>VWZD01010238.1:0-137628 GCA_013396695.1 Sakesphorus luctuosus
CCCCGCGGCCACCGTCGGACGCTGCGCGAGCGAGCGGCGCGGGAGGGACCGAGCGAGCGGTAAGGGCGGCCCGGCCGGGCCCGCGCCCTCAGACACGGAGCCAGCGGGGCCTGGGGCCGCCCCTGCCCTGCTGCACCCCCAGCCCGGGGCTGCTGTGCTGCCCTGCCCGCCCCGCCGTCGCTGTCATGACTCTGGCCCCGCGTCCCGTGGCCCCGTCCTTGCCCCAGTAGCCCCGGACCCCGCTTCCCCTCGGGCGGCCGGCAGCAGGCAGGGAGCGGCCGCGGAGCTCAGCTGAGTGACCTGGGCCACGGAGAGGCCTCTGGCGTAGCCCGGAGCCTGTGTGTGACACCCGGTGTCCGAGGCCAGTGCCTTCCTCCCAGACCTTGTCTCTTGGCCACCCTGCGGACAGGCTGACGTGAGACGTGTGTGCACTGCCGGCTGAGCAGGGCTGTGCAGTGGGCAACAGCTTCTGAAAGTGCCCAGAGCACAAGAAGTTTCTTTATACACCATGGGACCTGCCATGGAGGAATGTGCTGAGCCCTGCCCTGCAACAACCCCACCTTGCACACACCAGTGATTAGCTGAGATTAGCGTCTCTGTGCCTTCTGTAATCGGAGTTTATAATAAGCACGTAGGAGAACAGTCTGTTGGGGAGCTGTGGGAGTGTCAGAGCAGTGCAAAGGGAAGGGACAGTACAGAGATTTTAAATTGATGCTGGGTTGAGGCTGTAGGGGCCATTTGTGTCTTACCCATTGTGTCATAGCTAAGGAGCCTTTTTCAGGTCTTAGGGTGGCTACTTGTCAGCCGGTGCCCTTGGACAAGTCTTTTTTGTTCTGCTCAAGTTTCACTTTTAACTAAGCAGGGGGAGGTCAGCTTATCAGCAACTTTGTGTCCAGTGCTGGAAGGCCAATATTAGCAGGAACTGTTCAGAGAGGAATGTTTGTGTGTCCAGCGGCAGGAGGAGGACCAGGAAAGTCAGTGGGAGGGGTTTTTTGATTGACAGTATTTGGGTGGTGCAAGAAGGAGACGGCATCACTGGAATGACACCAGGGGTAATTATCATGACAATTTTGAGGGTCAGTTAGCTCATAAAACAACAAACATGGTCTTATACAATGTACTGTAAAGCCATGAGTATTTCAAGTTAACATAGGTGAGGAATTTTTGCCTTTGTCAGCATTGCATGGTCATCGTGATTTGAGATTGTGTGCTTTTAATCTGCAGTTTAGTTATGTGTGCTCTGTTTTTCTGGTGAGGAGTGCTCTGATCTGTCGGGTTTTGCTTTGGAGACGCTATTACCCTTTAAGGTCACTGTGCAGGAAAGCCATGATGGGGGAAAGCTGTGGGGAAATTCTGCTTCTGTCCTTCTATTCCATTTGGGGCTGAGATTCTTTAATACATTAAATATGTAATCAGATATACATCTGAGGAAGGAGTGTGAGGAATTGCCATGATAATTAATTAGACATCCTGAAAAAAGCATGAGCTTTCTCAAAAGTCTTAAGTGCTATTTTGGAAGATGACAGCAGGTGGCAACCTCTCCCTAAAAATTCTGCTATGGAAGAGTTCAAATACTGGTCACTCTTTTCTCAGGCAGCCACAGGAGTTTGCTAAAGAAGGGCTTTTTCCTGGTTTAAGGATCGTGAGTCCTGTCCTGGATACAGACATGCACAGTGTATAGAAGGATCACTTCTCTAAGAGTAAGACTCAAAGCAGGCTTTTTTCCCCCTTCCAAACTCAAAGCTCACTCACTCAAGGAGGAGGTGCTGCTGCATCTCTGCAGAGCTCCAGCTGCAGTGGAACTGAACTGACAGAAAGTTTTAAGAGATGATGTGTGATACTGTGATGTTTGGCTTCTTACACATTTTCTGTCAGCCTTCTCGAGTCTGTTGGAACCACTGCTAGTTTACCTTCAGGGCCATGGACACAGGGTACCTGTTCAATACTGATGATCCAGCACTTCTACGCTGAGCCACTCTAAATGGTGTCTTGTTTGTTTTCCTGCATGTAAGTGGGTTACCATGGCCAAGACACTTTACCTTCACATTCTGTCCTGACTTAAATTGGTGGAAAGAGAACAGTAATACTGTCTTTCTTATGTAAAACTCTGTATTGACAAGAGAAAATGAACAGTTGATCCATACTGTTTTGCACACTTTTGGTGCCTTATCTTTGTTTGCATGTTAAATGCAAATTATGCCAGCCATGCTGTCAGTCCAGCACTGGAATAAGGAGTGGGAGCTTGTACCATTCACCTGACTTAAGTCTGTGATAGTTGTACTCTTATTTGTTTCCTTACCAGTTAATTTCCTAGAAGGAAGAGGCCTCTTGGCCATTGTCTATTATGTTCACAGGAAAGTTGCCCTCTCAAAAGCCAAGAATCAGTGAGGCCTCTATGTAGTCAGCTCATACAACTGATGGACTGTAACTGGAGAAGGAAGAGGCAAGAAAGGGACAGGTAAAGGAACTTACCAACTGTCCTGCTCCTCCAGATATGTGGACTCAGGTAGAGCCTTGTGCAATAGGCTGTTTGTAGCAGATTCACCTGACTTCTCCTGGGAGGTATTTTCATTCCCCTCTGCCAATGAAGGGAGGAGACCTGGACAGTGTTCCTGCAGCATTGTGGGACACAGATGAGTAGGCTCTGAAACATCCTGGCATAGAGAGTATGGTGAACCCCTAACAAGTACCCCACAAAGTATGCACTGGAAGATTAGGAAGTAAGCCTGCTATGGTGATGAGGAGATGACCTTTCCACTTCTGTTCCTAGAGAGCATGAAGAAATAGTTGCACTTGTTTAATTATAAAAGAGTTCTGTTCAGATTCCTTTGGGCCTTAGCTGAGTTGGGGTAAGGTTAATGTGAGAATAGCAGGAGGCAGTTTTAGCTCTGGGGGATACTGCTGCTGGCTAATGCTAAAAAGCATTAAATAGGCTCCAGTCAAAGAGCATATGCTGATAGTGCATGGCGGGGAGAGAGAATGTTCTTAACTTCTGACTGGTGATGCAAAAGAAACCCTAAAAAGAGTGTGGAGCTATTAGCTAGAGGATCCAAGCCCACAAAGTAATGCTTACCAGATTCCCCTTGTGTGGACCTCAGTAAGCCATAGCTTCATATAAACCACAAGATGATGGAAGGCTTTTTCAAAAGCAAGTTGTTTTTTGGGTTTTGGTTCATTTTTTTCTGGATGGTTTGGCCGGACAGTGGGTAGGCCACAGCAAGGTACATTTATGAACTCACTTGTGAGTAAACACGTGCACTCTGGCCTGAGTAAAGCCAAACTCTGAAGCACTGAGACTTGTAGCACTGCAGCTGAACAGAAGGCCATGTGATACAGATTGTGGTTTGCACAGTGTCAAGTAACCAGGAGAAGTTAATCACAGCAGGCTAACAAGATGCAGAGGGTTTTGCTGTGCTGCCTGCTGATAGTTTTACTTTATTCATCATGATACCATCTGAGTGCATAGTGAACAGTTCTGTTTATCTAAAGCTGAAAGACTGCAATGCAGCCAAGCCTGAAACGTTCAGTAACTGCTCATGAGAGTGACCCTGCTACCCTGTGAATGCTGTGTCCACACATCATTTATGATGCTTAGAAGGCCTGTTTGTGGTCAGCAATGAAGTGGTGCTGGGTGCTATCTCTTTGGCAAGAATGGGATCCTGCACAGAACAATAATTTGTATTTATATTCAGTTTTGCAGCCTTCTGGCTGCCTGCTGTTGATGTTTGACTTTCAGTTACCCAGCTCCGTTATTGCCCAGCTAATCTCTCTCCAGTGACATGGGGAAGTTTTGTTCTCATTTCACAGGTGTCAGTTGATCTAGTGTGAGTAAATAAAAAGAATTGTCAGTGCTGAGATTGAAACCCAGTAGTTACTTGTGGATTACTTCTCCTCACTTTCTACTATTTGCAGACTCAAAGAGAATGTCAAATGATTTTTTCCTTCTGCTTTTTACAGGAGCAAGAACAAAGTACATTAACTGAATTGGCACACGATAACATTGCACTTTGTTTTCTGTTGCCACGTCATTTTGCTGCTTGAAATTTAGTCTGCCCTGAGATTCCTTCTGCTTCCTTTCTGCATATGTATATACTGACATCTACTTGTTCAGAGAGAACAACTGGTGTTAGAGTAAAATAATTTGTTTAAATTAATTTCTGCAGCTGATTTAAACCAGCTTGAACTGAAGACTTGAGTATGTTGTTTCATTTAGATCCCCTTCCTTTTTCTGAAACTCTGCTGTAATTGGGACATATGGAAAAGAGAGTGAAAGAATTGAAATATGAAAGAGAATCTGGGATCAGATAGCTGGGATTGTGGGGGTTCTTTTTTAATGAACTCTAAAGTATCCTAATTTGTTCCAGTAAAACTGTATTCACTACCTCAGGAAGCAGCAAGTAACTTGACTCTGTTCAGAACAATTTGTTCTCATGGTATCTTGGTAAGGGGAATATTTTGTGTCTGATGTGATTATTTTCATGTCGACTTTATTTGTCTATTCTAACCACTGTGTGAAATTTCTTTCAGGGCCTAGAAAATGAAGCTAAAAGAAATTGAACGAACAGCTGTGCAGGCATGGAGTCCAGCAAACAGCCACCCTATTTATCTAGCAACAGGTAAAGTTCTTCACAATTTGTGAATATTAAAGTATAAATCATAGAGAGATTTTATGTAGACTTGTATTGGTTTTAACTTTCAAAAGTTTCCACCTTAATAGTCTCTGGAAAACTTACAAGTAATATACTGAAAACATTACAGCCTTTATGTTTTTTTAAAGTAGCTGGCAGAGATTTACTTTTATACCCAACTTTGACATTTTAAAGGCCTGTGATTTTTCAGAGGTTGAATACATGACTTTTTTGACGTAATTTCTAGTTAAATTCATATGGACTCAAACATCTGCTTGCTATTGAAAAACAAAATAAGTTTACATACTTGCTACATCTGGGAATGTGGGGGGGAAATTAATGTTCGTTTAATATCACTTTTACTTGTCTGTCTTCAGTCATTATCATATGACTTGACGATCAAATAATGAAACTTCTTCTCCCTAAAGTTGCCTGTTTTGGTTAATTATCATTAACCAAAACAGGCTTTTTGCAAAAACTTACATTTTGTTTTGTCTTTTTTATTAATTATTCACTATTGTTATAGTGATTTTGTCTCCTGAAGGAGAGTCAGCCTGTTCACTGAGTTGGCAACAGGCAAGTTTATTGTCTGTGTGGAGCTGACAGCTTGGGTGGTTTTATTGTGGTAAGGTTTTGGTAGCAGGGACAGCTTCTGTAAAAAGCTGCTAGAAGGTCCCCTGGTGTCCATTGGAGCCAACACCAGCTGACTCCAAGGTGGACCTACCACTGTTCAAGGCCAAACCCATCAGCAACGTAGCTCTGGGACAGCATAGTTAACAAAGGGGCGGGAAATAAGCCCTGCATAACTGAAGCCAAAGAGAGGGGTGAGAATATGAGAGAGAAACAATTCTGCGGTCACCAAGGTCTGTGCAGAAGGATGGGCAGGATGTGCTTCAGGTGCCAGAGCAGACATTCCCTGGCACCCTCTGGTGAAGATCATGGTGAGGCAGGCTGTCCCACCACAGCCCATGGAGGGCCATAGTGGAACAGATAAACAGATACCCACCTGCAATCCACAGAGGACTCCATGCTGGAGCAGGTGGATGCCCAAAGGATGCTGTAGCCCTTTGGAAAGCCCATGCTGTAGCAGGCTCCTAGTAGTATCTGTGGCCTCATAGAGAGAGGAGCCCATGTTAGAACAGGTTTGCTGGCAGGACTTCTGACCTTGTGGGTGACTGAGGCTGGATCACTCTGTTCCTGAAGGACTGCATCCCGTGGCAGGGACTCATGCTGGAGCAGTATGTGAAGAACTTCAGCCTATGGGAAGCATTTGCATTGGAGAAGTTTGTAGAGAACTCTCCTATGGGAGAGACCCCAAACTGGATCATGGGAAGAGTGTGAGGAGTCCTCCCCATGATGAAGAGGGAGTGTCTGAAACAATGCATGATGAACTGACTGCAACCTTTGTCCCTCCTGCACTGCTGTAGGTGGGAGGAGGTAGATAGTTAGGGAGTAAAGGTAAGCCCTGGAAGAAGAGAGGGATAGAGGGAAAGGGGTTTTAAGATTTAGTTTTCATTTTCTCATTATTCTACTCTGATTTTGATTGGTAGTTAAACTACTTGCCCCAAGTCCAGTCTGTTTTGCTCATGACAGTAGCTGATGAGTGATCTCTCCCTGCCCTTATCTCAAACCATAAGCCTTTCATTATGTTTCTTCTCCCCTGTCCGACTGAGGAGGGGAGTGACAGAGCAGCTTTGGTGAGCACCTGGTTTCCAGTCAGGGTCACCCCACCACAGTTGTCTGCCCACCTGGGCAGCCCTGTTTCCTGCCTGGGCTGTGCAGCACTACCATATTGGTTTGGGGGTTTTTTTCCCGGGGATGACTGTCAAAAGAAAGTAACAAAATATCAACTGTTGCCTTAAAACAACATTGTCATTTTTGGGATAGTTAGTCTATTGCGTGTTTCCATAACAAGGCCTGAGTTTTGGTTGAACCAAAGGTCTTGGCTTCAGTCTGCTTTAGATCAGGAACAATGTAGTTTCATAATTTATACTGCTTTTCAATAGTCTCTTGGGCACTTTTCATGCCATAGGCATCTCTGTGGTAACTGGGGGACTGGGGGACTGTTTGCCTGGCAGTGTCCCACTAGGCAATGTAAAATCAATTTTTAGCTTTTATTCGCTAAGCTAGGGAGAAGGAAGGGAGCCACCATTGTGTGACTGCTGGCTGGCTATGGGTCATTGAGACATGTTCTGTGGGTTAGGGTTGAAGAACTTTAGCTATAGAGAAGGTTCAGAAGTTCTGATTAAGACATGTGGTCATGGTTGAGGAGCAGAAATATTTGGGATCACAGTTGTAGCTGGATTTCATGATAAGACTGCGTTTGTAATTTAGAGAAGAACCTGTTATCAGAAACTGTGGTTGCTTGGAGAAGGGTACATGAATTACATGTGTCCCAAGAGAGAAAGTTATCTCTGCAACAGTGACCTTGGTGAAGAATTTCTTAAAGAACTAATTTCTTTCAAAGTCTGTCAGAATTGGCGGGGTGTTTTTCTGAGGTATTCAGACATACTCTGACTTTGAAGAGGCACAACACCAGGCTTATGCTGTCTTTGAAAAATAAGTTTTTCAGTGCCTTCATCTTTTTGTATCTTGTGCTTTTGATAAAAGTGCCCACTTGTGTTGTCCTTGTATTTCTGATAGGAACATCTGCCCAGCAACTTGATGCATCCTTCAGTACAAATGCCACCTTGGAAATATTTGAGGTTGACTTCAGGGATCCCTCCCTGGACATGAAGCAGAAAGGGACACTTCCTGCCTCAAACAGGTACTAGAAGCTCATATTGATTTATCAATCAGTGAAACTGAAAAGGGGTTTCTGATATGAGAAAGGAGAGAAAGAGAGAATTTTTACAGTGTACAAAGTGATCTTTTAAATCAGTTGACCTCTGTCTTCAAAAATTGAACATTTTTGTTGACAGAGACCATGTTGAGTATAAAAGTAGAGTAGTTGGACCAATTACTTGTGTGGTAGTCAGTCAGTAGAGACATGATGTATAAGGTGAATTTGCTGGGACTAGCAATTTGCGCTAAAGAGACTGGAGGCAGAGTGAAACTTATCTTCCAGCTTTTTAAGACAAGGTGATTTCTTAGGCTGATCANCATAGTGGAACAGATAAACAGATACCCACCTGCAATCCACAGAGGACTCCATGCTGGAGCAGGTGGATGCCCAAAGGATGCTGTAGCCCTTTGGAAAGCCCATGCTGTAGCAGGCTCCTAGTAGTATCTGTGGCCTCATAGAGAGAGGAGCCCATGTTAGAACAGGTTTGCTGGCAGGACTTCCGACCTTGTGGGTGACTGAGGCTGGATCACTCTGTTCCTGAAGGACTGCATCCCGTGGCAGGGACTCATGCTGGAGCAGTATGTGAAGAACTTCAGCCTATGGGAAGCATTTGCATTGGAGAAGTTTGTAGAGAACTCTCCTATGGGAGAGACCCCAAACTGGATCATGGGAAGAGTGTGAGGAGTCCTCCCCATGATGAAGAGGGAGTGTCTGAAACAATGCATGATGAACTGACTGCAACCTTTGTCCCTCCTGCACTGCTGTAGGTGGGAGGAGGTAGATAGTTAGGGAGTAAAGGTAAGCCCTGGAAGAAGAGAGGGATAGAGGGAAAGGGGTTTTAAGATTTAGTTTTCATTTTCTCATTATTCTACTCTGATTTTGATTGGTAGTTAAACTACTTGCCCCAAGTCCAGTCTGTTTTGCTCATGACAGTAGCTGATGAGTGATCTCTCCCTGCCCTTATCTCAAACCATAAGCCTTTCATTATGTTTCTTCTCCCCTGTCCGACTGAGGAGGGGAGTGACAGAGCAGCTTTGGTGAGCACCTGGTTTCCAGTCAGGGTCACCCCACCACAGTTGTCTGCCCACCTGGGCAGCCCTGTTTCCTGCCTGGGCTGTGCAGCACTACCATATTGGTTTGGGGGTTTTTTTCCCGGGGATGACTGTCAAAAGAAAGTAACAAAATATCAACTGTTGCCTTAAAACAACATTGTCATTTTTGGGATAGTTAGTCTATTGCGTGTTTCCATAACAAGGCCTGAGTTTTGGTTGAACCAAAGGTCTTGGCTTCAGTCTGCTTTAGATCAGGAACAATGTAGTTTCATAATTTATACTGCTTTTCAATAGTCTCTTGGGCACTTTTCATGCCATAGGCATCTCTGTGGTAACTGGGGGACTGGGTGACTGTTTGCCTGGCAGTGTCCCACTAGGCAATGTAAAATCAATTTTTAGCTTTTATTCGCTAAGCTAGGGAGAAGGAAGGGAGCCACCATTGTGTGACTGCTGGCTGCCTATGGGTCATTGAGACATGTTCTGTGGGTTAGGGTTGAAGAACTTTAGCTATAGAGAAGGTTCAGAAGTTCTGATTAAGACATGTGGTCATGGTTGAGGAGCAGAAATATTTGGGATCACAGTTGTAGCTGGATTTCATGATAAGACTGCGTTTGTAATTTAGAGAAGAACCTGTTATCAGAAACTGTGGTTGCTTGGAGAAGGGTACATGAATTACATGTGTCCCAAGAGAGAAAGTTATCTCTGCAACAGTGACCTTGGTGAAGAATTTCTTAAAGAACTAATTTCTTTCAAAGTCTGTCAGAATTGGCGGGGTGTTTTTCTGAGGTATTCAGACATACTCTGACTTTGAAGAGGCACAACACCAGGCTTATGCTGTCTTTGAAAAATAAGTTTTTCAGTGCCTTCATCTTTTTGTATCTTGTGCTTTTGATAAAAGTGCCCACTTGTGTTGTCCTTGTATTTCTGATAGGAACATCTGCCCAGCAACTTGATGCATCCTTCAGTACAAATGCCACCTTGGAAATATTTGAGGTTGACTTCAGGGATCCCTCCCTGGACATGAAGCAGAAAGGGACACTTCCTGCCTCAAACAGGTACTAGAAGCTCATATTGATTTATCAATCAGTGAAACTGAAAAGGGGTTTCTGATATGAGAAAGGAGAGAAAGAGAGAATTTTTACAGTGTACAAAGTGATCTTTTAAATCAGTTGACCTCTGTCTTCAAAAATTGAACATTTTTGTTGACAGAGACCATGTTGAGTATAAAAGTAGAGTAGTTGGACCAATTACTTGTGTGGTAGTCAGTCAGTAGAGACATGATGTATAAGGTGAATTTGCTGGGACTAGCAATTTGCGCTAAAGAGACTGGAGGCAGAGTGAAACTTATCTTCCAGCTTTTTAAGACAAGGTGATTTCTTAGGCTGATCATTCTGGGTAATGTTTGCAACTAGTGTGAAACACAGACTTGATTTCTAACTAGCATATTTTAAAGGAGGTAAACATATTTTCCAAATAACAGCTCTGGGAATGAATGCACATAGTCCTCTAATATAATTTTCTATGTACTGTAGGCTAGAGAATTTCAGCCATCAGATCTCATGTGAAGTCCTTAAAAGTTTTAAACAAACAAACCAAAATTACCCAAAAAAATAGAGATGAGCTTTTTCAAGTTCCCCTCCAAAGTCCTTGGAAGGAAGCTTATTTGTTTTTTTGCATGCAAGAGCCCAAGTCCTCTTGCATGCAAAAAGAGATTGTTTAGGGTGCAGACTTAAAGTAAACAATATTTAAAAGTGCGGAGGAATAAGGACCCCATGCACAGACGAATAAGATCAAGCAAATGCCATTTATTGCGCACTTCAAATGGTTTATATAAGGTTAAGGCTCTGTTCTATTGGCTAAATTGAGTCTCACACCATCAAGTACTGTGTGAACTCCTAGGGAGTGATTTCCTCCCTACCACTCAGCAGCAGCCTTGGCCTTGTTTATTCTTAGCTGGTAGTGCTTCAGTTCTCACAGGGTCTATACAGGTCTGAATTGCTCACTTTTCCTTTCTCTGTACCTACACAGACTGATGGATATGTTTGATAGGTCAGAACATGGATGTGAGGTTGGGTAGTTCAGAGGGTGTCTTGAATTCCACTGAACATTGTGGCCTATGCCAGCTTTATTTTCTTCTTTTTTTAGGTTTCATAAGCTGATCTGGGGGAGCTTCGGAAACGGGTCTCCAGAATCCTCTGGAGTGATCATTGGTGGAGGGGATAATGGTGTGCTGACAATGTACAGTGTGCACCACATCTTGACTTCCAAGAGCGAGCCTGTGATTGGGCAGACAGAGAAACATTCTGGTCCTGTTCGAGCTCTTGACTTCAACCCTTTTCAGGTATGTAACATTAAGGTATTTGTAACTGAAGGAAAGCTAACCTTCATGTTAGAAAATACGTTTTCTTTTGTGAATAGAGATTTATAAAGTGAAGGAACAATTTTTAACTTATAAGAGGCATGGCAGTTGTAACACAAGCCTAGTTTGAGACTCATATTTGGGTTCTGTTCACAGCTTTGCCACTAAATTCCCCTGTGACTTTGATCAAGTATCTTACCTCTCTAACAAAACATGTCTTGGAATATTGTTACCTGGTAAACTGTTGTCCATTTGAAATTAGAACTTCTTTTGTATTTGTTTGATTGGTGTTTAATTCAGTGGGGCTTTGGTCACACTTGAAGGGACTGCATCATAAACGAGGAGTCAACACGGTTCTTGTGGCAGCACAAAGGCAAATTGAAAATTGTCTGCAGTTGGTTGTGGGAAACCTTCTCAGAAGAAATGTTCTTGGTGCCAGGATACAGGGCAAAGGCTCAGCTGGCCAGAGACAGTGGCTTCCAGACCTATATCAGAGTGTCATCCTGAGAAAGAGCAGCCACCTGCACAAAACAGACAAACTTTAAATGGATCTGTACCATGGCACACAGGCCAGAGATGTGCTTGGTTTGTAATTCAGTTAGTATCTTTCTGCTTACCAGTGACTGTGAAATATAGCTCTCATCTAACTTTGGAAAGTCTCGGATTTTTTGCCTACAGTTATTTTTAAGAAATCCATCCTCTTTCCCTGTGATCAGGAAACTCAGCTGAGCTTTTCCTCTTTTTTTTTTTTTCTACAGAGTAATCTCTTGGCTTCTGGAGCCAATGATTCTGAAATTTTCATCTGGGATTTGAATAATTTCAGTGTGCCTATGACTCCTGGGACTAAATCACAGGTAAGTGAGTTTTTCTCGGGGAAATACCCCTGCAGTTTTATATATCAGTAAGTAAGACAAAAAGATGTGTGTGGAGACATCCCAGCCTAGTCAGTCTGTGAATGACTTTGATGTCTGTCAGGAGAAAGATGAATCATAAGTGACTGATTGGTTTCATTCTGGAGAGGTGAGAGAAGTGTTGTAAAAGGAGGGGAGGTAGGCTGACAAACTCTGTAAGGATGCACTTTGCATGGATGGGTAAGCTCTTTGTGGATTTGAATCAAGTAACTGACTAGTTTATCTTGTGATCCAGCTGGAGCATATGTGATGGATTAAGCAGGTTTACTGGACCTTCTCTGAAGAATGAATTTATTTCAGGCTTCAGCTGAGGCTTTTCATATCTCATGAAAGTCATATCCCTATCAGAGCCAGTGAGCCATTAAATGCATCTTGCCTATTGCTCCCAGATAATGTTTCCTGAGTTTGAAGATGAAGAAGCTTCTGATCTTCTGATGCTGATTATGTTATTCAGGGCAATCAACCCCTGAAAGTAGAAAAATCATAGTAAACTTGCCTAAAAGCAGGCCAAGTCTTTCCTTCAGTAAGTCTCCCATTTCTTTCCTTGCCTAACTCCTACAGTGCAGTAGATACAATAACAGCAATTAGCCTTTAATACTCCATCATTTTCCATCTCACTGCACTCCTGAAATGTTGCACAAGGTCATCTTTCCATCTAAGTTCAGAGAAGTTGTAGAAGCATCTATGTTCCCTCAGCTGCAGTTCTCTCTGGAGTGGTTTATAACACATTTAGCCAATGCAGAAGCCAGAACCTGCTCTCAAAATGCTAAGGTGCTTTTCCAGGTGACATTCCCCATAGAATTTTACTGTCCACTGTACTATCTGAGTAAAGGACTTTCACTAGTCTTTCTGGTCAGTGCTGCTCATATTTCCAGCTAGCTTGATCAGTGCTTAAAGAGAGGAATCTATGTATCATCAAATCCCAAATCCCTTAGTTAAGCTAGTGACAGAATCCTGTGACTGATGTTCCCTCAACTTGGAAATAATGGATGTGTGGCCTTTCCTGTCTTTGCAGCCTCATGAAGACATCAGTGTGGTGGCCTGGAATCGGCAGGTGCAGCATATCTTGTCCTCTGCTCACCCCAGCGGCAAGGCTGTGGTTTGGGACCTCAGGAAGAATGAGCCTATCATCAAAGTCAGTGACCACAGCAACAGAGTGAGTGTTGAAAAGGCTGTGATTCTAACTCGTTTACAACATGCCACATGTGACTACCTAGCAGTGGCACAGAGTCTTGGGAATAAGAGATTGTACTCTAAGAGCTGTTGAAACTAGTTGTCTGGGAGCTGTAGCATCAAAGCAACCTCTCTATTATTTTTCCCCCTAATGAAATGGAGAAATAAGATGCCTTACTGCTCCTAAAATTCAGGCACTCTTGCATTCACTTTCTGTGTTCACAGCTCATTTATGGGACGACTTCTGTGTTTTAATCCCAGCTGTCTTCCTAAATCGACTTTGAATTTCAGCTTCTGTATGGTTAGTGGGGGATTTTTTGCTGTGTAGGGGAGAAAGAAATACTTGCTGGCCCAAGCAAGACATTGGTAGACTTGCTTTCTGTCAAGCACTCTAGACAAGTTCAATACAGAATGCCATGGCTCTGGGCCATTTGTGCTACTGCCAGCTTGCTTTGCTGAATTTTCAGCCTATGCTATTTTTGTCCCTAGATGCATTGCTCAGGAATGGCCTGGCATCCCGAAGTTGCAACCCAGCTGGTCCTTTCCTCTGAGGATGATCGCTTGCCAGTGATCCAAATATGGGACTTGCGTTTTGCTACCTCTCCTCTGAGCCAGCTGGAAGGGCACACGAGGTGAGGGCTTGCATGTTGTGTTGTCTTTTTCAAGGATCTCCATCTTTTAAATGGAGACATCTGGGAGACTGAACTTAGGAGAACTGTGATTTTCTGCTGGGCCTGCTTTGTTTCACAGATGAATGTAGTTGAAGGCAGAGATGCAAACTAGCATTTCTGACCCTGAGTGCTCGTGCGTGGTGCTTTCTGTATGACTGAGTGGCAGAGTGGATTGGATAGGAGATATGACTGACTTCTTCCTGATCTATTTTAGGGGAGTTCTCTCTCTCTCTTGGTGCCAGGCTGACCCTGAACTTCTGTTGAGTAGTGCCAAAGACAACCGGATCTTGTGCTGGAACCCAAGTATGGGGGAGGTATGAAACCACAGCTGTAAGGTCTGCTTTATAAAGTTGTGTGCTATGCCATGTGTGTGTCCCTCCTCTGTATTCCCACAGAGTGCCAATATAATTTTCTCAAGTATGCCTTTTGCATTCTTTCTGTCTGGAGTGAATGAGAGTGTTGTCCGTATCCAGACTGAAAAACACCCAGAGACAGGCAGAGATTTTCCTGGATATATCTGTGTCCAGAGATCATAAAGGGAAGAAAGCTTAACTAGAACTTAAATTCAACTGATTATGATTACTCTTGCTATGCTCACACATTAGTGTTCTCTGTTTTCATGTGTTGCTTCTTCTTCATTCTCCTAGGGCAGTAAGTTTTGGGAGAACAAAGAGCATTTGTTAGGGTCACTGAGAGGGGAATAATGCAATTAAATAATGTGTGTAAGCTTGATTCATAGTACAATGGCTTCAAATGTATGTGGTTATATAGTTTTGTATCTCAGAATTACCATCTCTGGAATATTTAGGTATCACTTGAGTTAAAATAGGACTGTGTAAAAAAATTTTTATGCACACCTATTCATTCAGTGCTGAATTTCTGGATAAAACTGAATTTTGAACTTTGAACAAGATTCATGCAGTTCATCTTGATGATAGCATGGGCAAAGTGCTCTTACAGTACTGAACAAAGTCCAACTGGGAGCCCATGGCTAGATTCATTTCACAGGACAATTTCACTTAGCTGACTACTTTTGGTTTGGATTAAGTGCTGCTGTTATAGTTTCGTGGGATTTGATGTTCACTTTGTACAGATCTCTAGTTGTTAGAAGAGAATTAGAATCTGAAATGTTCCTGATGTCTAATTTTTATTAAAGTATTTTCACTGTCTTTTAGCAGAAAAATTAAGAAAAAAACCCTGAACAATATTAGTGGAGCTGACTTGTCTTTATGCATGCTGCTGCAGATTTGCAGACCCCAAATTCAAGTTAGACTTTCATGTATAACATACTGTTATGGGTCTCTTCTTGACTTGGTATCAATTAACAGATAATTTTCTGGTGATACAAAAGCTTGGAAGGTTTGCAGTAGTAAGGATAGTACAGTTATACAGAATGGCTGATCTGGTAAGCTTGGAGGAAGGTTTGGTTTCTTCAGTTTTGTGGAATATTTGGGTTTGGTTTGGGGGATTTGTTTGTTTGTTTGTTTTTCAATTTGGCAAACTAGATTTTAATATAAGCAATTTAAGCGAATTATACCTGGAAACAGAAAACACAGATCATGTTACCACAGAAAACAAAGCTGTGATTGTCTGTGTTTTGTTCCAGTAAAGCATAAAGGAAATCTCTTAATTTTCCATACTGGAGGTTCAAAGTCAAGACTGTGTTAGTGAGTTGCCCAGCATCAGGCGGAGAAGTCTGTGGGTAGGCCACGAATTGAACTTTAGATTTTTGAGTGGTGGACCATAAGCTTGTTGGCTGCAATGACTTTCATACTTCATAGGCAGCTATGGCAGTCCTCTCTTCTTGTATTTTTTTTTCTGTAGGCTCTTTATTTTCTATGTAACATTTGTTATTCCAAACTGTTCTTTCTGTTTATATGCTCTTGCTTATGGCATCTTCTTGCCTCTTGACTTCTGCTTTTCTTTGTTTTCTGCTGTCTCTTCCTTGCTTAACAGCAGATGTGGCAGTGCCATAGTACTCTGTTACAACAGTACTTAGAGCAAAAGTGACTTACTGCTTTTGGATTTTGTTGTACAGTCAGAATTCTATTTTATAGGAGCTTTCTGTGGCTTTCTGCTGTTTGGACTCAATGCACTACAACTTGGTTGCAAATGCATCAAGAAGTGAAAATAAGATATTGGTATACAGTGGTGATATGTAAATAAAGTATGACATGCTTGCTGTGGCAAGTAATTTGTGGGAAACCAGGGACTATTTGTATTGTGCTTCTGTCTTTTCTCTTTCTGTGACAGGTGGTTTATGAGTTGCCCATTCGGAGTCAGTGGTGCTTTGATGTCCAGTGGTGCCCTAGGAATCCTTCAGTCTTCTCTGCTGCCACTTTTGATGGGTGGATCAACATTTATTCTGTTATGGGTGGGAACTTGGAAGCTCAGCAGAAGACACAGGCTGAGAAGGTAAAGTCCTGTGAACGTGTTACAGACTGACAGATTGGCAGTTTCGTACGGACTGCTCAGAGCGGTAGAAGCACACTTGTGTCACAGGAGGATTTTTAAGAAGTACAGTCTGTCCCATGCACCAGGACTTATGACTGTATGGTGTGGGAACCAGACACTACCTGTGTGGGGACTTAATATCCCACTAAATCCCAAAGGGACTGCATTGCCTCTTGACACAGTGTGTAAAGAGAACTAAGATCAAGTGGAGTTTTGATGTCGGGTATATTTTATGGTTATTACTACTAGAATAAAAATAAAGCAGCATACATGTTAGATTAACAAGCTTGTCTTGTCATTAGGTTAAAATTAAATACATTAATTGGATATGTTATTCTTCATTAGTTTAGAAGATAATTTTATAAAGTAGCTTATAAGACACAATTAGCAATTTTCCTCAAGTCTATTGATTATAACTTGGAGTATAGTAAAATTTTTGATGCTGAAACCCATTACTTGCTAATGGATAGGTGGACAAACTCTGAACAGATTAAATGTCACTACTGTCTAAAATTTTAGTTTTAATCTGGTGTCTAGTCTTTTAATTCTCTCCTTCTATGCCAGCCAACAAATGCCTTACAATACAGGTTTTAAGAGAATACGTATGAGCCAGCTTAAGTGTTATTTATATAGTCATTTACAGCTGACTGAGTTCTGTTTCAGAGGATTTGCAAGAGGCAGAAAATACTTTGTGAAGCAACAGCTGTGGGAGATTAAGGATTTATTTAACCCATGGAGAATTTTCTTTCTGTGCATTCTTCCTGTGCATGTGCCACATTTCAACTGTTGAAAATTGCAGAACAGTAGTGTAGAATAATTCCTAGATAAATAGAATAACAAGTAAGAACACAAGCAGAAGGAAATAATGACAGTTACAGTGGCAGGGAGCTTGTGACCAAGAGGTCTCTCTCTCATGAGTTCGGTGGTATAAGGACAGAAACTGTGTTACAGACCTGGTGGTTGATGATACTGATACCATGGTTGTGTATATTTATTTTTTTAAGGTTTAGGGTATTTGATCTTTAGATATAAGCTGTTCCTCAAGAAATAGCCCTCGTTGCACTCTGTATCAGGGGCTACTTTTGACACACTTTCTCATCTAGACAAGAAAATTTATTTTATCAGTCTCATATAAGCCATAAAAGCTTGAGACAGTCTTTAAAACTAACCCATTTGAAAGACTCCTGCAACTGAAAGGGAGTCAAAATTCCTCTGTGAGCAAAACAAGAAAAAGTTGGATAACTTTTGACCATATACTATCACTGTCTTGCATAAAACAAGTAATTTTGTAATTGCTGTGTTTAAGCTGGGTGCTGGGCCAAGCAGTGTTAGGAAATTTGCATCTTGCCAAGAAAAACTATTTGAAAATTTCTCAAGATGAAACTTTTCTTGAGAAGTGATTTCTGGATCTGTTTGGATATACAATTTCTCTTGCATAGAGGCTTGGTGGTATTCCAGGAAGAGGTACTGTACTCGTTCCTCATCAGTGAGGAAAGTAACCAATTCCTGAGCAATAGGTTTTTGTCCATACAGAGGAATTGAATTGTATCTTTTTCCTATCTCCATATGATTCTAGATCTCTTCCTGCTTCAACAACCTGGACCCCTTTGGCACAGGACAGAGCCTCCCTCCTCTGCAGGTGCCAGAGCAAGTAACTCAGACCACCTTGATTCCACCATTAAAAAAGCCTCCCAAGTGGATTCGCAGACCTGTGGGGGTTTCATTTGCAGTAAGTGAATGGAGCATCCTTAGCTGAAAATGTAATAAATGTGTTGTCTTGTGACACAGTCCTTTCCTTTTACCAGAGAAACGTTTATCTTCCTGTTGGTAGTTGTTCTAATGTCTATTAAAGGTGCAGGGTGGTGTCCCAGGAAGTGAAGATCTTTTACTCAACATTTAGGTATATTTCCTTTAAGAAAGAGTCCTGTAACAGAGAATGGGAGACTGTAAGTAAGAGCTTAGTCTGGGGAAGACTCATAAAACCTGTCCTTGTAGGCTGCTGGGCATTGCCATTCTCCTCTGACTTTTTCCTATCCAGGTATTTAATTTTCTTGCATTTTTGCTCCTAAATTGAAAGGCTGAATTGTTCTTTTAGCCTGTGGCTTAACTTGTTCTTTGTCTGCCTTCTCTTCACCAGATGGTTTCTGTCATTGTAGTCTGTCTTTCCATGTCACAAAAGAACAAACAGTTCCAAATGTTACTTTCTCCTCTGTGCCTCTCTGGCACTTGGATTTGGCTAGACCTGATAGGATATGCACAAGTGCCAGGTTTATCAGTTTTGAGTTGAAGGTCTTGTAATGTGAACTCCCTGCATGTCCGTCCCTGCCATCCATACACATTAAACTCTTGGGTTCCTTGTGTTCACAGATGGAGCTTGAGTTTGCCATGCTAAATGAAGAACTAAGTGAGTTGCTTTTACTTTTTTTTATGAAAATGCTTACTGTGTGTCCTTCTGTCTTTCTCAGTTTGGAGGAAAACTGATTACCTTTGGTCTTACCAAAGCTCCTGGACAGCAAATGCAGCAGACTTCCCCACACCAGGTATTCATCAGTCAAGTCACTACTGAAACTGAATTCCTCCTCCGCTCCAAAGAACTGCAAATGGCATTGCAGTCAGGGAACCTCCTTGATTACTGCCAGGGCAAGATCCAGACAGCCAAGCTGCCTTTTGATGAGACCCTTTGGAACTTCTTGAAGGTAGGATGGCTGTGGTGAAATACAGAGGTCAGTTCTTTTATGCTCATGGGGAGAGTGTGTTAATTATGGTCTTCTCTAGCCCTTTATATTCCTGTTCTTTAAGATATAAAATGGAATTCAATGAATAGACTAGTTACTTGTCTAAATAAAAGTTTTTGCAGTTAAGGTCTTGGAGGTTGTCTTGTTTTTCAGTAGGAATGGTCTTTTCAGTGGACTTGTTTGGGCTTCCTAAAATGAAATTTTCTCATCTCAACACACTGCCAAGCTGTATCTGCCTGCTACCTGTGGAGATCTACCATTATTATTTCTCAAGACAAAGTCCAAATAGGCAATGAGATTCCTCAAAATAAGGGAGAGAGCTGTGGTGGCATGAGGACTGACTAGCCCTACACTGACAATTGGTAGTACAAAAAAATTAAGTAATGAGGAGTGGCCACCCTTCTGAAAAGGCAGGGCTTAGTCTTGGCAGACTCTGTGTAGGGCAAAATATTGGCATCTTTTTCATTTTATGGGGAATCTTGACTAGGATGGCCAGGTGTAGTCTAGGTGGTAACAGTGGTCTCCATTGCTGCAATTGTCTGCAGTTGCATTGGATGAGATACATCAACGTGTCATGTTAGTCTCAGCATATGGTGCTGAGAGACCACTCCAGCACATACAAAATCTGTTATGATTGAGTATCTTAAACTGCAAATCAGCCTTCTGTACAGAAGTGTCCTGCAGGACAATTTCTGCCTCTGCAGGAACAGTTTCTGAAATGGACTTTTTACAAGTATCTTATCCATGTACAGTTTGATCAGTTTTGCAGTAGGAACAGCATGGGACTTAACTTTGAGACAGACAGGTTCTCCTTGCAGAATGTTAATCATGCATTAAAGCATACAAATAGCACCTATCAGTTAGGCTGTGTGCGGCCTATGGGAATCTTTGGGACTGTCTGACACAGAGAACTTCTGTAAAAATTAGTTAACTAATTCTTGTGAAGCCAGTTTGAGACAAGGTAGTTGCCTGAACTCCTGTGTCATTCGGACTCAGATCAGTCCATTCTCTCTATGTAGAGACTAGCTTGGCAATTCCTAGACCATCCAGGGAATTAATGACCAAGTACACCAGGTATGTATACGGTCATAATCCCAATACACAGTTGTACCTCACTTGTAACTCTGGCATACTTGAATTTTGCTCCTTTGTCATGGTCATAACTTAAATTCCTTAAATTTTCCCACAACAATCCTTAAGTAGACTTCTTATAGTTGAGTTCCTTATGTATAAACTGAGCTCTAAACTTTGCTGCTACCAGAAGTAGCTAACATTTGGGAGTGTGTGGATGTCTATGATCTTACATATTTTTTGTCTTTTTAATATCCTTTGGGACTCAGGTGAATTTGGAGCAGGATTCCAGGACTAAACTCCTCAAGCTGCTGGGCTACAGTAAAGAGGATCTGCAAAAAAAGGTAAAGGATCTTTCCAATAACGAAAAACCTTTACAGGACTAAAGCTGCTGCAAGAAAGTTGTAGGGTCCTTGTTGGAACTCAGCAAATGATCTTATAGCACACAAAAGACCATTGTGAAATTTCAGCTGGGAGTCACCTGAGTTATATCCCATTAAAAAGCAAATGCAAGCACTTGTAAGGGTGTAACTGGTCTGAATCAAACCAGAGGGGTCTTGAGCCCAATTATCTTGCTCTCAGTTGGTGTTCTGGGAAGTGTGTAACAACAGTGCAGTTGTGAGAGCTTCTTTTAGCATTCAGCTCTCTGCATCTCAGAGGGTTCTTCAGCCAGGAAGAAGGTGACAGGTGGAGGCAGTCTAGCATAGCACTGAAGGATAAATAGTCTCTGATAGTCAGCTGTACAGGAATAGGGTGAGGTGGAAGTTTTCAAACAGGTGGAAAAGGTGGGGGAATTGTGTCTGGGCCTTGCCAGTCACTTGGTAGCTTTGCTCCCCACGTGTTTACTTTGATAGGAACTTCATTTGTGCATGTCTGTTACTTTTCTAGATTGCCTCATGTTTGAGTAATGGGATCCCAGATAAACAGCCTCTTTCTGAGGCAGGTGATACAGATGCTGCACAACCAGATCAGGTATGTCCTGTACATCTTGCCAGCGTGGGAGAACAGAGGAGGGCAGAATGAACAGGAAGTTTTAATTCCAATCACAATTTTTTGGGCTCAGTGCCAGCAGAGGGCAGTTCACGGGGCCTGTCAGACCCTCACAGAGTCAAACTAAATGTTCATAGTGGTCTCTCCTGCCTTTGAAACAAATGGGTGAGTGATGAAGGACGACTGGCTGTGAACACTACAAGAAGACCTGCTGCACCAGTGCTGATTTCTTCAGTGGTAGAATTAGCCTCATCCCAGATAACTTCATGGTACAGTTCTGGATTCCCTATGTAAAGCTTCTGCTTTAGTATTACTTTTGCATTTCTTTCCTTTTCTCTTCTCTCCTTTGAAATGTATTTACACATAACTTTGGGATGTCCATCTTCAGATGCCTTCCAAAGCCTGGTTCACTGTAACTTTGCTCCTCCAAAACTTAGATGTTCAAATCAGTCAACTTTTTCACAAACCTTAAACACTGGATGAGATAGTCTAGGGGTAGCAATTGTGTCCTGCATTTCAGTAGAGCATGAGGCATGGCCATGATCCAACCATTTCTCATGTTGATCTTGTCCCTATTCCATCCAAAATTGTTCAGCTTACTCAAGGGCTGACAGCTGAGTTGATGAATGCTGGCCAGCAGTTCTGTTGGCATTGCATGTCTTGCATTGACAGTCTCATAAGCTTGTCAATAGCAGCACTGCTCTTGTTGCTGCCTTGGTGAAAGGCTGATAGAGCAGTCACAGGAGGCATGACGGGTTTCCAAGTTAAAATCAAATTTACATAAGCATGTGCAGCCAAAGGGAGAGCAGACATATCCCACTCCATAATCCACTAAACTGGTTTGAGTATGATCATGGTATTCAGTGAATTAAGTAACCTCTTTCACTCTTTGTACAGCTTTTGATGAAGCCCAGCAATGATGTAGCTGCTGTTTCCTCCTGTTCAGCCTTTTTTGATAACGTTATCCCACAGAATATGAGCACGTTGGAGATTCCTGTCACAGAAGGTATGTTACATGAAATGTTTTTCTGCCCTCATAGGAAAAGGGGAGAGGAAGGAAACCCAGAAAATTAAAGAGACCAAGAAGAATCTAGTCCACTCTAGCTGACGGATACTTTTAAAACACATGACCTCTCCAAGTGTCATGCAGCATATCTGAGCACTGAGTAGAGAAATGTTTTTCCCAGATAAGAGATCCATTAAAAATATAGGAGAATATTGTAGATGATGGAAGACTTAGAGTCAAGTCAGTGGGGTTTTTTTGAAGTGCAAAACCTGATTTGGGTTTCTAAATTTCCTTTTATCTGGGCTTCCACATGTTGCTGCTTTTTACTGCCTGCTCTTTAAAACAATTATCATCAATGCATCTGGGTGATGCCTCTTTGGGTTGACTCTGCTTCTCACCTTTGTAGATACGGATGGACTCATCAGCCAAGCCCTTTTGTTGGGGAATTTTGAGGGTGCAGTGGAGCTGTGCATGCGAGCAGAGCGCTTTGCTGATGCTATTATCTTAGCTATAGCTGGCGGGGAGAGCCTCCTAAAGGAGACCCAGAGGCGCTACTTTGCCAAGCGGAGAACAAATCTCTCCCTGGTAAGTGACAGTTTTGTGTGCCTTCTGAGCAGGGGAAGGTGTGCACTATCTTGAAAAATGTTTGTCTGAATATATGTGGAAATGCTTTAGCAGGAAGTAGAATGTGAGCAGAATCTCTACATCCTCTCTTGATGTGGTACTTACTTTAATATCTTGTTTTATGACAACTATATGTTGTCCACATAGAATGTCTATGTTCTAGGTTTCTTTTTTTTTATAATGGTTTCTGTCTCAACTCTTCATGCTTGTAGGAGCATACTGCCCCTTTACAGCTCAACTAGGAAGTTTTTAGTTTATTAACTTAAAAATGAGGAAGTGTAACAAGAGGTTGGGATATCCTAACACTGTGTTCCCAGTCACTGATACCAGCTCCTCTGAAACAAGATGTGTTAGATCTTTAGTCCTGTCTAGTGTGGCTGTTTCCATATTCTCTTAAGTGCTTTGTTGGACTTTTTTACTCTCCTTAGAGGCATCAGGTTCCAATTACTGTTAACATAGGGATGCTGAGATTGGTGGACCTTAATGTACAGTGGGGTAGTTGCTGCACAGTGGGAAGCATGCTTGAAAGTGAGCTGTCACTGTGGGTGCCCTTGCTTAGGCTGTCAGCTTATCTTTGGCTTCAGTGATTGACAGGCCTTCTGCTTCCCTTACAGCTGCTTTCCTCCATTGTGCAGCAGAACTGGCAAGACATTGTTTGCACATGTGATCTACAGAGTTGGAAGGAGGCACTGGCCATCTTGTTAACATACTCAAAACACGAGGACTATTCCCAGCTCTGTGGTATGCAGCATACTACATTTGATACAATTTCCCTTGGAGGGACACCTCCAGACTGCTTACAGAAAGAACTGGATAGAGTTGAGGAAGGAACACGCTTCTTATTACAGCTAGCTGGAACTTATTAAATAAATGTGGACTGTTGAGTTAGGAGAATGATTGATGCACACTAGCTGAGAATCGTGGTGTAAAGTTGTATATGCAGATATTTCCTGTCACCTCTAGAAGCAGCATGATATAAAACAGGATAGGCTTTAGGCTGAGACATGAAGAGGGTGATATTTTCTTTTATTCTGTGGAGAAAGGTATTTCTTTGACAGTGAAAGGTCAGGTGGCTTCACTCCATCTTAAAATGGTTTACCCTTCAAAGAACCTACAATTGCCTGGAGATTCCCACACCTCTTTTGATAAAAAAAAAGTGTTGGATTTTTTCACTGAATTCATCATGTAGGCAGACATATAAAAATTGGCAGATATATAAAAACACTTTTTTTTTCCAACTAAGTTGTCTTTGGGATTCCTTCATGATGTCCATTTCTCTGTGTTATCCAAGAATTATGCAGTGGAGCTGTTAAGCACAAGTCTTACAAGGAGCAGCCAAGGGAACTGGGGTTGTTTAGCCTGGAGAAAAAGAGACTCAGGGAGGGGCCTTATCACTCTCTACAACTACCTTACACAAGGTCGTACTTCTCCCAAGTAGCAAGTGATAGGCCAAGAAGAAACCAGTCTCAAGTTGCACCAGGGGATGTTTAAATTGGGTATTAGAACAGCCTTCGACACTGAAAGGGTTGTCAAACATTGGAACAGGCTGCCCAGGGAAGTGGTGGAGCCACCATCCCTGGAGTTATTTAAAGAACACTTGGGGACATGGTGTAGTGGGACTTGGCAGAATTAGGTTTATAGTTAGACTCAGTCTTAAAGATCTTTTCCAACCTAAATGACTCTGTGATTCTAATGAAGTGCAAGTCCAAAGCTGTCAACAGTTTTTCATGCTAAGCCAAAGTAGGAATGCTAAGAGATGAGCATTGGAGTTAATGAGCTCTTCAAAAAGGGATGTGTTAAATTGCTGCATTTCTTCCTCTCTAGACATGCTGGGTGCCCGCCTGGAGTTGGAGGGAGATGGAGCTCTGTCCAATGATGCCTGCCTCTGCTATATCTCCTCAGGCAATGTGGAGAGGTTGGTGGAATGCTGGGTAAAAAACCATGAGACTTCATCACCTCTTGCACTCCAGGTACTAGTGCTATGATGTTGTCTTGACTCTTCTTTAGGCCAGTCTGGTAGCCCTGAACTGTTTGCATTATCCCATCAAACAGTATTTGGCTTCCAGCAGACGGTGGAGACCTGTTTGTACTCGCCAAGGTATCTCCTTCTAGCCTGGATTACAGGCTTACATCAGAAGGAGGCTTTCACTCTTAAACGTTCAGGGTCTGAGTGCTTAGACACTACTGACCACACTGCAGCCATGGACAGGAGTTACGGCCTACCCACCTCTCTTATCTACTGGTGTCATTTCTGAGCTTCCTTTTAGTCAGGTTAGTTTCACCTGTACCTGTCTTCTTACTGGTAATAGCCTGGGAGTACATTGGCTGCTGTGGTTATCATGTATAGCTTAATGCTCCAGTTATCTGGCTGTACCTTCAGAGCAGCCTCTGGCAAAATAAAATGAAGTGTAAACTGTGTTATTCCCACTGCAAGTAGAATGAACATATGGGAAGTCATATCTTGCAGTTGAATCAAGGCTTCTAAGTCAGTGTTATTACCTGTCTGTTACACTTAAACCAGTCCTGGCTAAGTTACTAACTCCTGTTGTGTGTCACTCAACAGAATAAACTAGACAAGTCTTCCACTCAGATATCTGCAGATAATGCCTTCTGCTGCAGAGTTCCCTAGTTTTGCAATCCCACTAGAGAATAACAGCAACAAAAAGGCATCTTCAGGACTCCTGGTTATGTTTGAAACTGGTCTCCTTCCACTTAGCAGTTATCAGCATGTTTCATTCTAGAGCTATAACCATTACTTTGATTTCTTGGAGTTGAAGGATTTTGAAATAGCTAAAAAAGCCTTCTGGTCCATTTGTCCACAGATGATCTTTTTCTAATTAAATTCTCCCAGGCTGACAGCTTGTAACTCTTAGAGTTAGTAGTAACTTCATAAAAGATCGTAATTGATTGGGATGTTCTTGTCGCTTCTGGTGTTCTTTTCTTCCCTTACTATAAAAGTAGCAGTGTCAGGGTTTGCTTCCTGGTTCCTGATTTTCTCCAAGTGCATCTGAGGAAATTGTCATCAGTGACAATGTTTGGTAAAGAGTGGAGTAACTTCTGTTCTCACTGGACCTGATACCAACTGAAAGTGGGGAGAGCCATCTGGTATGGTTTCAGTATACAATGGACCAGTAAAACCAGTCAGATTCTGAGTGGTCTATTTCTTCCCTCCCCTGGCTTATTCAGGATCTCTTAGAGAAGGTGATGGTGCTGAGCAGGTCCATTGAGATGCTTCGAGGCACAGCAGCACCAGCACCAGGCCCTATCTTGGCAGAACGAATCACCCAATATGCCAGCCTCCTGGCATCACAAGGATGCTTAGCAGCTGCAATGAATTACCTACCCAGCAGCTCTAAAGAGGTGAGTGAGAAGCAGGTGGTTGTGGAAAAGAGTAGCATATGGGGGAAATGATACTCTGTATGAGAGAGCTTGGGTTTTGACATGCATCAGGACATGAGATTTCACCTTCGTTGTGGTAACTTGAGAATAGAGGTGGGAGGGGGAGGCTCGAAGATACAGCTTTTATCTTCATTTGTGCTTTCTTTGTTGCATCTTTTATTCAGGGAAAAGGAAAGGAGCTATAGAACTGTAAAATGGTTGATAGGGAACAACCCTGGGAAGCAGCTCTCTAGGGAAACTGCCTCTGTTCCTGAAACTAGCTGGTAGAGGAAAGGGAGGTCACCTTGCAGTTTGAATCAAATCCATTTAATGTGTAAATGTGGGTACAGATCAGGGAGGAAATACTATAAAGACTGGGGGAAGGATCAGTGAGACTTCATCTGCCTGGGAATATGGCAGGTGATGTCCCAGATTGTCATTTACTGTCGATTGGTGTTTTTTTCCTGGTGGCTGTTGGGGAAATGATTAGTTTTGCAGGTTGATTCACAGTGCTTTAGGTCAGGGTCTGCTTTAAATGCCTCCCCAGCATCTTCCATCTGGGTCTCTCAAGGCACTTCTTCTAAAGCATAATTTGTTTCAGCTCCTGATTGAACAGCTCCGAGACCGGCTCTTTCATGCTCAAGGAGAGACTGTGGGTGATCAGCAGCCACCCCGTTTTCCCTATACTCGTGTCAATGTAGGGGTCATTAAACACACATCTCCAGCAGCCAAGAGTGGTTCCACCTTTGAAGGAGCAGCCCACAAAACAGGTCCCAGACATCTAGAGAAGGTAGGCCTTAAGCTCAGGTGTTTATGGCTTGGGCAGAGGAGGTCACTATATGGGAACTGGCTCCTGATAACTAATCCTTTTGAAAGCCAGAGAATACTCTGAGTGTTATGCTCATCTTGTTGAGGAAGTTATATGGTGGGAAGGATCCTGTCCATCCAGAGCACTGACAGCAGCAACATCTCCTCTTGCCTAAGAAGTGACAGGGATAGAAAGTGCATCTGCTTGTGTGTGTGTGCACATGACTCTGTTAGCCATTTGCAAGTTCTTTTCTTTTTTTTAATTGCAGCCCCACTATCAGTCATCATTTGCCCCTTCAGCACCATCTCAGCCTTCAGTGCCTTCCCTCTTCACGCCTCAGCCAGTGCCAGCCATGTCTGTGACACCTCACCACATTGCCGCTCCTCAGGCCAGCACGGGTCCACAAACAATTGTCTATCCCAGAGGGCACCCATACCCACAGTACAACTTAGGCTTGAATCCAGGAGCTGTTTCAGGGCCAGGTGAGCATTGTTTGATAGTTGTGTCCATTTCCCACATTTTCTAAGACTAAAGCCTTCAACATGTATGGCTGCTCTACTTGCTTCCTTACAGGCCTGTTGTACTGGCAAAGAGCAGGTCAGCTGTCTGAGAGGCTTCTCGGTGCTTCTGACACATCTAGTTCTAGTAACTGTTGTTGCCCATCCACTGATACTAAACAAATGTAGGGGTGGAGAAGCCACAGCTAACTTCGTGGTAGTTGGACTGATGTAGCCAGGATTGTGAGGGGATATGCCTGGCATGGATATTCTAGGGTGTGGCTTGAAGAAGTGAAGTCTCAATAGCATGAAAGAGAGCAAGGAGTAGTTTGCACATGCAACAAGTGATGCTGATACACTCTCTCTCTTGTCCATAGCTGTGTCACAGTCTCAACCATTTGGACCAGTAGGAGTCAGACCTGTTGGTCCTGCTCCTTTCCCCAACCAGCCTCCTCTGCTTGGACAGTCTGTGCCCATGGCACCTCCTGCTGTTCCACCGCCCAGATCTGCTCTCTTCACTCCGGCTTCAGTCCCATCAGCTCAGCTTCCTGCAGCTTGTCCTCTCCCTGTGGCAAGCCAGTCTCCTCTAGAATTCTCTTCAGCACCTTTCAGCCCCATGAACATGGGTTACCCTCAGGGAGGTCCTGGAGCTCCATCTACTAAACCCCTGCCAGCAGCCATTCCTCCTCCTCCAACAGGTAAGTACTGGTTGTGACTTGTGTGTCCAGGACATGCCTAGATGGCGTTTGCAGTACATAATGGAGGTCTGGTCTGTCACTATAAAGGCTGGATGCTATGCTGAGGTAAACCTTACAGGCACATGATGCTGAGTCTCTTGCTGTGGTGGAGAAACACGACAATGATGACAGTTTCATTCAGGGTGTTCACTTGTTCTGTCTCTCAGGCTGTGGTTTTAGTGCACCCTGAATAGTCATCCACTCCAAAGGCATCTGCTCTGATGGAAAGGGTGGTGGTTCCCATGGAATGCCTGGTGGAAGGCTTGCTGGTCTCACCCCTTCTTAGGCAACTTACACAAGAAGTGCATTTGAAATGCTGGGAGAGCAGGATGCTGCTTTCCTGTCCATGAGGTACCCCTTGCTTACCTTCAGGATTAAGTGCTGTGGTCTAGTTCTCCAGTTTTTTTGCTGTTGATATAAAGTGCTTGTCTGGGAATCACTTCTGGATTCCTCTGTGCTTTAGACCTTTCTCAGTCTATAGTTTGAATCCAGCCCAGCATACAAGTACTGTGAAGTCTTTGCTAGCTTTATAAAGAAAAAGTGTGTTGTTGGACCTAGTTCCTGGTGGATGGGCATTCCTTCTTTTTATTTCCCACAGTATTACCATGTCTGGTGTTTCTAAATTCTTTGCTGTCTCAGGGAACACATTTAGCTAGGCTGTGGAGATCCCTAACAACACTGACAATCCATAGAGGTTTTAGCAGTTGCTTCTCCAAACCACATCTATTCTGAGAGTGAAGGAGCTTAGGATATGCGGTTTGCTTCCACCTGGAATCCTTTGCTGGACTTGCTTAACCAAGGATAGCAAATCTCACAGTGTGAAGCCTATGGGGACTACACGCAGAGGCTCTAAGCTACAGCTGGACAAATTCCTTCCTGAAGAGCTATTTAGGATAGTAGTCCAAAGACTCAGTAAAAGCTGTTGGTGATGATGACTTTTCCACCTTGCCTTGATTTTCAGGTTTCTTCCCTTGGCTAGATCCCCACGTGGATCATGCAGGTAGTACTCAGAGAAGCTTCTAGACCTGTGGGGGGAGGCAATGTTGCTGCTTCCAGTGAAATGTGGTGGGAGTGTGCACGTTTTGATGTGTGTGCATGCATGCATGGTCATTGCTATTTGTTGTTTCCTTGCATGCCTGGGGACCTCTACAGCTGGGGTAGGGAACATGCTTGTCCTGAGGGCTAGTAAGTGACAGCTGGGGATGTTGGAAGTGAAATGAAAGCTCTGTGGGTACAGAAAATGAGGTCTCCAGCTTCTTCCTTTGCTCCTTTCCTCCAGTTCTGGAGGAATTAGACCATTCTCAGTCTGTCTCTTCAGGCAGTTGCTGGGGCAGGAGGATGGGGAAGCAGCAAGGTTTCCTTGGTTCTCTAGGCAAAGAACAGGCCAGTGGATGTAATCTCATTTTCTCGTTGTAACACTCCCAGCCTTGTGCATGGTTTTACTTGCACTTGTGCTTTCCCCATATGGTTTGGAGGAGGTGAGTTCCAGCAGAAGCAGTGGTGGAGTAGAGCCTCCCAAGCAGAATTTGGGGGCTCTGTTCCAAGGGGAACTGGAAAGCCCTTTTGGCTTTAGTTGAAGCTTGGCTTTGAATTTTTGATCATCTGTGGGGGAGAATTTGGACCATACAGGTTTTCTGACTGATACTTTGTCCTGATTTCTCTCCTTGGTATTTATTGATGTGGAAAGTATTCATCTTCTAGTCTACATTGTCAGTAGGGTAGGGCTCAATGTGTCAATGGACTGTCACTGCTCATTGCAGAGACCATCTGCCAGAAACAAAACTCTCAGCTTTATTTAGGGAATCTGAGTACTTGATAGGCACTCACATCACCAAGTAAATCTGGCTGTGTGGAGTGGGATTCTAGAAAGGGAGTTGTCTGTTCAGCAGAGAAACAAAATACTCTTATTTTTTCCTGTTGAAGGAAAGATGATTCTATGGCACGGATTTCAAGCACTTCCTCAGGCTGAAGATGCCCTTTGGGAAATCACTGCTGGGAAATCCCCTTCTCCTTGACAGCATTTGCCCCCAGTTTTAATGGCAATGTATGGCATGCCCAGTTCAGCAGTGCAAACTGTCTTCCTTGACAGTGCTTTCTTGCCTGCTATCTTCGTTCTGGTTTTGACTGGTAGTATTCTTAATCTGAAAAAGGACTGTAAAATCACTCAATCTGACTGGCCAAAACTGATCGCTTTGGAAATTCTTGTCTGTGACTTCTACAGCTCATGAACATTATTACTAGTGCAATAAAGACAGATACCCACCAGTAGGAATCCCACTCTCCTGGGGAGTGTCAGGGACAGGGTGAAGGACAGCAACGTGTTGGCTCATCTCCTTTCTGGCCAGGATAATCCCTGACTCCAGCCTGTGCTGGTCTTGTTTTTTCTAGGACAGGCATTGCTGGAGATGCTGCCGTGGGGCACACCTTTCAGGGGTGGTTAGAAATCCTATTTCACAAGTAGCATAGGCAGAATAGCATTTCACTCCAGCAAAATGCAGCAGGGTCCTGTTGTCTCATGGCTGATGATTAAGTGCCTGGGTTACACACTATAATTTAAATAGCTGTTCCCTGTGAGGATACATAGTGCCACTGGGTTGGAATAATGCCAAGGACTGCTAGGCCACAGGCTCAGTGGGGGCCAGCAGAGTTCTAGGGCACAGAATCCCAACCTAGAAATAAGTGCCAACTTAATTAAACTGCTGATCCAAACTCATCAGAGAACAAGTCTTGAAATCATGGGAAAAGGGAGGGCAAAAAGAGGTTGCCAGAATGTTGATAATAAAGGTAATTAAAGTAATGAAGCACCTTTTGCATCTTTCCCCTGTGATTTTTAAAGCTCAGTTCAGCATCAGTGGCTCATTAAGTGTGTCACTGAGCTCCAGCAATTCTGATATTGCTGCTTAAAATTGTTCTATTTTCTCACAGATTATTGCTGTCGTATGAGCTTGAGGTTATTAATACTGGGGTTTTGTCTAAAGACACAGGTACCTTTACAGGGCAACAGCAGACAAGGTAGTTGCAATTTGACCTTTGCAGATTGAAGTGTGGAAGTCTTTTCATGTCATGTTGTCTGATGGATTTTTAATTACCTGGAGTGAGGTTAGAGGCAAGGTACCACAGAAGAATCTGCTGAGACATCCCTCTTCTCCCAAGGCATTTACTGGTTAAGTCTATTCCCTTCTCGTTGGGAACTCAGCAAATTTTGCTAAGCTTTGGTTCTGAACATGATTTTGGACGGACAAAATTTCAATCCACCCCTAATACTTCCCCCCGTTATCAGAGCAGCCTGCATTGCTGTGAGCTGCCACTGTGAGGCACTCCTGTGAGTGCTGGTGAGCAGCCCTGTCACCTGCAGCATGGCTCTCATCTGGTACTGCAGTGCTTGGTTCTCTGGGGAACCCAAGGAACACTCTGAACACACATGCAGGTCCTGACCAAGGTTCAGGCCTGACTGATACTCACTTCTGCAGCTTGTGTAGAATCTGAAAAGCTTCAGGTAGTAGCAAAAAGTTTTCTATGTGGGAGTGGGTGTGTGCCAGTTCAGTCTGATCAGACATCACCTCATGAAGGCTGCGCAGATACTTGGATGCTAAGAATGCAGTTAAGAAAGAGAAAGGGAAGCAAGAACAGTTCAGGAGGCTGTGAGCTGGATCTGAAATTCCTTGGTTGAAACAGTCTAAAGATGTCATAATGGGGGAATTGGAGCCAAGGGCCATTTTCCTGAAGGAAGTTCTAAACTATGCAAGCAACCATGAATTGTTGAACCTTCTCAAAATCTGACGTTTTTGTCTTGTTCTCTGTTCTAGCAGCTCAGGAATCTTGGGGTGATCCCTCTCCTGGAAGAGGAGGCCTTCAAAAGAAAAAGGTAAACCTTCAGCAACAGCATGTGTTGGTTCTCTTTTAGCCAAGTAGCTTCATGTAACTGATACATTCCTATAAATGCTTCTTGACAAACTCAGCAGTTCTCTGTCCATGTTGGTCTGTCTGCTTCTGCACTTTGTGCCTAGTCTGGAGTCTTAAGTCATCTTGACTCTCTGCCATCCAAAGTCACATGCTGTTCTCCAGGGTGGCTGTTCTGTAACATGGTTATCAGCTCTGATGTTGCATCCTCTGTCAATACTTCCCATGCTGTGTACAATTGTTTGTTGTTAGAAATACAGATTTAATCTTATGCCCTTGCCTACACAACGTTTTTGATAGCAGCTGAGGTCATGCTCCCTTGACACCTGACAGCCGGGGGCAGCATCTCCTCTCAGTGAGACCCACAGCGATTTTCCTCAGATGCTGATACCAACTGATGAGGCTCTTTTGCTAAAAGAAGCTGGGACAGCTGAAGCTGAGAGGTGCCTGCTGTGTTGGTCCTGCAGCTCTCTGCCTTGTTGTGATTGCACTGGAGGACCTGTGAGCTGAGCTCTTTTGCAACAAATGCTCTCAGTACCCTATTTCTGTTACTGCTGCCTGCTGGCAGGTGTGACAAGAAGCTTCTTTGGCACCATTCCCACCCCCCACTCCTCTTCTTTAGCTTGGAACAGACTTCTCGCCCTTTTTTCTGGCAGCATAGCTGGGAACCTGCTTCAGGCTGTGCTCACTACAACAGGATTAGCCTCTTGTTAAAGCCATCTCCTTTTGATCTAGCCCCATTGGAGTGAATCTGTCATGACTCTCTGGCTTAGCAGGGGCACGATGAAGTGTTTGCAAGAGGAATCTCCCCCCATGCCGTGGGATTTTCCCCAACACTTGCTCAGTTGGACACTTTACTGTTGCTAATCTCTACATTCAGGACTCGTGCCATTGCAGAGCCAAGGCTGCTTTCTGAGGACCATTGCTTTCAGGGGTAACGGATCTATTTGACTGAACAATTCCAGAGGAGTTTTCTTGTTGTTGCTTTGACTGTTCATCTAGGATGCAAGAGAAAGGGCCCCATTCTTTGAGACAGGGGGCTGAAAGAACAGGGATGTGTTACACATAATCTTGAGAACTGGATACTCTTCAAGTTAGAAAGGAAGTTGAATCTGATTGTGGAGAATAGAACCAACCTCTCTTTCTTGGACTTGGTTTTCTTGATTTTTTTTTTTCCTTTCCTTTCTTCTTGCTAACAGTTGCCTGAGAAATTTACTCCTCCAGCCCCCATCACAGCTCCAGTAATGGGCCTGCCTGCTGAGCCCCAGGGGATCCATCCTCAGCTATCCAGGTTGCAAGAATCTGGCCAGTCACCCCCAGGAGCACCCAAGGAAGGCAGCTTGCAGGTACCCAGGGGAAGTGGGGCATTCCTCAGCCACCAGCTTCCTGTCAAGTAAAAAAACAACTCAGCTTTTGAGGTTGTTACTACTTGGCAGCTGCAGAGGGCTTATGTTTCTCCCTAGCCCTTACAAGGCATCTCTGCCTGAGTGTTAGAGGAGTTACCAGGTTGGAAAAATGACACTTGGGTATGGCTGTGAGAGAGGGAGGCAGGCTAGGCACACTATCAGCCTGTTGAGAATCCACAGAGGCTTGAAGCTATGCTGCAGTCTGAAGATGATAATCTAACTCTGTGCTTCCAGATATTCTCTGGGTTTGTGAAGGGGTGAAATTCCTTCTGTTCTGTAGTTTCAGGAGAGGACTCTACCTGCTCCTGTTGCATTCATTGAGCTGCTTTTCTCTCTGTCAGTATCCCCAGCTACCCGTGGAGAGTGTTGAGAAGAAGGAGCTGCCCCCTGAGCACCAGGCTTTGAAGGCCACATTTGAAGGGCTGGTGCAACGCTGCTCTGCTGTCGCCACTGATCCAGTAAGTTCTCCCTTCTCTGATCTTCGGCTTTTTGTCCCTCATAGATGTTTGACTGGTGCTTCCTTCTTTTGTTTAGGTAAAGAGAGGAAGAGTCTTGTCCCTATAATCATCTGCCTCCTTCCTTTAGGCTGTAAGCTTTTTCATCTTTGGGAACTGAGATGCATTCTCTAGCATTTATCCACTGCTTCTCATTGCCTTTCTGCAGTAATGGTTCTGTCCTCCTGACTCTTTATTTTAAGGAAAGTAGAAGAATCTGCTCAACTAATTCAGCTTACTGTTTCACTGGCTTGATCTGCAGATAGTTCCTGCAGAGCTGGTATTACCAGCTGTCCTCAGAGCTTAGAGGGAAAAGATGAGATATCCTGGCTGGAAGAGAAAGCCAAACAATTTTTGTGTCCAAGTAGTTTCTCCACTCTGGTTCTTGGAAGGTTGTTGGCATACATGTCACATGGCGTGAATGTATCATGCCAGACTGTCTGGAAGCAGAAAAGCAATGTTTGCGCGTCGTGTTAGGTTGCTAAGTCTGTGCAGAGCTTGGGGGGGACCATGAAGCCTTCCAGAATACTTCTGCTTGATAGGTGTTGGGATGAGCACTGAGCCCACACTGCTCCCCTAGAGTCAGGCAACCTGAGCAGCATCTTCAGCATGTTTGCTCTGTGCTTTCTGAGAGTGCAGTGTAGCAATTTCTGGGAGATAATCTAAAGTTTCCGTCTATGGACAGAAAGGTCTATTGATTTGGGCTTAAGCACTCTTCTTTGGGAGCAGTTGAATGGTTGAATTGATACAGGAGTGAAATGCACCTGAACTCCTGTGGCTGCCAGGCCAGTTCCAGCACTGCACAGAGCCAGGCATTTCTATCCATGGAATAATTTACCTGTGAGTGGATTATTCAAGGTGGGGTTTATGAGGTCTGTCCCTCCAGAACTCAGGCCCTTTCCTTGGTGATTATACCTAGAGTGGGAAGAATACTCTCTTTTTTCCTTAAGGAGACCAGGAAGAAGCTGTTTCTTAGATTAGTAAGGGTGAGGCTGTCTGATTACCCCATGGGTCAGCTAGTGGATAATTCTCACACTTTTGAAGTACTCTATCCTGTGGTCTGCAAGCACATGGGAGTTGGGAAAAGGGGCAATCCAGCTTCCTGTCCTGGGCTGAGAATGTATGTATATATATACTTGCATGTACATATGCAGAGAGGACACAGCTGGCTTGTATCACAGTCCCTGGCTGCCAGAGGCTGAGATGCTGCTGAACTGTAAGGTGCTGTGAAAAGAACAGAGGAGGGGGGGGACTGAGTGAGGATACCTTGGTTCTGGAGAGGTGGCTTTGAAGCTCTGGCAGAGCTAGCAATACCTGTTTCACTTCAGAAAACCCGAAGGAAGCTGGAGGATGCATTGCAACGGTTGGAGTGTTTGTATGAAAAACTCCGTGAGCAGGCGGTAAGTACATGCCACCATTCCTAGTGGTCCAGCTGAGTTCCTGATCCCACCTTTGCACTGGGTTGTGGGTCTTAGTGTCTGTACCAGTGTAACCAGCCTGTGTTCTCTTGGGCCTTGTAAGGACCATGAATCCAGCCAGCCCTCTATATCTTATCTTCTTCCTTAACTTTGGCCCAGACACAGTGTAAGGAAAAACTGGGGAGGTATTTGCAGGGTGCTTTTACCTCCCAAGAAGGGTAGCACATAGACAGTCCAGATGGAAAGGCGCAATTGGGTGTAGTTAAATGTGAAGGCAGTATAACCTCTGGCTTAGAAAACTCTGAAGCTGCTGATTCCAATTGCTTATGTCAGCTGGCAGTTATTGTAGTCTGGGAAACCAAGGGAAGAAGCAGACTATCCTTCCTGCCAGTGCTTGACTATGTAGGTGCTGTTTGATGAAGTGGAGAACAGTAGGGAAGGGTGTGGAGGGAGAGAGACTTGTATTACAATTGCTGAACGTGCTGACTCATTTCTGCTCCCTCTCCACAGCTTTCTCCAACCATCCTCATGGGTCTCCATGAAATTGCCCAGTGCATTGAGGCTAAGAACTACCCACAAGGTCTCCTGGTTCACACCCAGGTTGTAAGCAGCAGCAGTTTCAGTGAGGTGTCTGGTTTTATGCCCATCCTGAAAGTCCTCATGACCATTGCAGGCAAGCTGAATGTGTAAAGTGTGAAGCAGCTGGAAGAGTGCACACCAAGAGCTGGTGGACTGCCTCACCTGTTGACGTGCTGCAGGTTGTGGACTCTACTTTTGACTCTGGAGAAATAAGTCTGTGCCAGTGCCTGGAACTGTGCTAGGCCAGCATGCCTGGCTGCATCCACTATCCAGACAGCCCACTGGTGCCTGCAACTCCTGGAGTCTGTTCTTTCTCTCTCTTCTTTCTTACTAGCCTGAGGCCACTTTCCAACTGAGGAATCTCACTTTCAGGCTGTGCTGGTTGCACAGAGATCCTTCTTCCCTATCCCTGGCACAAAGGGGAAACTCCTCCCCTCCCAGGCTGACATTGCTTTTTTTTTCAGAAGACAAACAGGGCTGGCACTTGCAGCACCACCACCACAGAAGAGCCTTGGGCTCTGTTCCGTGGCACAGTGTAAACCTGCCTGAGTGGTAGCTGGGTTCTCCTGGGACCTAAGCTGGAGTGTTTCCACTCTGTTGGGCCTGCAGCAAGGATCTCTCCTGGTTCCTTCTTTCTTTTCATTCTCATCCTTGACTCACCCTTCCATAGCACCCATATCCTGCTACAACTAGAGTCAACTACTGGTCTGATCTGGTCCAGCTTTGGTTCTCTCTTTTCTTCACCCAGCCCTCTATTTTTAATAGTCAAGTCTCCTGTTTACCCACTGTCTGCTCTCCTTTATATCTTTCCCCCCCTAAGCTGCAGGCTAAAGGCCATTATGTTTCAGGCCCAGGGAGGATTCCCCCTTTCAGTTTCTTGGACTCTTCCATTCAGGAATGTTGGCAGGTTGGACTGCTCTGCACACTTCTCCCGAGAACCAGTCATATCCTAGTTTGGGGTTAAAAGCTGCCCTCTCTGGCTCCTGGCCTGTTTCACTTCTTTTAGGTTAGCACAGCTGGACTCTTAGCCACTGGTGTTATCTAAAGGCTTCCTACTTCAGGCTTTTCAAATGGCTTAGGGCCTCTAAGAGCAGCAGGGATTGTTTAAGTCTCATAAAGATTTCTCTTGAGCTACCCTGACCAGCCCAGACTTGAGAACGGAGAGACACCTCATTGCTCCAGGTGTGGTTCATTCATTCTGCCTACGGTAACAGATACATGCAAAAGTTCTCAAAGACCCGTTGGCACTGTGGGGGTAGGAATATGCTGCAGGAGGTGATGCTGTCAGAACTTGAAGATACGGACTCTGCTGAGACTTCATCACTGTGGCCTTTCCTCTGGGTTAAAATAGATGAATGAAGCGTATCTGTCCTGGGGAAGAAGTCTGGGAACACAGATGGGCTTTCAGGGCACATCTCTGTGTGTGTATATTTCCCTCTCTTCCTCCCTTCTTGCCTTTCTCTCTCTCAACCTCCTCCTTACTAACCAGGCAGCATAGTTGTTGAGCCCTAGCTGGGAGCAAGGCTTCTTCCCAACATTTGGATGCAGCCAGTCCCTGCTTGCTGCTTGAGTGGTAACACTATCATGGGCCTGTGGCTCAGTACACGAATCAACCTACTCTACCTTGAAACTTAGGAGGGAGAAGAATCAGAGAAAGGAGGAAGAGGATGCGTCTCATTCTCTCCTTTCCAGGTCAAAGTGCCTCCTTGTTGCTGCTGTGTTGTTTCTATTGCTGCGGTTTGATGCACTGAGAGATTACAGAACAGTGAAATAAAAGCTGTGTTTTGTGATGCTTTTTTCATAGACTTGTCACCTCTGGCTGTAAGGGACTTCTGCAGTCTGCATAGGCACCCGCTGAGAGCTGAGTTCTCAGCTTTGGTGAGGGGTCAGTTCAGAACTTTGTGGGCCAAACCAGATTCTGGGCTTTGCTGATGTGGTCAGCATCCATCGTGCTGTGGTGAGACCTCAGGTCTTACATTACCCTAAGGCTGCAGGGTCAGAAAACTGATCTTCTTGAGATCACCTGCCTCAACTGTGACTGTTTATCTGCATCAGATACAAGAAGGCTCCCAGACTGGCTGAGGTTCTCTTGGGGAATCACAGCAGTGATTGAGGATTTTGCACTTTGACATCAAGTTGGAAGTATGTCAGTAAATAAACAGGGAGCCCTTAATGAAGTCCTCTCCCATTGGAAATAAAAGTTACACCACTGAAGCCATGCAGCTTAAACTAGGATAAGTATTGGACCTGTGTGGAAATTTATACCATTGAATTGTCAGTTCTTACCATTAGTTAATAACTTACAAATCTGTTGGCTGATTTCATTTAAGCTTTTAAGGAGGTAAGAAGGCTGAAGTGAAAAATCGGTACTGAGATCAAGTCAGGGAGAATCAAACTAGCTTCTGAAAAGAAATTGTGATGTAATTTCAATATGTTTTCTGTCAGCCAGCTAGTATATATATACAGGTCTGCCAGTCAACACAGTCTGTATACAGGATTGTATTACCTGGCCTGAGGTTAGAGGACTTGGGAGGAAACAGGCTCAGAAGGACTGGATGATGAAGATTTGAAGGGCTGTTGCTGGGAAAGGACCAGGATGTATGAGAGTTCTGAAGTGTTAGCGACAGAGCATTCAAGGAAAACCAGCCTTTTGTAGTTCTGCTGCTGGCAGAGGCAAACACCAAGTGGGAAGGAGTCTTGGAGAGCTTTTGCAGCCTGGTCTGGGAGCAGTTAGCAAACAGCCTGGGCTAACAGCTGTCCCCCACCAGGGAGATGCAAGCTGATTTTCAAAGGCTACACTTGTGCTGCATCAGAAGGGGTCATAATGCAGGTAGGTGACATACATTTCCATAATAAGTCTATAAGTGAAATCCCAGCTTTCTGAGATCACTTAACAAGCCTGGCATTTCTTAGATTCTGCCTTTCTGGTTCCAGTTAAGAGTACCCTGTGCAGTCCAGCCCCTTGCTCTCTAACTCAGGCCATTTTTACTACTGAGAAATAAGCACAGATATTCCATGTACCTCTCAGATACATTTGACTTTAGTTCCCTCCAGCATGCATGGCTCCTGCTCCGAAGGACTTGTGCAGAGACTAGCTGTTTATCCTAGCTTTGCTGCAAGTCCTTCCCACCTGCCCCTTTCTCCCACTTCTTGCTCAGTTTTGCTCATGTTTCCCTCTACAAGCACCATCCCTGAAGTTCTTGGGAAAACAGGCAGGGGAAAGTGAGGTAATCCACTTGAAAGTGTTGGAGCAGCTTGTGGCAGAAGCCCTGTGTCTGTGTTCCTGGTGTAGTATGTTACCCTTCAAAGCCCGCAGGAAGCTGCACCTCCGTTTATAGCACTGTCTGCTGGCTGGTAACAGCTTCTGGTCTATGGGCAGCAGCCCCTCTGTATTGCCCCTTGTCATGTGGGCACATGGCATCGCAGACCCCAGCACTAGAGAAAGCATTTCCAGTTGGGTGAGAAGGTCTTTGTGTTGATAAAGAATTTGGGGGAGGTGTGTGTGGGTCAGCAGGAAAGGATCTCTGGGTACAGAAAACAGCGCTCTAATCCTGTCGCAGATAACATCATGTCTGCAGGCTAGGCTTGTGTGTGTTTGGGGGAGCTGGAGGGGCAAGGATTGTTAGGCAGTATTTGTTTGTAAAGCCACTTGCTCTGAAGATAATGCTTGCACTAACTTCTATTGAGGGAGCAGTGTGAGTCCCCACAAAGTCCTTTCCCAAAGTGTCTTTGAAGCCAAGAACCCATTGAAAGGAAGAAAGGCCAAGAGAGGGGATTAGTTTGTTCAGCAGCTGTGAATTTCAGTGGGAGGCTGATGAACTCCAAAGTCTTTGTTGAGATGTTTTTTGTAAGGAGCCCTGCTGGAGGGAGAGACCCACACGGGGGCCGCGGCCTTAGACAAGAAGGAATCTGAAGCGGCGGGGAGCTGTAAACGGGCCACAAGGACTTTTCCCAAACACTTTTCGGAAAAGGTGTTGTAAAGAGATCGGAGGGGGATTAGCATGTGAAATGACACTTTCCATTGACTCCACAGAGGGGAGGGGAAAAGGGCTGGCTGGCTGATTTATTAGCATTTTGTTCCCTTCTCTATTCTGCTTCCCCAGCAGCCCCCCTCCCCTCTCTCCCCTCCTCCCGAGCCCTCTAAAGAGGTTTGGATTGGAAAAGGGAGCGGGGGGCTGCCTGTTTGTGTGTCATCTGGGCGAAGGTGACCACCTGGGAAGCTGAATGTAAATATTTCTCCTCTGAGGAATGCGCCTTCATTAAACCGAAATGAATACATGGAAGCATCCAATCCTGCCCACAATGGCAGTGGGACCTTTACCGCTGGGGGCTCCCTGTGCCGGGAGGGGGGACCCGCTGCTGAGGTCAGCACATTTTGCAGCTGCGGTGCCGCCGCTGTCCCCGGCGGAAGCAGCGTGGGGCGATGGGGCTCTCACTTGCGGTGCCCCGCGTGTCCCCTGCGCCCACAGCCCTCACTGTGCCCAGCGGCACATCCTGGGCTGTGCCACGGCCCTCGCACAGTAACTGTGTGTGGCAGCAGGACCGGGTGGGAACGGGAGGAAAAGGGACATGGCTCCCATATCTTTTCATGTTTCCAGAAAGCTGTAGAACGGGGTAGAGTGGGGCGGAGCGAGGATGGAGGGGACGCTGAAGGAAAAGAGGGTAGTAGTTGTCCTCCCTGCCTTGCCATGGTCCTCAAGCCAGCCCGTGCTGGGGCTTTCCCCGCTGGACAAGAGGCTCTTGCCACCTCTTTGCTCCTGCCCAAGGATGCATTCCCACCACAGGAGAAACTGCTGATGGAGATGTAAGAGAGACCTAGGACGGGGTCATTGTATTAGTAAGAACTGCGGAAACAGCTGGTGGTTTGTGTGTGAAGTGGAAGTGTTTCAGTTTTCCCTGAGAATGGGCCAAGATTGTTTCTCGCAGTTTTTGAAAGGCCAGATTCTTGCTTGATTTGAATGCTGTGGCTCTTGTGAGACCCTGGATTGCCCTAGGTCCAAATTCCCACTCCCTATGAAGCAGTCCTAGGATCGAGGGGTCTCTTTGATAACAAAGGGACAGGTACAGACTGCTGAGTGTCTCTAATATATCAGCTATGAAGTGAGCAACAGAGCCCCTGCCTTCCCCCCCTCCCATTCCATTTCCTCCTGGCAGCTGCATTACAGTTGGATTCATCCTCAGGCAAGCTGGAGGAGAGAGCACACCCTTTCCCCTCCTGGTAGAAGCTCAGGTTGTGCTCCATGGAGGGAACTGGTCAGGTCTTCCTGGGCTCAACAGATGGTAACCAGATGGATTTTAATCTCGGGGACTGAAACAACAAACATCCACAGGTGCAATGGGATGAAAGAACACCCAACTACTTAGACACAACAGCATTTTGCAAGCACTTAGCTACTGATTTATTGCACTGGCTATTAGTTTACAAATATTGGCTACAAGACAGGTCTAATGGCCAGTAACATAGCTCTTCTGGCTTCTCATGTAGCTGAAGGATGCTTGAAACAGCAAGGCAGACAATAACAAAACAGCCCTGGGAAAGATCGCTGTGATGGTGCAGGAGCTTCCCCGGGTCCTGCAGCTGGCAGCTTCTTACCTCCCTACCCCAACCACAGCAAGGGAACAGAGATGCATCAACCAAATCTTGCTGCTTGCTTAGCCTATAGAATATATACAATAAGCAGTAGAGGAAAAACTGTTACGTATACATCACAGTGACTGTGCAATAAATTAAACTTCAAAGTGCTTCACTTTCCTATTTACACCACCATTAAATAGTAACTCATTATTTTCTCAGACTACAAGGAAGTATTTAGTTAGTTAGCTGACAGGGTAAGAGTGCTTGGTAAGTACACCAGGAGGTGGGGAACAGGATCAGCTGGCAACTCCTCTCTGGGAGAGATTCAGGAGGAAAAAGGGACTGGAGAAGTAAGTGTGAGGGCATCTTTATGGCATCAGTCAGGGGCTTTGGCAGGAATGGTGGGGTGAAAATGAAGACCAGACCTGAAGGCTTGGAAGACACAGAAAAAAAGCATGGAAAACCCATGTGATGGAGCACCTTTTTTTGGACAGCTGTTTAATAGCTAGGTCAAGCAGCAGCTTCGATCTTGCTGCTGCCATTTCAAATGCCAAGTAGAGCTTAGCAAAAGAGCTTAGCAAAGCTGTCAAAGGAGGGCAAGTGACACTGTGGGCCTTCTGGAGGCTGGCTTGCTGCAGGAAGGAGTTGCATGCATTTTCTATTCCCTCATAGTGTAAAGCTTAGGCAATAAGAACTTCATTTTAGTGCCTCTATTTTTTGAGGGTACGAAAAATCTCTTTTCATTTAGAGATTACTGCTCTGAGTTGCCCAACTCTGTTGGTGCCATCTCAGTTTCCTTGTGCTTTACTAAGTATTGATCTCATTCAAAAGCTCAAAGCAGGTGCTTGTTTGGGGAACAGACAAGTTCAAAAACACAGAAGCCACCAAGACCTCTAGTGTTTTCAGAGGCAAAACCAGATAGAAACATTGGATAGAGTGACTGAGTTGAAGGGACCAAATCTCACCTTGTTTTTTCAACACTTGAACGTCTCCCCAGAAGTCACCACCCACTGCACTAATGCCCTGTATGGTCAAGACCTGGGACTCATACAATGCTCTTTTGCTCTGCCCAAGCCCCAGTGAGGCAGCAATGGGAATGAGACAAAACTGTGCCAAATGGAAATGGTGCTGGGGGCTGATAGGGAGGGCAGGAGAGGAGAGGGGCTGACAGGACTATGGACGCAAGTCAGAGCTTTCTCTTGAGCTTGCGGCTGGCCCCACCACCTCCGCTCCGCTCCCGCTTCTCCTTGCGGACACAGAAGTACTTGGTGACCCTTTTGCGGCACTGCTCACACCGCACGGCGCAGCACCAGTGGAACTTGCAGTTGCAGCTGGACACCATCTCGGCTCGCCTCTCTTCCACTGCCAGCCCACAGTCCCCACACAGCCGCCGGCAGCTCCGCTTCTCCCACTTACTGAGCGCCTTGCCCCTTTTCAGGCACTCCCTGCCCTCCGTGCCTAGCAGCCCCAGTGTCTTGTTCTCCAGGCAGTAGTCAGGAGAGTCTTCTAAATGGACCAGTTCCTTCTTGGAGATGGAGCTGAAGGTCTCAGCAATGGCACCCCGGCTGGCAGCACTGTTCCCTGCCCCCTGCAGCAAGTCCACCTTCAGGGCTTTGTGATACCTCTCCTTGAGGTAAGTTCCCACCTCCCGAAACTCAGGCAACTGCAGCCAGCAGGTCTGGGTGGTGCAGCTCCCTGATACACCATGGCATTTGCAAGTCCGCTTCATGGTCCCTTTCACAGCCTACAGGATGAGCAGAGAGAGAAGATTCAAGGAAAAGCCCAGAGGGGTCATTTCTATACTGCAGTGCATGCAGAAACATGGCTCCAGGCCTGTGGAGGAGTTTGCTATCAAACTCCCTATGCCACAGTCCTGAAGCTCACAGATTTGCTTCTCCACAGTACTGCCCTCCTGGAACTGGGAGAAGGAGGACTGCAAGAAACCATTGGCACTGTAATAACAGAAGCTTTGCTACCTTAGAGCAAACACCGTGCATCACATTGTACTGCTGCAATCCCCCCCAGAAGTTGCTTCTTCTGGACCTGTGTTTTTAGCCACAGCAAATTCTGATTCTTCAAGGTGGATGGTCAGAGCCAATCTGGTATGCATTGTCAGGTCTGGAGGGAGAGAGAGGCTCACCTTCCTACCCGCCTCGTTGTTATGCAGGTTCATAGCAGCTCTGGCATCTTGTCCAGTCTCCAGGGCATCCACAAACTGCTTGGAAATGGCTTCCCCAAAGCCCACGTTATCGCTGCAGCCTCCCCACAGCCAGCCTTGCCCCCCTAAGAGAGTAGATGAGATGTGTGCTGTCAGAGAACCAGCCCTTTGCCTGCCTGGCTTTTGGCTCTGGGGTGTCAGAAGTGATGGGAGGGAATGGAGGCTGTGAGGCAAATCCAGTCTTTAACCTCAGATACTCCCAGATTCCCTCCCCTTGAGCTCATGACATTTCTACTGAAGCCTGAATAGTATGTAGGTCAGGCAGGCAGCAAAGGGCTATGTCCTGTACAACACATGCAGAGATTTTCAGGCTTTCTATAGAGCAGGATTTAGAAATAGTCAATTATCATGCATTAGCAGCCATACAGATAAACCTTTGGGTCTTCAATCACCTTCTCTCAAACCCTGACATGAGCTGGTTAGGTCTGACTCACAGGGACAGCATCTTGCTGACTTGGATTGGCAAACTGGTGAAGGCATCCTGGTTAGAGAGAACAGATTCCCCTTCATCTGAAATAGCCTAAGCCTTGCACACATGTATCGAGAAGGTCCTCCTGTTGGCACACCCAGAGTTCTAGAATGATATTTGGCATCTTAGAAGGATCTGATTTCCCAGTTACCATAAAGAAACAAAGGAGTCATTACAGAACTGTGAAACTGTACAAAAATATGTGGAGGGTACTTTTTCTAACTGTGTGGGACCTTGATAACTTAGTTCGGCTGACTGGAAAAATGTCACGTGGTTTGCTTCTTTTACTCCTAGAGGAAAATGCCAAAGTATTTATGAAGATTTGAAGCCTGGAACATTCTGACCCTAACATGCCTTGGCAGTACATCCTGGGAGTTGTGGTTTAATGGCCTTGTGCCTCTCTTGAAAGGCCAGACTTGCCCAGACTTCCCCAGGGCATCCTCTCTCCCAGGGAAAGGCAGGAGTGTGTCATGGGAGGAGGAGGATGAAGTCCAAATCAAGAGCTGGGACTGAAGGGAGAATGGAAACCTTTCACCAGCTTTGATTCAGTGCAATGGGTGAATTGAATCACACTGTTTTGGTCAAGCCACAAAGTTTCCTATGCCTTACAAGGTTTTAAGTTCACAATGGAAAATTTTCATGAAAAACGGTATATGTTTGGGGGGGAAAGAAATGTAGCATGATGAACTTGGTTTTCCAGAGAAGATGAAGTTTGGTGTGTCATTGACCAAAAGTCTTTCTCTAGTTCTAGAGACAGGCATTCCCAAACTTTGGCCACATAAGCAGCAGTGGCTGCTTTCAAAACTACTAGCCAGTAAAGTGAATTATTAAATATGGACACTCCAGATTTGTCATAAATTGACATATACTGACTGCCCAGTGTGGCTGGGCAAGGCATGGCTTTTAAAAGATTTTGATAATTTGAAAATTGACCTCTTTCTATTCTAAACAAAAAACTAAATGTTGTTTTTCTTTTGTGAAAGCTGAGCAGGGAGCTGGTGCAGTGCAGCCTGGGGTTCCACATCCTGGGGTGCTTAGTGGCTGAGGGCCTGGGTACCATTGTGACATGAACTCTCACATACTCTTATGTGCCTGCCACGCTGACAAATGGTGAAGAGGTTTATGAATGCCACCCTGCTTTCCCTCCTGGTTATTCTGCTCTGGGGCCACCCTGGTCCTGCAGACTGCGGGAGCCCTAAGGTCCCTGATCAGCACTGCTCTAACAGGACCTGCGATTTAGATGCAAGGCATCAGATCCGCTCCTCTGCCTTTATGGCACTTCTTCATTTGAACCAGGGAAACTCCAACCCTTTCTACTTTCCTGCTCATTTAGAAAGTAAGGAAAGCATCAAGGGCTTGGCCTCAGCTGGTGTAAACTGGAGGTGCCTCCATTATCTACCACAGAGCTACTTTGGTTTGCTTGCTTCCAGCTTCCTCAGAATTACTTTGGTTTGAACCAGGCAAAGCTCTGCTCTGGGCATTATTTTCAGGTGCACTGACCAGGAAGGGGAGCTATTTCTGCAGGTCTCAGTGGAGGAGAGAAGAGCTTCTCCAGCTGCCTGAGACATGAGTGAGGAGTGGCAGCTCATCTCTCCTTACCCAGCTGTCCATTGCGGGAGTCATCACAGCCACAGTTGTCAAAATCCCCCAGGCTGCAGTTCCGGGTCAGCGTGTACATGACACCTGCAGAACTGATGGCATGGACAAAGGCAGTTTCTCGGTTTGCTGTCAAGTAGAAATACAAAGAGAACAGATGTGCTAAAGATTTCACAGCAAGACCACTGTTAGAAATTACTCCTGCCATGCAGGAGCCTGCATAGGAAAATCTGCAGTGGGGAGGGTTTTGTGGGGTGAAGAGGAGGCCCTACATGTCAGATTAGCTTAGTTTGGGCTTGAACTGCACGAAGACAGAAGCTCCCAAATTTGATCCAGACTGACGCATGCCATTTCAAAGGGTGTGGATGAGATAGCACGTGGCTGACCTTTGGGAGCTCAGCAGTGGTGTGACCTAGCACAGACAGCCAAATATCCTCCACTTCTTACTAACACTTCCCAGAGGGAAGGGGCCCTCTCCAAGGATCAAAGAGCTCTTTCCCCACAGCACCCTTAAGCCTTACCTTCTGCTTGGAAGGGCTCCGAGCAGTGACCATACCTACCTACCAGGATCGATGTGCGGATCATCAGCTGACTTTCCTGACCCTTTGGCTTTTGTTTAATAGCAGCAAGGTGTGGATCTGAGCAGATAGCCTTGAAAGGAATGATTCAGGAAGCTGCGCCTGCTCCCAGAGTGGGACTTGAGCTGCAATTCTCTCCTCAAGGCCCCACTTTGAAACCTCTGTCCACTTTTGCCTGCAGTCCTGGTCCCTTGTCTGCTGCCAGTCCCACCAGAGGCCTGAGGCTGTCCTCCACACCCCGGTTCTGCCTTTACAGGGCAGGTATGAGCTCAGCCCAGCATCAGATGCGGGTCTAGAGAGCCAGATAGGCACTGAAATATTTCCTGGTTAAGGAATGGGATACAGTGACAATGACCACAGTCCCATGCCCTGGAGCAGCCCAGGTCAAGGATGCTAGATTTCTGCCCAGAGTGACTCTGACATCTGGAAGCTGTGGGAATACTTTTCTGCTGCCTCTTGGCCAGAGCACAACCACTGATGAACTCTTTCCTGCTCCCTGTAGCCATATCCCTCTGCTTGCCACACCACCAGCCTGTGCTGGTTCTTAACCTCACTGGGATACCCTGGGAAACCATCTAGGAATGGTGTGTCCAGCAGCCCATGCACAGGTCAGGGTGCTGCATCCTTGTGTGAAGGCAGTTGTGTGAGGTTGGTCCTGTGCAAGCTGGGGGTCAGCAGCTCTGGAGGTGATGCTGACATTGCAAGGCTGCCCTGTGTTGAAGCTAGATCCCAGTGTGTCTGGGAGCTGATGGGTGAAGAGGTCTCCTGGAATGATCCCTCTGGGGGATTCCTGGGAGAGGCACATCCCAGGTGGGGATGGGGAAGAAAAGGAGGCACTTGGGAAGAGAGGAGGGGGCCGTGGGGTCTAACCTGTAGCAAGGGGGTCCCAGTAGTGGAATCCAATGCTTTCCTTACCGCTGCGCAGCCCACCATGGCTGGAGAGCTGCAGTGCCCTCTCAGGGCAGTTCCAGCGGTCCCAGGCAAACTGGAACTTGCACTCCTCGATGCCACTCTGTGCCCCGGCTGCCACGCTGCTGGAGTAGATGAGGTAGGCCTAGGAGCAGGACATGGATGATGTGTGTTTTCATCTGAAAATAACCTGCATGCCATCTTACAGAGACAAGACATGGAGCTGAGGTCTCCCAGGCTTGGCTTCCCTGGGAAGTGAAGCTCACTACCATCAGCAGCAAAGGTATTCCCTGCTGTGCTGGATTGGAGCCTGAGCCATTCAGGGAAAGAAGGCTGAGCTCCTGGCTGTTAGCCATACTGGGAGATGTGCCAGCCAGCCTCTGCCATGGGGAACCCCTTATCTTTCTGCTCAGAGATCAGGAAGCTCCAGGTGCCTCAGCTGGCCTCCTTCTTCACTGCAGCCCCAGCGGGACAGCCAGTGCTTTGGGGCAAGGTTGTTCCACCAGTGCACTGGGAGCTGTAGAAAAAGCTAGGTGAACCTGGAAGTGTTCCTGGGTAATAGTCAGAACAAAAACAGGGTAAATTTTACAACTGGTCCTGGTTAGGAAAAAAAGCCTCTGAAAGAGGAGAGCAAGGATGAGGGGGGTCAAAAGTACTGAACAAGGTCCTGTCAATTCTAACTGTGCTCCTTGAGGAAGTATGTTTTACAAGGCCTACAGTACTCTCCAGCCAGATCTCTGTGGGTCCTGATGCCAACCTGATCATCAGGAAGCAAGACATAACAGGTGAGATCCTCAGCTGGTGCCAATAAGCAAATCTCCAGAATGTGGCCCCAACCAGCTTAAAAAAACACCAGGTCAGTATTGTTTGGGGTTGATGCAGCCCAAGGAATTGTAGTTCATAGATCTTTTTCTGCCTTGATGCTGGAAACCTGGGGTTGAGGCAAGCTTTGGCCAAGGCTGGGTGTAGGGGGAAGGAGGAATTGCCCCTCTCCCTCCTTCCTCGGGTTTAGTGGAATCAGGGACAGAGATCAAAGGGATTTCTCTTACCTTGGGGCCCGTCATCAGGAAATTATTCACTGACCTGGAAGACAGAGACAGTGTCAGCAGGGAGGGGTGATGGTGGAGGGGTCTGGGGAATGCCAAGCATCCCAGAGCTCTTCTCGCACTCCCCCCCAGTCTGCCTGTCTCCTGGCTGCAGGCACCTTTGGTCTTTCCCCCTCATCTCCCCTTACTGCTCCCTGAGAGACAGGAAGGTGCCATCTCCTCCAAAGCCTGCTCCCCTCAGCCAGGCTGTACTGTGCTGCAACCCCCTCACTGCTCCTTCCTTTTGCTTTCCTCTGCTCAACTGTCCTTTGTATGAATCCCCATGTTGTTTTAATATTTTCCTCTTCCTCCAGCCTTGCACTCTACCTCATCAAACTGCTGTTCAACTTAACTCAGAGTAGCATTTCCCCCAGCTCCAGGAGCTGGACCATGTGCCAACGTTATTCTCCCTGTTGGAGGACCGTGCTGAGGGAAGAAGGAGGTCACACCACTGCTCCTTTGCAGTGTGTCCCAGCTGCATCCCTCAAGATCACAGTTCCTTGTTTTCCTGTAGTGTCACTTCTGACTGCCCACACTCTCCTCTTGGTTAGCTTATGGTAATGGCTGAACACAAGCATACATGTCCTCTCCCTCCTGCTGGACACTGTGCAGAGAGCCCTGGGGGTTTGGGATAGGTGGGGCTAGCCAAAATTAAATTTTCTGGTGTTCCCACTGAAGGTGTGGAGGGATTGTTTCCAAGGGTCAGGAAGTGTGGCTGGTCTCCAACACCATCCCCAGAAGCTTGCACAACCAGTGCTGTCTGATCCGAGTCTTTTCTTTCTCCAGCAGGAAAGACTGTCAGTGCAAACAATCTGTCAGCATTAGGACTACACATGGTGCAGTGACTACCATACAGATCTTGGAGAATGGCTGGGTGAACCCCCCTTAGCCGTGTCATGGCAGAAAGGACTGACACTTTGAAAAGGCTCAACAGCCAACTCCAAATATCCCTAGTCAGAAAGGAAGTGAGAAGAGATCTCTCCTATGAACACCTAATTCCAGTCTCTCTAGGTTTGCAAAATAACTCTAATCACTGTCTCTGGAGCATCTTCCCTGCTGACGCTCCAGAGAAATAAGTGGGTGAGTGCTGTTATCCCCTGGGGAGGATACTGAGGCCAGAGAAGTGGCCTGAGTGGATTGAGACCTTGCAGTGAATGGGTAGTCTGGGTAAATGATAGAGCATGCACTGATAGAAACTGAGCTCCTCAGCCTCAGCTCAAGATGATGTTCTGCGTCAAATGAGCTGCAAGTGTCTCCCTGGTAAGGGAGAGAGAGGTACCCTCCTTTTGTGCTACAAATCTAGGACAGATAGTTTGGAAGCATCCACAGGCAGAAGCAGGCACTTCTGTTCCAAGCAAAGGGACAAAGTACAGCCATGCTGCAGCCCTGCCACAGACACAGGGGCAGACACGGCAGCAGGACTGGTGTCCAGACACCAGACATGTGACAAATTGAGAAACGATGTTGCCCTGCCCTTGAAAACTGCTCCTGCAATTAGCGAGCCCATTTTACCTCCGCTAGAACTGCCCTCATGGAGATCCTATCCAAGGTAGAGCACAAAAATCACAAGAAAGTTGATCTTTGCTGTAACAGTTTAGAAAGAGTTGAGGGAATGAGTTTGTAATGTTTCACTTAGGCAAGTCTAATTATTTTGGGGTTTTTTTTGGTTGGTTGGTGTGTTTTTGGGTTTGTGGTTTTTTTTGTTTTTGTGAAAATGTGTTCATATTGATGAAGCTTGCTTTGGGAAATACTCAAAATGGCAGTGGGCTGTGCAATAGCAGGAGATTCTTTTCCTTTGTTCCAGGCTTGGGATTCAGACCCGTCTGTACTCCAGCCCTCATGGGTACTTTAGCACAAAGTCGATGGTTGTTTTGCAGAGGAATTTTTCTTTGGAAGCTGCTTCTGCATTGTACAACTAATTAAATATTTCCTGGGACTTGGAGAGACGGCATCTGTAGCTGGGTGATTAGAGCATCGGGTGACCTGAATCACACAGGGCCATGAACCTGGGGCTAATCAGACTGTGTAAGCTCCACGGGTCCCCATCCTAATGCAACTGGATAGCAGCATGAACAAGTCATTTTTCCATCTGGTTTCCCTCCTGTCCTTTGCCTTGTACTTAAGTGCTTTGCTGTGGGGACCACACTCAGGAAGGTGTCAGTGTGAATCAAAGCCCCTGGTAGCAGCTGTGAGAAAACTCCGGTAAAATGCCCCTGTGTGGGCAAGAACTAGAAAATTGCAGGTCCTCTCTTATCTTGTTTTTCTGGCCAAAACAAGAGTTACATCCCATTGATGTTGCTTCCTATGTGTGTAGGAAAACCCAAATTCACTGTGTACAAGAGGGATTTGCCTCAAACCCTTGCTGGCATCATCTTGTACTGGGAACATCTGAGCAGTTGCAAGGGTGGCTTTAGGAGGAGGATAGTAAACCACAAATTCAAGGGTTACAGCAAACCAGTCAGTTAGCAGGAGCCAATTGACATGACTGCATTGAAGCAGAGGATCTGTTCCTCCCAGGACAAACCTCAAGGTTCACAAAAAGGCCAAGTGCAGAATATGCCAATTCACCATCTGCAGCTGAGCAAATGATACAGTTGCAATTCCACAGCAGGATATTCTAAACATTTTTAAGCAGTTGGAGAGACAGAAGGTGTTTTCCCTGAGCTCTCCCACAACAGGCAGGCACGCTGCTGGGCGGGTTCGTAGGACTTAGACTAGTAAAGGATTCTTTTAAACTTGGTGCACTTGACACCCCAACATTTAACTCTTGGAGCTGCAAGTGGGTTCAGGAGAGAGGTCGCTGGAAGATAGCTGAAATTCTTCTTATTTATTGTTGAGAGGGAAGGAAAGATAATAATGGAGACATAACCTGTGTGCTTTGTCTTTGCTCTTATGATTTAGCTAAGAAAAGTGCATCTCCATTCTGTATATTCTCCAGTGAGGGCAGACAGCAATTAAGCCACAAGTTTCACACGTGTAGTGCAGTATTGACAATGCTACTTGAATCATCTCTGTGCTGCAAACAGGAATCACGACAAAACTTAATCTCTCTTAACTTGTTTTCTTTGTAGTGTGATTTTTTAAAAAAAAAATATTTATTTCTACTAAATTATTGTAGAATTGTAAATGAAAGCAGAATGTAATCCTAAATAACTAGCTAGCTGCATCCTCAGCGGGTGTTAACCAGTCCAATTCCCATGACTTTGGTGACTTTTTAAAATCACACACATAAAAAGAAACACTTGAAGTCATTCCTTTTCTTCAAGAAAGCTCACAAGGTTTTGAGATACATAAACCCCTTTCCTTCCACCTTCAAACTCCAGGACAGTGTTACAAAGACTGAAATGGAGCAGACTCAAACCTCAGCAGGTATAGAGAGGAGACCCACTGAGTTCCTCAGCCCCTTCTCCAGCCTGTGCAGGGCCCTGGCTGGGCTGCACTGCGTCCCTCACTGCAAGTCTCCAGGTAAAAATTAAATCTGGGGCAAGAGATTTTCATTGTGTCTGATATTAGGAAATTATCTCAAAGCTAATGAATATCTATAGCAGGAGTTCTCTATCACAGTTTTATTGAATCTGAAAGCAAAGGAGCCCTACCAAGCAGCTGTTCCATTATATTTTACACATATCAAAAACTAACAAGCCTCTGATAATTCCATCTCAGTTAAAACTTTAACCAATAGCAGCACCCCACTTCTCAGTTTAATATGCCCTAAGAGCATTAGATAATCTCCCATTAAAATATTTCTTTGATACCTTATCACCCACTCAGGCTATTGTGCTGCTGGTTCAGCTCTTTAGAAAATTGTATTTACATATTTACCATCATTGCTCTAAATACAGAAAATGGATAGAATTTCACTTTGTATCTAAATTTCATTCTCAAGTATGAACTCCCCAAGGTTATTAGAAAACCAGGGAGGCTGGAAACTAACAGCAGTCCCACAGCTGAAGTGTCAAAAAAATCAAAACAAAACAAAAAACATTTAGAAACAAAATGCTGCATTAGAGATTGTCGCATCACTCCCACAGGATAGGAGGCTGGGCAGCAACTCAATAATACTTGGAGCTTTACCTTTTTTTAAAATTCATTTCTCTCTATTTAGTTATCTTTATGTGGGGGGTTTTAGTTCCTAAATGCAACCCTGACATTTTGATCATCTGGAAATGCACTGGTTGAATGGTCAATTAAACAGTAGAATTTAAATCATGTTCAAAGAAGGGAAGTGGCCACATATATATTAAATAATTTTTGTTGTTCTATAATGTGCCGTTCCTCCCCCCCCCACCCCCACCAACCTGCTCTCAATTCTCATTATTAAATCACAGGAAAAAACTAACTTGTATTTTAAGTTGTCGAATTAGATAAAGAAAACTAGCACAAATTTCAAGCAGAATTATTTTATGTTTTCTACAACCTTTGATTTTTTTTTTAGTCCTCAAGAGTTAAGGAACAGTGTCTGTAAAAAGGTAATTTCAAATAAAAGTTGCAATTTTCCTTTCTCTCAGGAATCCATGACCTACAAGCAATATGCAGAGAGAAGCAGGATTATCTTGATCTGTACTTTTCTCTTAGATAAAAACTTCTCAAAGGCAGATAGGGAATTTAAACATGCAATTTTGGATTGAAAATTCTTCAGATTTCCATATTTAACTCTGCTTTGTGCATGGAAATTTCTTTTCTTTGAAACTTTCCCTTAAAATGCTGATTATTTTTTCTTTAATGTATTCTAAGCCTGTTTTCATTGAGGAAAACAAGACACATTCTTAGGAAGAGTAGAAAAATTACAATAAAATGAGCATGAACTCTTGCCTAGCCTTTCTGCAGAACATACATATTTCCGTTATTCCAGAAGTGAGATTTATCTTCAGTTTGCTGCTTTATAGTATTTAGATATATACAAATTGTTGCATATTCTTTTCATGAACAGAGTAGGAAATCTCTGAAAGAACATAAATTTCATTCCCAGACTAACACGAACTACTTCCCATTTACTCTTTAGTTTCTCCTTCTGTAATTTTGATTTCTCCATGCATGGTAATACTCCTAGAGATTTGCTCTGGGGAAAGCAGGGTATTTTAGTCATTGAACAGGAAAAGACTTTCCTTGCCATTAGAGATAAGTCTGTAACCCATTTTGCAGGTTGCCCAGGGCTTCACAACAATGGAGAATAAAGTTTGGGTTCTCAGTAAAAATCATATAGGAAAAAATACTAAGGAGCCCATCTCCATATGGGCATGGGACTGATATACTCTGCAAGGAATGATACGAGACTTGATGCAGTATAATCTCTTTCTGCTCACTCTTATAGAACTTCTCTGGAAAATAATATAAAACCAGTCTTAGGACAGAGCAAGAGGTCCACAGGAGATGGCCCCAGGTTTGTGCACACCAGAACTGGTCTGAGAGGACTCAGGTGGTTGGAGACCAAGCCATAGCAATCTCCGTACCGAAAGCTTCTCTCCAGGAAATCCTAATACATGAATTTCAGATGTGTAATTCTGACCCTGTGTTTGCTAAGGAGCCTGGACCTCAAGCTGCTCATGCAGAGTGACAGTCCTATGGATTTAATTCACCCCTGCTGGCTCTGAGCTCTTAATCAAGGACTTTCTTCTTTGGGGAGTGTGAGAGAAGCCCCACTTGATTGATTAAGACAAGAGACAAGCTGACTGTGAGCCTCTGGAAAAACAAGCCCCTGGCTCTTCCTCTGGGTTATCTTTCCAGTTAGAAGTGAGGGACTAGGTCCTCTGCATTTGTCCTCCTCTATTTTGCCCCAGCCCAGGATTTGGCCCATAGTTATTGCTGGGAGGCACAGGGGAAAAGGGGGACTGTCATAGATCTAACCTCTCTGCCAATGAGTATGTCAGGACTTAGTTAAATATCTGGTTCCGTTAAAGACAGAACTGAGCTAAATGGGAAAGAGGGGACGTTTAGGAAGGTGAAGAGGAATTTCCTTAGGGTATCTGGAAAGAGCACCTGTCTGTGACACAGACTGAGGTGCTCTCAGTACTCACCAGGCACAGCAGGATTGGAAGAAGGGAGTGAGGAAGAAGATGCCCAGATAAGGGTCCATGTGAAATGTAAAATCCAAATAGAGAGGGAGAAAGGAGATCCTAAAAAAACCCCTCAACTTGGGTACCACCACCAGAGAAAAGGAAAAAAAGAAAAAAAAAACCACAACTAAATTAGGGAAGGGATGGAGTTATTTTCCACCCGGCAGTCCTGGTGTGATGAAGAGGCGTATGTCTCCTGAATCCAACTTCTACAAAGGGTAACCAATCCTAAAGTAAGAGCTAAAGGGGGTTGGTGAAATGGAGCCGCAGAACTTCCTAAGAAGAGATTATCTACTTAATTAAAGATTTTTTTTTTCCCTAAGTCCTTCAGCCAATCAGGACTCAAGTGCCAGAGAGAGATTGAACTGATGAAAAGAACACCCCAGGTTCCTCGAAGACAAATGCACCACGAAAGGGATAAGAGGGAGGGAAAAGGGGAAAACAAAACAAAACAAAAAACCAAAAAAGAAAAAAAAAGAGAGAGAGGGATAAAGACAGAGACAGCAAATCCCTTAAAGTAATCACTAGATTCAATCTCCACCAGTCAAGCTCATTTCATCCTGGCTCTCCATTCCCCGCAAAGGGAACTGGAAGGGCTCCTTTTGGAGTCCTGTCACCTCCTCCTGTCTAAGAGACACTGCTGAGGCCAGGGTGTGCTGGGTGCTCTGGTATGAGGGCTTGGGTTCAGGCTGCCTGTATCCGCTGCTTGTGTCACAGGTAGTTAAACATCGTCTCTGCCTCAGTCTCCCCCAGGAGTTTAAGGGAGATCAGGGCCAGTTCCTACCTGCATCTGCTTCATCATGGTGAGCTGCTCTTTATTCCCACTTCCTGTTTACATCATGCCATTCTCACCTCAGGAGAAAGACCTCTGACTAAACCTTCCAATTCCCTCTTAATTTTTTGCTATTGGGGTTTCCCATGAAGTCCATAGGAGTGGTCTCTCATTGAGGGCTTATCCCTCAGTCTAGCACCCAAAAACTGCTACAGCTACTTAGAAGTGCATCCAGCCTGTGCCTGCTGGCCATGTGGGACACCCCGGTACTGTCACACCACCTACCATGGATACCCTGACTGGCCCTAGATCAACGTGACCAGCTGTATCACTGTGTTCCAAAGCTGTAGAACGACCTTCTCCACACTGCTCAACTGAATTTTATGCTGTGGACATGATGAGCCAAAACATGGGCCGAGACCAGTCAAACTCATCTCATCTCAGGTGCAGCTGCCAGGCAGAAGGGCTGGACACAAGCAGGATTTGAAGAGGGTCGAGACCCTCTGGCTGAGCCAAGAGGCAGGGCTGGCTGGAGGCTGAAGTTTTTTGGGGCACACCTCAGGTGGACAAAAGTACCTCCCAAGTCACACAGTCTCAGGGAGAAAAACTTGCCCAACAAAGATTTGTTCTCAGACAAACTTTGGGCACCTCACACTGAGCTCAGCTGTGCTCAGGTCAGGGAGCCCTGGCCAGGCATAAACTGGGCATAGCACGTAGGACACCACTGGCAAAACATTACCTTTGCCCAGAGCTGCCCACACAGCCAGGGCAGCCCCTCCCGCCAGGGCAGCCCCTCCCACCAGGGGTGGCTGGGCAGTTTGTGGACACCTAGTCGAGGAGAAAATACAGCTGCCAGCAACTGATCTCGGGGCCAGCTGTGCCTCCCAGCTGTGTCCTGTTACAGCAAGGCTGATGGTATTTGCACTCATTAAAGCCCGAGATCCTGAAGCTATGGGCTTTTATGAGAATGAGTGTGCTATGAATACTGAGAAAAAGCTTGAAAATTTATCTAGTAGAAAATAAAATCCCAGAGACTGAAAGGTGGGGGAAATAAGCCCTTTATTTTTTAATTAATTTTATGATTAGTTATATTGAAATAAAATTTCAATGCTGTGATTTTTAGCAGAGTATAATGGGTTTGGTGGTCTAATTCAGGTAGTGGGGGTGGCTGTGCTTTCCCTCCCAGGCTGTCCTGGAGTAGGGAACAGCTGTAGAGGCTGATGCTGCCCCAGGGGAACTGAGAGGCTGCTGTGGGATTCAGTCCCACTGGGACAGCGCTGGTGGGGTACAGGGGATGCCACCACCCTGGTATCTATTCTTGATGGTAGGAAGGGCAAGAATTTCTAGTTGTTTCTTGTAAGTCTCCAGCTGCCTGTGTCAGGAGTTTGAACAAGAGTTTTCACATTTCTCAGGTCTGGCAGCAACAACATTTTGGAATCATGCAACACTTCAGACATGTCTTGACCAACTGGAAAGGAAGGACACTATTGAGTTCACTCGGGTGAACTGTTTTTGTTACTCCAAGACAAATGAAGTGAGAAGATTGCAAAAAATAGGAAAAAATTAATTGTAGGTGATCTGAAACAAACAGGTGGAATAGATTTTTTTTTTATTAACTCTTACAAGAGGCAGCCAGGACTTTTTCCAAGCTCACAGAAGCACTAGCAGCTTCAGAAACAGCAGCCTCTCCTTTCAACTTCTAATTCCTATTAAACGGAACAGTCACTTTTCTGGAAGCAAGCCTGTCGGTCAAACCGAAGAAGCTGGAGGCAAAACCTGAAAAGAAACTGTCCCAAACAGGTTTCAAAACATTTAATTACACCTCTCAAGAGGCTCTATGAAGCACTCTAAAGAAGTGAGATGCAAAATTGATGTATAATGTTCTTCAAATGTTGTTACTGTTACTGACAAAAGCTCTGTAAATTTACTAAAATGAACCCAGAGAGCATTAAAATACATTTTATAGTGAGAAGTGGTACCTTACCCCAGCTGAACCCCTGGCCAATACAGATCTCTTCTGACCTTTGCAGTAAGTGCTGTAATGTGTGTTTGACTATTTGCCCATCTCCCAGAATGGCAGGCTGGGCTTGAGGACAACAGGAGATAAAGAACCTACCACCACCTGTGGTAATTGCTTCAGCAACCAATATTTTAATATAATATGTCTACATTTAATTTCCAGAGTACAGAGAAAATCTGAACTGTCCTAAAAGAACTCATACAAGTAATCACAGAAAAAGTGAAAAACCCAAGGCCTCTAATGCTCTTGCTACCTTCCACCCTGTTACAAATGCAACTAATGGATGTAAGAAAAAGAGGCTAAGAAATGGGGGTAATAATTCCAAGTCTGGGTCACATATCTCAGGGGATTCCTGGTGTCAATGCAAAGGTGTCAAATCTGTCAATGACAGATTTGTTCAAACAAAATGGCCATTAAAAAGGCCAAGAAGGAATTCAAAGTCTCTTATGTTGAAAGGCATGAGATCAAAAGAAAAAGAAATAAGTGTTGTCTAGGCAGCACACAGAATTCCACCCTGAAAGAGGTGGAATAGTCTTAGAAAGGTCCAGCTTCCCCTTCAGGAAACAGATTTCAACTGACTCGATTGCATCTTTGCCTTTTGCACAAATACAGCTTCAATAGTGTCTAAAGCCTGTCAAAACCAGCCCCCCCAAGGACGTGTAAGTGTTGCTTGCAATCCTGTATTGAATATGCCCTTTGCTATTCTGCTTCTACAGTCAAGTGGCTCCAGAAACAAAGCCAAATAAAGGTTGGGGAAATGTAACAGCTTTCATGAGATCGACTGACATGCAATGAAAGCAAACATGGGGGGTTTTAGCATTTTGGCTCTGAAAAGGCAGGAAAGGTGCTGGTGTGCCCAGGAGCCTCTATGTTTATTTTTGTGTTTAGCTGTATCAGTTGGAGACGGTGCCATTAAAGACAGTATTGACACACTAGGACACATGAATGGCTGTGTGACCTGCTCCCTGTAAGCTTGATTTTGTAGTCTTTATGCTCCCTAATGCTGTTCTCTGGATGGGTGACACGTGCTAAGCAGCCTCCTGCAAGGTCTCCTTGTGCATTATTGAATGCACCCTCACATTCATAGGTTTTCCTTACAGTTCATGCAGGGACAGCTAGAGGATCCTTGTCCACTGCAGTGAACTGTGGAACTGGACAAATCCATTACACATCTCATAGGAAGTGACTTCTGCCCAGCTGTGGGGAAGGCAGAAGGCTCAGATGTTTATGCTGTTCTTCAGTTGCTGGAGAGAATCTCAAGGTGTGCACAAGAAACCAATAAAATTATTTCACATCAGAAGGGTCAGAAATGTTGCAATGGCTATGGAGGTTTGGTCCTGGGGTTCAAGACATGGACAGCTACAAAGCGTTTTCCACTTCCAGCTCTCAAAGTGCCTCAGTGAAACAGCTCCCCGACTTCTCCCATTTTACAGGATGCAAAACTGAGGCCTGGAGTGAGCCAGGCAGTGATCTGGGGATAGATCCAGCGTCCTGCATCCTAGATTGACCCCAGACTCCATCTGACTAGTCTGATGTTCAAGGCAGCCAGTTTCAAGGGAAAGGCAAAGATCTTTAGGGAAACATTCTCTTTAGCCATGGTACATAGAAATTGGCTGTGCCCTAGAATAAGTGAGCTTAGAGCACTTCAAAAGCTCTGGTTCATTGAGTCTTGGGCTACAATGATTCCTTTATCACATATTCTCAGTTACAGTACTAGAAGAAGTGACCTGCACAGGCTGTGCTGTGTTGACTTAAAAAAGTATTTCTTCTGAGCGTTCAGAAACCAGTTTTGTATCCAGGGCATCTTTTTCCAGTAGTCACAAAACAGGCAACTGAGGGCTCTGAGAGTAAAAGGGAGAGAAGTGCTGAGAGGTGGGTCTCTGGAGATGAAAATCAAAGGAAAGTGAGGACGTGGTATGCCACTGAAGGGCAAGCAGGATCAGTTTGGAGAAAAGGGACAGTGAGAGTGGGAGGGAAATTATGTATAGCACTCCAGGAAGGTGTAATTAGGATGAGCAGGACTGAGCAAGTCAAAGCACATTCCTGGCTGGCTGGCAGTTGGTGAGATAACCCCTGGAGGTGAGAGGGACCATAGTGACCTCCTAGGTCTAGCAACATACCCTGGCCACTTGCCAGCCACATCTTGCTCCTGTCCTCACGCACTCTAAAGAAAAGCCTGACTCCCATGTGAAGTGGCACTCGCAGAGCTCCCCAGCATGGCCCTCTGAGGTTCAGGAGCCTAGGCCATGTGCTACAGCTCATCTTGGACACAGACAACATCCTTTAAAGAGCTTTGCTTGGGCCACCACAGACAAGATCAGAGTCATGGAATATAAATATCATGGGCATCAGTGTAGGTGGCCATGCAAAAGGAGCCTCCCTTCAGCACCCACAAGGGCTCTCCTTCTCAAGGGGGAAGTGTGCTTGGCCCTTGGCCTTTGCACATAAAGATTTTGGGCATGGCAAAAACAAAACAAACAAACAAACAAACAAATTAGTAGCTGGAAGGGGGAAGGACTATGAATTTCAGAGATGTGTAGAGCTCTGTGGACCAGAGGATGAGGCAGGAAGATGGTTCAGCAATGCAGTGTAAATAATTGCTACTTTGGGTCTTTACAGACCTGAGGAACCCCAAGAAAAATCTACATGGGAGCTGCTTAAATGAGTTCACTGTTGAACTAGAGACATACATTTTTTTTTCCTTTCAGGCTCCCAGTGCTCCCCTCAATATTATTATTATCAGGAATATTTGTAAACACAACTGCATTTCAAACGGTAAGAATTAATCATTAAGAAGACTTCCAGTGATGACATGCTTTGAACTTCTTTAGTTGAAACTGTTCACAAGCTCTGCAGGAGCTATAAATAGCTCCAGCCAGCTTACAACTGGATCTCCTTCACCCAAGTCAGTTTGCTTGGCTCTTGTGCAAACAGACTGACTGGTTTAGAGGCCCTTTTGTGAGGCTGACAGGAGCAGGTTTAGCTGAGGGATTTTCGCATCCCTGTGATCTTTTTCATCTCTAATTTGCTATGCAGTCTAATGATCGTGCAGCGGCACCCGGAGCTCTGAATTACCCTGTAATTTGTGCCTCTGACAAGCCAGCCTGCCGCCTCGAAGCCGGCAGATGGTGCTCCCAGCTTGGCCTGCAGCAGGGCTGAGCTTCAGCAATGCTGCACAAGAGTACTCTTGGATCACAGGAGTGCAGGGAAATGTTTCTGTGCTGGACATAGCCATGTCCGGCACAGACAACAGGATCTGTAGGGCAAAAGTTCTTCTTTTCTCCTCCCTGCTTCTCCAGACCAAGTATTTTGAGGCCTCAGCATGGGTAAAGTCCAAAAATTATTCTGACTGGTGGTGTTCACAGCAGGGGTGTGGAGCTGCCGGTGGCTGTGCCCACAGGCAGAAGACAGCAGCACCCTGGTGTAAGCTCCCTGCCGCAGAGTGCCACGGTGCAGCTGCCACTCGTGCGCACACTTCCCACAGACCAGCCAACATGGAGCCGATGGGTCTTCTACCAACACCTGGCCTCAGCTCTGGAAAGATCAAAAGCTCATCAACTCTCAGTAGGGAGATGGATGTAAAGCTGTCAGCAGTATGCACAGATCAGTATCCACACTTTTTCACAGGTCCTAGGACAAACCCCAAGATCACGGACCTGCAAATCTGGCTCAGCTCTTAGCCCTACAAAAGCAATAAAAACTGCTCTGGGGTAAGTCCAGTGAGGTCCTTCCTCTTTGCCTACAGGTGACTATCATGATTAACGTTCTGCATTTACCAGCAATGAGTCAGACCTGCAAAATCATGAGACCAGCTTGAAAATAATACACAGTGCAAGATAGTTGTGTACAAGCCTTTAAGGTACTCTTGGGGCTTGTTTCCTCTAAAAATGGCAGGGCTGGGAACATGCTGTTCTCTTGTATGAACGGCAAGCTGACAGTCTTGGGCTCTGAACAACTGGGCTTTCCAATAAACACCCAATTGTCAAAAGGCTTGCCAGAAATTACAGGGGGTAGCGAGGCCAAGCAGGCACGTAGAATCTCTCTGTATTGACCAAAACTTGCTGAGTGTGGGTCCTTGCTGTTTGCTCAAGAGATCTCACATGTTCAGTGTTTGTACATTAAAATACTGGATCTATTTTGCTCTGTCCTTGGCCAGGAACTTCTTTTGGCCTTCAGTGTAATACTTGTTGCTACTCTTCACTTTGGGAGTGGCTGCATTTTAGAGGTGAGCATCAAATCAGCCCATAGGGTGCGGTGGCCCCAGTGAGCTGTAAGGAAAGCTGAATCATTTCCCAGTAAAACCCAGGATGCAGGATCTGGCTCCAGCTCCAGCGTTCTCCAGTGTCATTTGCACTGACTAGGACCATCTCTTCTGCCAGAATAGTCAGACAGTCCCAATAAATGGTGATTATGATGAGCTTGGAGGTTGAATGATGGCCAAGATGAAGAAACAGCTCCAAGATGGTCAGGATAAACTGGCACTACAAAATCATTCACCAATCCTTCATAAATGCCATTGCTGTCAGAGCCACTACCCAGTTTTCTGTCAAAATCTTAAACACAAAACACTTTTATTGATGGTTGTTGGAAAAATGTTGCAGACACACCGTTGTTGGACAACCCTGACCTCTTTTATTAGTGTCCCAAGAAAAAAGCATCACTTTTGTTGGGCTGTTGGGGACAAGCCCCTTGGCTTTCATATTGCCAGCCAGGACAAGGTTTCACCAATTATGAGGGCCATCACAAAGAGGTGCTTTATTGAACCACAACATTCTCTGAAGAAGATGTTTCTTTTCCCATCTAAATGGACCAGATAATCTGGTTACAGCGTAAGAGTGTGGCTTGTGTCCCAGTCAAGATTTTCTCTGAGTCCTAAAAAACAGAGACCAAGAGAATGAAGGAAAGAGAATTGTGGCTGGACATGATACACCTTTTCTGATTGCCACCATTGAATCACAGGCAGGAAAGATGGCTTCATGTTGGTCAGATGCTGCTGAGGAGAGTCAAACTTTCTTCTGGCCAGTTACGTTCATTTATCTCAACTGACAGCAGTCAAGTTTGCTTTGTATGAATGTTTTACAAAGACATCCTTATCTCACCTCTGTCACTGCAGCATCCCAGGACATGGTCTACTGCAACCTCTCAGTACTCTTATGAAGTGTGAGCTGTTGACTAGAGGCTGGTAACTGAGGCAAAGCACAGATAATGACTTGTCTAGACCCAAACAGTAAAATGTTATCTCATGGTACATCTGAGCAGAAAACAGACCACAGTTTAGCCTGCAACTAGGAAGAGGAAGAGGGAATGGAGAGTACCCATACAATATATCACTGCTGAGAAGGGTATCTTACAGTAGAAAATGCAAGAACATCCCAGCTTCTGGCCAGAGGTTGCTGGGGGCTGGGACCCTGGTACACTGGGATGGCACTATCTCAGGAGCAAAAGACGGTCCTGTATAAAGTCAGCTCTTCCCAAACATTGGTATTTATATGGGGACCTGCATCTGGTGTCAGAATGAAGATCAACAGCAAAGTTTGCACTGGTTTTGCTTAAACACATGCAAAGTAGGAATGAGCTGTATGTTTAGAGGACAAAGCATTCATTGCAACACCAAGTGAGAAGGCGGCAAAAAACCCCTACCACCACCACCACATTAGAAGAAACTAATGTTCATATTTATCCATCACTGCGTGGTATTTTCTGGAATGATGTGCTTTAGGTAGCTTTATCCTTACCCATTGTCACTAAGAAAGATGTGCTAAATCCCAGACTTTGTGTTGTCAGACTACACTGAGGTACCTGTTTGGAGACAAGAGTCCAACCCTTCCTTCTCCTCACTTTTCAGAAATATGGCCACATGACTCAGATCTCATGCCATCAGGGTGACCAAAGAGGAATCTATAACATGCTGTGATACTGCAGGAACCAACCTCAGACCCACTGCCCCTGCAGTTCCCTGTCTGACTTAGGGATGTCAATGCTGCCTCAGCTCTTACTTCAGCTAATAATGCACACTGTGCACTCTGTGAAGGGATTTTTTTATTAGCACCGCAGGGTGTGCTGATAGATGATTGCATATGACAGGAGTCATTCTTAGAGCCACGGTCCACTTGCTGTTGCTGTGTCTGAAGCCTTGCATGCAGCTGCTGGAATAGCCCTTACCTGCCCATGGATTGTAACCAGGGAAAAAACAGAATGTCCTCAGAAATTATGCACGGCTTGTTTCTGGGATGCTTTTTGTTATGAGCATAAATAAAATTACCATGTATCATTGGTAGGTGGTTATGCTAAGAGGAGATAACAGATCCCACCCAGGACACAGGCTCTTCTATTTCCAGCTTAGCCTTTGATCACGGATAAATTATTCCTCTTTCGCATGCCTCTGTCTCCCTCCCCATTTAAGTCTACTTAGACTGTAAGCTTTTGGAGACAGTGGGTGTATCCCAGCGTGGAGATACAGAATGTAGTATAGATACTTTACAACACCCAGAACAACAGAGGTCTTAATCCTGATGGCAGCCTCCACACATTATCTTAATAGAAGCATCAAAGTCTATGTATGAAATAATTTACCTGAACAATCTTTTGGCCATACTGGTTCCAGATCTGATGTGTGATAAGAAGTGACAGAGGAAACTGTGTGTGTATAAAACCACTTTGTGTGTTTGGAATGACTGAAGGTATAACACATGGGTTCTGAGTGGAGGTAACTGCTCTCCAAGTGACAGCACTGCACCTCAGACACAATGTGTGTGCTGTCTCCAGAGCCTATTAGAAGCTTTCTTCTGTGTGGGAAAAAGAAGTCAGCTCCAGATCTTGGATCCCAAAGGGCAATTTTTCAACAACTGTGGTGTTTCCCTCCTCTTTAGAGGGCAGGACTAATACCACGCTGGCACCAGAGAGTGAACTGGTACCTCCATTATTCTTGATCCATATGAAGAGTCAGCGAAACCCAAAGGCTTGAGGACAGTGGACCCTCCAGCCCTCTTGACCCTTTTCCATTTTTAACTACCCACTAGAAACACCACAGGAGGTAGAAGGCATCAGTTCTTAAGGAAAATTTCCTTTTGACTAAAAATTCTCAAAAATTTGAACAGGTTTTGACCACAAGTAGTGTGAGGACCACTAACACTGCTTGACCTGCCATTAAGAGAGTGAACTTCCCATCTCGTGTGGCAGAAGAGCAGACTCCACTATGCATCTCACTTCCAAGGGTGTCTTCCAGCTTTGCTGGGCTGCAAGGAGCAGATCTGTGTGCAGCCTCTACCACAGAGACCCTATTTCATTGGTGTACTACCTCTCTTGACCAAGACATCAGTCAGTCATCCATCCAAAAGAACTGGTGGTACTTTTCACTGTGCTTTCAGGCCAGTTTTGTGTCCTTTGTATTTCCTCTGTCCCAGCTAGCAGACCCACATCCACACTGTGCAGGATCTTTCTGGCAGCACTAGGCATCCTGGAGCAAGAATGAACCTCTGTTACTCATTTGCCAGCCATTTTCTAATCTAAGCCTTGCTATTTTTATCCAGTTCAGATTTCTTCACTCCTTTAATAAATATATAATGTGGCAATCTATCAAATGTCTGGCTAAAGGCAGAGCAGTTTGCAATAATTTCTGGCCCTACTGCCAGAAAACAACTAACTAATCAAGTGGCATCTTGTTTGCTGAGCTAACCCCAGTAACAAAGTCTCCTCATAGAGGAAGGATCTGGATATCAGGACTCTCTCAACATTTCCACCACACTGGAAGTTTCTCTCCCTTCTCTCCCAAATCAACTACATTAATGATGTAGTAGAGGAGAATTCATGGCATCTCATCATGTCCACCATCTTCCCCAAACACCAAAGGAGCAAGTGCCCTATGTGTCACAAGGAAAGTTGTAGGTCCTCCAGTGAAGTCACTCAGTCCTCTCAGATTTCTGTCCTCAATGTCCCAACAAACAGCAACAGCATCTACTGCCATGTCCCTCTTGTGACTTCAGCCCCAGTGTATCCTACATGTAATACCTCTCATTGAGAGCTGAGTGACTTTTTTGGTTTGGACCACTAGCAGACACTGCTGAGTCTTTATCTGAGCTGAGTCAAAGTACACACATTCAAAATGTGCTGTCCTATAATAACAGGGAGAAGGTGGCCCCAAATATGTTGTTTGTACCATCAGCTAAATGCTAATTTTGGAGCTGTTCTCCCTCCCACTTTGCTGGGTTATCTTGACAGAACAAAAGCTAGAATTCCTGAAGAACTAGGAATTACTAGCAAGTTTCTAAGGGCAGAACACAAAAATATCTAAGGAAAAAAAAGGAAAAAAACCACAGTCATTAAATCTTCTCTTATTTCCACAAAAAAAAACAAAACAAAAAACCCCCAACAAACAAATAAACAAACAAACAAAAAAACCAACGTCAAACCCCAGAGCCTCTGCCCTCTGAAAAATGTGTGCTTCACAGTATCTTTAGCAGGATTTCCAAAATCACCTGTATATATAAACCTTGGTCTGGGTGTCCTTTATGCAAGCTAAGGTAGTGGATCATTCTCTTATGCTCAGTCAAATATATTAACAATTTTCTTTTGGGCATAGATAGGGTCTCAGCCTATGCATTTTGGAGAATTTGTGCTGAAATGAGCACAAAGTCATAACTTCTCCGCTGAGAAATGGTGGACTGACCCCTTATGAGCCTCAGTTGTGCCTGCTACCCCTTCCAGATGGGGAAACTTGTGGGGAATAGAGGGCAGCTGAGCAGTGGGACTTGCCTATAAAAGGAGCTTTCTGGGATAAGAACTGAAAGGTTGTTTGAAGGATGTGAGTGTGTAGGGTGTTGATGATACGTGCTTGGGAAATGATGGACTGCAGCAGAACTGTAGTGCAGGTTTAGAGATTAAGCCTCAGAAACTCTGCTTGTGGCTTAGGCCATTGTTTAAGGCTAGTAAAGCAGCTGCTAGAGAGAAGAGGAAGCAAAAGGAAAGTATTATAACTGGTACTGTGTAGGGGACAGGGAGCAAAGCAGTGCATGGTCTGCTCTCAGAGAGGAAAGTATGCTTTATCAAGTAGAGACTTATCTTTTTAAGTTTTCTTTTGTTTCTATCCCTTTCCTGTAATTGTGTATGCTTTGGGTAACGGGAAGATTTTGACTCTGATATTGGGAAGTTGAGGCTTCAGAGCCTATGTTTCTCACAGTTTAGAATCCTCTGTTGTTGAGCAAAGCAGTGCCCTTGTCCATAGCTTAACATGTAATGAAGGCTTGTGAAAGTCTCTCTTCTGATGATGAGGCAGCCTGGCCTCCCATGTGACATTTCTCTGCTTATTGCTGGGATATCATCAGGGTCTAGAAGCTTATGAATTATTCCTGGGGACACAGTTGCTATTTTAAGTGCCTTTGTGCCCTCTTCTAGAGGCATAGGAAAGCTTTGTTTTTCAAGTCTCTGAACATCTTAACAGTTGATTTGTAGGCTCTTCCACTGCTGTGGGATCTTTTTGGCCAAGTGAGGACTAGTTCTCAGCAGATGACCTCACAGATAAGGAGGTGGAAAGTCAGAGCTTTGTGACATGTCATCTGAGGTGCTGTAGACTGAGGTCATCCTTCAGTGAGGTCTGTCCCTGAGCTGTTATCTTGGTTGGGTGATGTCAGCCTTAGCAGGTGTTTGTGTGCTGGCAGTGCCTGGTAAGGACATTTCACTTAAGTAACCCCTTGCTCCTCACATGTCAGACAGTGTGGGTTGTGAACCAACCAACCCTTTGCCTGGCATCAGTCTTATCTGAAGTTTACTGTTCTGAGGTTTCTGTGGTCAGCCAAAGATTCAGAAACTCTGGTGCTTGCAGGCAAACAGAAAATCTGGCACATTTTTAGTGTGATCATGTCACTGCAGTGGTTGACAGGATGTCCTGTCTGAGGGAAAATTACAGATGTTTTATCTTCAAACAGTGTCTCTAGGGACTCCTGCTAGATCTGAATAGCTATCTTATCTTCTCTGATATCTGAAAAGTAGATCCTAGCTGAAAGGCTTCCAGTGGCTGTATCTTCTGCTGTTTCATCACTAAGCAAATAAACCAGTTGCAAGCTTTTTTATTACTTAATGTGAAATATTAGAGGGCTTTTTGGTCTGGAATTGACTTTTTTCTTCATCTGCAAAAAGACCTTAAAAAAGAATGTAGAATCAAATAGGCTGTGGGATGGTCCAAAACCAACTGCTTTGACAAGCCTCTGGTCATCATTCATAGGTCCAATTTTTCCTTTAATGGATACAGCAGTATCACAGGCTGCAGCAAGAGTTTGTTGCATAAGACTCAGTGTGGTGGGGATTAGTCCTTCTTATGAAGAAAGAACGAGAAGACATGGCTGAGGCTGCTTAGCTGATTAGTAGCAGAGTGGGAATGAGCATCCAAATTTCTTGAGCTCCCATACAGTTCATGTTTTATGCATCAGGTGAAAAAACCCACATTTTTTAATCTTCATGAGGCTAACAGAGGGAAAGGGGAATTAGAAATTTCTGCCCCATGGATGAAAAAGTTGATATGCTTACCTTGTTGCATACAGAGCCAGAGCAGAGACACTTCTCTGGGGAGAGGGAATGGATGTCACTGGAATTTAACTTAAGTAGGTGTATAAATTACCTCATACAGTTCCCTCACCCACTCCATCTACACTGTAATTAATTTAAGTCCTAAAGTGATGGGATTTGATCTCAAGGTTCTTTCTGGCTCCTCCCTGGCATGTCTAGCAATACAGACTTGGAGAACTCTCACTTGATATCCTAAGGCTTTCTAAATGCCACAAGAGGTGGCATCTGTTTGGGTCACTGGCAGCATCACTTTGGAAGCTTTAGAGGGCACTGGAGCCACACAATCAGCCACCCTACTTGCTGGTGCACAGAGGTGAAAGCATATTGCTTTCTGAAGTAGGAAGATGGGTTCTTGAAGTGTGGGGATTTGACAGCGTTTTGATGCTGGTTCAGAGTATTGGAAAGGCAGTCCTTTAGCTCTGCAGTTGCTGACACCCCACAGGCTTTCCTTGAAGTCTGAGATAGAGATGAAGGTATCAAAACTAAACAAAGTGTTCAGGACTGTCTCAGCAGGGCTGATATCACCCATATCTCATACAGATGAAAGAGATAAGAGGAAAAAGGAAAGCAAGCTTTGAGAACATTGAGTAAAAATTCACAACTAATATCATTAAAGCATAGCTGAGCCAGCTCACTTTCCCCCCTTCTTCAATCATGTGCAATTTGACTGCTTTTACTTGAGCACTAATCAAATCCAACAGCAGTAGGCAATGTGTGGGCTCAGAAGGTCACAAAAGCAAAGCATTTCATTGTCTGCCTGTGCAGGCAGGTGACAGCAGGAAGTCAGCTGCTGATTGCAAATGTTTGCTGACCATAGCTTGTCTGGGAGTGCCAGCTCTGGCTGCCAGTACCCAGAAAGCTCTCAAAGCCAGGACCTCATCAGTGATGACAATGGGGCGGGGGGAAGGAGCAGGGAAAAAAACATTGGAAAAACTTTGCTCCATATCTTAACAAATTGTGATGTTGCTGGTATCAGTGTGCTGGTATTGAAGGAGTTACTGGTGAGAACAGGAAATATGCTTATCAAGCAGAAAGTTTTGCTTGAATGGTGTTTCAGCTAGGGATGTATTAGCGCCGTTCTCATGCACACGCAGAGGTCAGATGTGCATGAGGAGTTTCAGTGATCAAGTTGAAACAGCACCAGAAAATCTGGAAAGAAATTTCATCTTTCAAAGCCGTTGTTTCTTTAGTTTAATCATTCCTATCATGTTTAGGACAGATAGTTTTGAAACTATAACTTACTGGCAAGAGACTGCATTTGATTCTCAGCTTCGCCATGAATGCTCTGGGCTTCCTCTTGCAAGGCAGCTCTGTGCCTTCATCTGTATATGGGGGTTTGCCTTTTGGGTTATAAACTCTCTGCAGGGTAGGAGCTACAAGATCATGTGATCTGCTCAAACCTTACAGCACTTACATGAAGGAGTCCTTCACAGAGGGTGAGATTGTTGGCAGTTATTAAAAATAGAGGTCCAGATATAATCTGACTGTTCTATAGGGCTCAAAGCAACTGCTGCTGGCTGTGGTTAGTCAGAGAATACTTTTGGTCTGACTCAATAAAGCTAGTTTTGTTGCAATAGTTACTCAACCTCACATTCTGTTTATAGATGGAGAAATCTGGCTGTTCCTTAATTGGAGGTACAAACTTGACAGCCTTGGAGAGGTGGAAATGGAGGTTACCTGGAGGCAGATGAAGGGGGAGGCTTACAAGATAAAATGTCCTGGGTCTCGTTTCTTTGTAGCAGTATGACTTGCAACACTTGCTATTTTAATGCATTAGAAGTGCTGACTTTGCATCTCTGGATATCTGTGGCAGCCACAAGGCTTTGCCTATGGAGGTACTTTAGTAAAACAACAGACTCAAGCAATGCCCTGTGTCTGTAAAGTGACTGGCAGAGTTGAGTCTGCCAGCTCACAATCCCTTGCCATGCATTAAAGCATGTACAGAAGACAATGCATAGGTGATGGAGCAGAAAGTACTTAGCTTACATGGGACCCTCTCCCTTTGAACACATCTTGCTCTTACAAACATGCACATGGTTCCTGTCAAGTGTCTCCACAGGGCTGAATTTGACTGAATTTCCTATAGCACATGTTGGGAGGAGGGACTTTGCACAATCCATCTCATGGCTTATTTGGTCAAAGAAACTGTCCTGTGCTGACACTGTCTGTTCCAGGTGGGTCTGCAGGTCCCACCATGAAGTATGACTATTGCACTGTCTTTAGCATATTTTTCCCAAACAAGTGGTATAAATTCATTTGTCCTTGATATGGAATACTGTTCAGGGAAAACACAGATTACAACTGCTATTTCTTAAAAATACCTTTTATTCATTACCTGCTGTTGTTAATAGAATCAAGGTGTTATTAGTAAAAGCAGGTAACTATTCACATAACACGCTGCTCATTCATGTTCACTTATTAGCTGGAGCAGCCGTTAGAAGGCCAGCCCCGCTGTACACGCTCCGAAAGCAGAAGATCATTCTGATGCACCACTGCCTTCTAGGTAGCTCTTTAGAAATTCCTTCAGAGTGCACTTTGTTGCACCACCTGTATACATAACTCTGTATTCTTAATCTGCATAGAGCAGCCGCTGCCCTTCTGGGTGTGATCCAAGTTATACAACCTGTTGCAGATGCTAATGTGTGCTGGCAGCCTTGTACAGCATTAAATTCTGGTGGTCTAAATTGATAATTTCTTGAAAATTCATCAGGATTACTTATTTCCAAAGCTTATCAGGCCCTGGAAAACTTTCACATAATATCTTCCTACCATATATCTATCTTGACTTTGGCCTGTAATATTTTCTGGTCACTATTTCTCTCTCTGAATCTACAGAAACATACAGAACTTACAGACACAAAGCCTGACTGCTGATGAAGAACAAAGTTCACTGTAGACACTAGAAGGGTTAAGATGAGCAGTGTTATTTCATGGCACCCAGCAGATAGCAATTTACATCTCTGCCCTATATGGGAACATAGCAGAGCAGGATGGGCCAAGCTTTCAAACCAGGAGAGAGCTCTCTGGGATTTGAGGCTTATGGCTTGCAGTGCTGGTTACTGGTGAACAGATTCTCTTGATGCTTTCCTTTACACATGGTTAATGAGAGAGTCTGCTCCTTTGGTAGGTCTCAATTAGTCTGGGTCCTTTTTGAGCAGCACTGTCTCAGACTGGTGGCTTTCCTAGTGCTCTTGGCTGGCTTCCCTTGGTCTCATCCAGACGAGTCTTGGTCTCCAGCTGCTGAAAGAGGGAACACCATTTCTGGCTGCACAGCAATAGTCCCCAAAGAAGTCTGGGTTGTGGTCAATGTGTAGCTGGCAAGCCTGAACATAATGCCAGCTAGTAAGCCTGGAGAAAGGAGTGTTTATCATCTTCTGGGTCCACAGTAGAGAAAAGGGGTGAGTGCTCTGGAACTCTTCCTAAATCCAGCCTTGTCTTTTCTGCTCCATGGAGTCTGCCCCTCTGCAGAGACTCCTGTCCTGAGCAGCTAAAGTGGCTGGGAATAAGGGCTGGGTAAAGGGGCACTGTATTAGAGAAGTCTGAGGGCTTCTGATCACCATTATATGGGCCCTTACCTACTGTAGGATCCCTCTGATCTTATTCCCCATCTTACCAGACTGCCTTTAAGGGCAACTGGAGCAGACAGAGATGACCCAGCCAGTTTGATCTGCCAGCAGCCTGATGCCCTGATACACCCTACAGTCAGCAACAGGGGAACCAGGGTGCACAGGGGGTATCTGACTAGTGTAACCAAGGAAACAGGAGGAGTCAGCTTTTTAGGAGGAACCAAAATGGAGAAACACTCTGATTGAATAACTTCCTTCACCACATAACATGGTGGAGAAAACTGAGAGGGTGTGCTGCTGTGCTTGACAACTAACTTATGAACTTATAAATTTAAAACAGGTGGTAGTTTGTGGTTCATATGATTAAAAATTATGAACCAGGAGGAAAGTGTGAAAAGGCTGTGCTGACATGTCAGTGAAGAAGAGTCACTAGATGTGGATTTAAGTGCTAAGTGAAGTGCTACAGGTTGTTTCACAAAGCCAAGTTTCTTATCCAGCTTACTGCAAAGCTGTCATATGGGAAATCAGAGGCACATGCAGCCCTTATTGACAGTGTGTTCTGCATTGACTTTGCTGGGGGTTTGAAGTGCTAAGTGCCTTCTTTTCTTTTTTATTTGTTTGCCACTGTGATAGACAGCTTGCCAGCCATGGCAACTAAACCATTTATTATCTGTCATGCCCTTAACTGTAATTAGTTCCTACCTCCATTTCCCTGCTGCCTCAGTTGAACAGCTCTTCAGCACCCAGGTTATTTCTCAGCTTTTGCCGCCCGTTTCTTCTCTCATAATCACTACCTTGCAGTAAGAGGGATTTTATATCAGTGTCCCTATCTCCCACAACAGGAAGAGCTGCCTAACCCTGTCCTCTCAGATAGGGAAAAGCTATTTGCAAATACATGAGGAACGAGGCACTTTTTCAGCTTTTATTGGGAGATATGTTATCTATGCCAGCTAATCTGGAGTGTCTCAGTACTTTTCACTGAGGGTAGGGGTAAGTATTTTACACTAACTCACTTTCTAAGTGAGCGCTGCTCTCTTTTATTGCTGCGCTGAGGACCCCTTATGACCAGGAATGAATTCTTTCTCCCCAGTAGCCTTTTACAGAAGGGAAGTTAGCACATTTAATAGTCTAATGTGCTCTAAAGTGGGGTTTGTGTTAAAGATGTAATGCCTGATCCCAGACTGACCTTTTAAATATTTAATATTTGATATGCCTTGAGCAGTCCTATGCATGTAAACATTGGCAGTGAACAGCAAGCACATTTATAAGCATGTGTGTGGTATTACCCTTTGTGCTAGAGCTGATGCCATGAGGCCAGGAAAGATATCTGCCCTATCTCTTGGTGATCAGAAAAGCTTGGAGGCCGTTGGCACTGACACCACATGCTATGGCCAGGCAAACATTTAGGTTGTAAGTATCTGTATGTGCTGACCCTGTGGGAGGGAGGTGTATCTTTGTGGTGCAACTAAAGGGCAAAGAGGCTGAGCTTAGAGTTTGCCTGTGGCCCAGCTCAGTGACTTTGCTGCCGGGAGGCTGAGCAGGACATGGAGAAGGGTTTCTCCAGCTGAATGGAGATCTGTTACAGCACACCACATACTGCGGCTGAATGAAAGTAACTCACCAGGGCAGGGAAAATTCAACTGAACTGGTTACTGACAAAAATGGGTCAGGCAATTAGCGATACTGGCAGTATGTCCTGTACCATGCTGTTAAGAAATGAAATGTGTCCAGCTCCAATGGCAGAAGCCTTTATTCTCAGTCTATGCTGTTCTGTTAGCTTAAGACATCCAGATAAGGATGCAGGCATAGAACAAGCTAGGAGAATTGTACCTCAACCCATCAATCATTCAAAGCACTACGTATTTAAATCTGCAATCTGAACTGATTTGAGTCTCTTAAGAGACAAGCTAGTGCATATATCTCCTGCAAGAGAGTGCTTTAGTTTCAGTGCCTCAGTGTCTCATTGCACAGGAGTTTGGTTATGGCAAGGGTTTCTGCAGTAGCAATGGATGGGATACTATGATCTGGTTTTCCTTAAAGACTGAGGGATGACTGAGGACCTGCCTTGTGAAATTCACAGAAACAGGAATAGCTGAACTCAAAATAAAGCAGTAAGATGGAAGGTTTCTCAGATGGCTCTTTGTCTTATACCTAACCACACTCTGCCTTCCCTGTGCTGGATGTGAAACATGCAGTCTTTTGTCCATAGAGCACAGCACAAAATCTGGGAAGGAGGAAAACAGCATTTGTCCAAATTCCTGGATCATTAAGAGGCCTCCAAAGCATCACATAAGAAGCCAACAGCAGAGTGAGAACCAGAGAAATTAATTAGTAGTGATTCGGACTCCAGGCTGGCCCAGCCCAATTGGTATAAAACTGTATCATCCTTCTGACTGCCTAAATTCCACTGAGAGGGCCACTTGCCAGCAGAAAATGTGGCCAACATAACTGAAACATTGCCTGAAACCAGAAATATCTTGGAGGAGAAAAAATGTTCTGGCTGTTTTGAGATGTTCTGGTTTGGGTATTTTCAAAATGAAATGCTTCTAGGTCTTGCTTGGAGAAGACTCTTCAGCTGTGTTTGTGTGCGAATGTGGTGATCATATATACTACTATGGGGAGTGGAGGGAGTCGAATCAAAGATAAAGGAAGGCAAACACTTCAGGCTGAAAAACAGAACTGCCTCAGGAATAATAAGCCACACAAGAAAGTTGGGTGAACACACCTTTTTTGTCTGTTTTCAGATAAATCAAAAAAGTTTGTAGTTTTTCCTTCAATTTCTTACTTTTCTGAATCCAAATGAAAGCTAGCTGTGAAACAAAAATTTCCATTTTTGATGCTCCTCTAATATAACCCCTTATGCTCTGCCTTCATATGAGTCTGCTTAATTGGAATTAGAGACTAGAGACAAAGAAAAATCTCCTAAACACAGAAAATAAATCCCACACAAATATTTAAACAAAGCTAGTGTGTTGTTACTAGCAGTTCTAAAGAGCCTTGATATTTCCTAAAAACTCTCATGTGCCTGCAGTGTATTCCACAGCACCAATCCCAGCCTGTTTTGTGGTCATTAGCCCAAAGAACATACTCATTTTATGAGTTTGAGATGGGCTTGTAAGTCAGAGTGGCATACTCAGTTATGAGCTTCAGTCCCAATGATTCAATATTTATTGTGTTCCATCAAACATCTTGATAATTGATGGCTGGCTTTCTCAGAGGTTTGGAGTATTAAAAACAAAGCCTGGGGAAGAGATCTGGAAGGAATGACATGGAGGAATAGGAGTGCTGCCTCCAAAGCTGGGTGGGATTATGGGGCTGTGATTCCAACCCTCTATGTCCCTATGCTACAACAGGGGCCATCATGAGAAGCAGAGTTTAGAGCAGGCTAACTACAGGCAACTATCCTCATACTGGTGTACCTGCCTGATGTCATATTTTCTTATCAGTGGCAACCAGAGAGGTTGTTTAAGGGATGCTTGCAAGCTGTTTGAGGCTGTTTGAGGTCTGCTCCACTGCGATCTGTGTCCACAGACTTTTTGTGGTTTTGCTTTAGAGGGCACATCTCTGCTTTTACTACCTGGTTATAGGCCTTGTTTACTGTGAGTCTCCCTTAATTCTTGGCAAAAATGTTGATGCTGTCTGCCACCATGTCATCCTATGGAAACAATTTCCAGAAGTTTATCACTTCCGGTATGAAAAAACAAAAGTGCTCTTATATGCCAAGTGCATCTAAAATTTTCCTGTTTAAAACTTCCAGTAGTTCTGGGGGCATTTTGAGCTTCCTTAGCTTTGAAGTAGGAAGCTTACTCCCAGACCAAAGCCACCAAGATGCCCCAGATGACGTTTCTCACTCTGAGTACTCAGAGCCCATGCTTAGAGTTGAGGGTCTCCTCATTAAAATCCAGGTGTAGAACTCATTGCACCAAACTCATGATCTAAAAGACAGGCATCCAAAAACTAATCCAGGTATCCATATATAGAAGTTACAAATGCACCACCAGCAGATGATTCACCCTGTTCTAAAACAGGTATCTCAGATTATTGCCGTGAGTCACTGTGGGAACCGCCTCCCTGTCTCCCTTGACTAGAGGATGCTTATTTAATCAGAGTAGATTTCATACATGTTTAAAATTGCTGAAGTTAGTTGAAACCTGCCCCCACCATCTTTGCCCTGTGAAAAGAGACACCTGAATTCATCTTGAAAGACCTTTGCTCAAGGGGGATAGTGGGCAGGTGAGTGCAGGGCAGTCTGATGCTCCATCACCTGCTTGAGGTGAGAAAACATCTCGACCTCAGTGAGAGAGGTAGTCTTTCAGGGCTTTTAAATTAATTATGTTGGTTTTCTAATGATGCACTTACCAGTGCTCACCCAAGAACAATGCAGCAAAGCATAGTTTCTTTAGGATTCAGTGTAAGGCCAAGTCTATTTTAAGTGATAAAATGGTAATAAAATGTGTGATATTGAATCACCAGTATTTAATTAGGCAACTAAAAGACAAGGAAGAAGAGTAATACCATGATTGTGTAAGTCTCCTCCTGTTTCTGAATGTTAAAAATTACATGTCCGGGGCTACCAGAATTGTGTGATTAGCTTAGAAACCTTTAATTTTATATAATTGTGTAAATGTGACAGAATGTCAAACATCTCTGTAGATGAAGGAAGAAGTATTTAGGATCATTTTGTCAAAATGACAACTTCACTTAGTCAGCATATTAAGTGGCTGAAGGTCACAGGCATTTTCAAAAAGGATAGGCATTTCTTCTGTTTGAGACATAAATACCAGAGTTTTGTAAAAAGCTATTTTAGGAAAACTGAAAAAAAAACATGTAAAACAAGCAGCTGTGTCTGTTACAAAGCCAAAGTGGTGTGTAAGAACTGTCGTCACTGTGGTCTCTATTATGAAATACTATTTGTTCTGCGAAGTGCTGTATCTTTCCATGCAGTTTAAAAAGATATAAAATACACAGTTTTGCAGATTGCTTTTTTCATTTAATTCCAAATAAGCATAGATTTGTTTTCCTGCAATGCCAGCTTTCAATATAGTCACAAAATGATGAGATTATAACACAGCTAACATTTATAAGTATGGATATTGATTTTTTAAGCCTCCCTCCCAAAGCTAATACTCTCTTTTATGATTGATACCTGTGTGATGTTCATGTATGTTATGTGTACATACTTGTGAGTGACTACGTGTGTGCACATACATACTGAATTGCAATTTTTTTGCCTCCTGGATTTTTTTATACTTTTAATACTTTTGTACTTTTATACCATAGTATTTTTAAAGCTAAATCCGGAGCTCATTTTTAAACACCAAGTTGAAGTGCTCACATTTCCCACGACTGATGTTTTTTTGGGAAAGCCNTGTCAAACATCTCTGTAGATGAAGGAAGAAGTATTTAGGATCATTTTGTCAAAATGACAACTTCACTTAGTCAGCATATTAAGTGGCTGAAGGTCACAGGCATTTTCAAAAAGGATAGGCATTTCTTCTGTTTGAGACATAAATACCAGAGTTTTGTAAAAAGCTATTTTAGGAAAACTGAAAAAAAAACATGTAAAACAAGCAGCTGTGTCTGTTACAAAGCCAAAGTGGTGTGTAAGAACTGTCGTCACTGTGGTCTCTATTATGAAATACTATTTGTTCTGCGAAGTGCTGTATCTTTCCATGCAGTTTAAAAAGATATAAAATACACAGTTTTGCAGATTGCTTTTTTCATTTAATTCCAAATAAGCATAGATTTGTTTTCCTGCAATGCCAGCTTTCAATATAGTCACAAAATGATGAGATTATAACACAGCTAACATTTATAAGTATGGATATTGATTTTTTAAGCCTCCCTCCCAAAGCTAATACTCTCTTTTATGATTGATACCTGTGTGATGTTCATGTATGTTATGTGTACATACTTGTGAGTGACTACGTGTGTGCACATACATACTGAATTGCAATTTTTTTGCCTCCTGGATNCGCCGGGCGGGATTGGTCAGGCGCCGTGGGCTGTTGCACACACGCGGTTGCGGCCGCGGGTGACCGGCAGTAACCCCAGGGAAGCCCAGCCCACCGCGGGTGCTCTCCGCGCCGGGCACCGGGAGACGGCCGGGGCCGGGGCTGAAGGCGGAGCGAGGGGCACGGCCGGGCACGGCCTCCCCGGCTGCACCCCGAGGGCACCTCGCTGTGCCGGGGGATGTGCTGCACCCGCAGTCCTGCTGCTGCCCAGGGCAGCCACGGCCGGAGCGCTGCCCACTGGGGCTCCCCAGGAGAAGAGGTCCGTCGGAGGCAGGGCTGAGGCAACTCGGCTGTGCGTTCAGCAAATGCCACTCCATCCATTCATCTGCTGTGTAGGGCTGCTCTGGTGCCATCTCCTCCACGTGCTCTCCTAGGACTTTGTTCAATCCTTTCGGAGATCCCCACCGCCTTCCTGGAGTCCTTGCTGCTCACGGAGGGTCAGCAGCAGCTGCTGGTTTCTCGCTGTGATGGGAGCCCATGGCTCATTGCGGGGCTGGTACCCAGCCCTGCTCCTGGGGCACCTCCCGATGGGGCAGCTCCAGGTAGGACTCCCTAGGGCACCCCTCCCAGTCCTCTCTCAGGGTCCTGGGCCGTACACTGCGCTCCTCACAGCTGTGGTCACTGCATCCCAGCTCTGGGTAGAGGATTGCAGCTGGAACCTGGTCTCCCCTAAAGGCCACACTGAGATCTCCTACATGTTGTGTTCAGAGCAAGAAAATGCAGCAAACCTTTCCCTGACAGCCTGCAGCCCTCCCTGCGCTCCCTCCCTTGGATCTGAACAAGCAGGCACTTGTTTGCCTGTCCTCTCCTACCCAGCAGAGCTTCCTGGTGTATTAACTCTTTCCTTTCTTCCACTCTTCCTGGTGGGTGGGAAACCTTCAGAGGAGCAAAGTTGGGGTGTGCTGGAATTGCAACCCAAATTTGCAGATTATATAGGAAACCAGGAATAATAATATGTTAAACACTTTCAGGCAATGAACTACAAATGCTGAGCTGGCACTGCTGAAGAGCTTGATAGGATAGGAAAACATATTTTGGGCAGGGGGTTTAATAACAGTCTTTAACGAAGAAGGAGAGGCCAAGATTGGAGTTGCACTCATGAAATCCAGACAGAGGGATCATTAACTTTATTTTTAGGCTTGGCTGAATAATCAGGAGATTTGAAGATTTGCCATTGTCTCACTTGTTTTAGGAGGGGCTGTGCTAACATAGCTGGGATCAAAAGCACACTGCATTATCAGAAGCAGCACCACTGTCACTTTCGGGGAGGTACTTCTGTGACCAACTGATGAGCACAGCTCAGAGCAGCCACACATCAAATTGGTTGGGCTGGTCACACACTTCCAGGTGGAAGAATAGAGCTGCGGGAAGAGCCTTGACCTTCCTCCTGAGTAACCCTCTTCTCCCTCCCCTGCTAATGCACTGTCCTCCATGCTCCAGTATGCAGTGCACTGGCTCTGGTCTTCCCACCCAAAGGGACTTCCAGCAGCAGTAACTGCAGCTGGAAACCAAAGTATGGGCCTGTTTTGCCAAGGAATTCAGCATGCCAGCTGCAAGGGTCCAGTGGTGCCAGCAAACATGGGCTGGATCAGGGGTCCCTCTGTGCTGCGGGTGGCAAAGTTGCCACAAACAAGGCCATCCCCTCTGCCCACTGGTGCATAGAGCAAGCTGGTGCCATGCGGAGATGGCCTTATTCACCACTAAGACTGGATGTTCAAAAGGTGTCTGGGTGGGGAAGCATAGAAGCTAATATCAATTAAGGTGAGATTTGGTCAGGGGATTTCCCCCTTCTCCTTTCACTTCCCTCCAGATTCAAAAAGGGTGGGGAGAGCACGGACGCAGGCTCTCACATGAGGAAAATTCCCCTTGCTGAGGCTGATGAACCCGCCTGACGGGAGAGCGGCTGCCAGTATTACGTGTTGTGCTGCATGTGTATCGCCAGCCGCAGGGCCTGGCAAGGGGCCCTGGCTGGAATTAACCTGCAGTAACCCCCGGCGCAGGGGCAGCCTTGGCGGGGTGTGCCTGCCTGGCCTGCGCTGGAGTATGAAAGCTATTATAATCCACTCATTCATGGTGCTTAAAGAGCCAGAGGTTTTTTTCCCCTGGTTCTCCTGGAAGGGAGTGGGGTTTGGAAACTAACTACAGCATTCACCATCCTGACGGACATGCTGTGCTTTACCAAGCCCAGCCCGCCATGTCATCAGTCCAACAAGTTTTAAAGTAACATTTACCATTTTTATTATGAACAAATAAAATTTCAGATCAGCACAACCAGATGTCTGTTTCCGTATTAGTAGAAATTATTTCAAAAAGTTTTTTTTCTTTTCCAGTACACAAAACAGAGATACTACTATGCAGAAATCCCTAAGCTGTGAAAAATCATATCCTACTCACATTTCAACAGTGACAGAGCTCAGAAAATGTGCAGCTTCAACTTTCCAATCCTTCCCTGAACACCTAACACTTGGACATCTGCTTTTCACACTACCAGCAGGACTGAGAATGGTTTTGGAAAACAAACCAGTCCATATTTCTGCCAGCAGCGGTGTGTGTCGTACATACAGCTCCTTCCTCTGCTTGGCTGGTCAGCAACAAGCCTCAATACACCTCTGGGAGGCAGGGCATAACTCCCTGTTACAGACAGAGAAACTGAGGCACAGAGAGGTTTTAAGTGATTTTGTCCCAAATCACACAGTAAGCACAGTGAGCGAGTTGCTAAACTGAGAACAGGTCCTGCTGCTTTAGCCATGAGACCCCACTGCTGCCTTCTCTGCTTCCACCTTTCACCAACTCATTTAAGCTAAACATACAGACGATGCGTCCAGGATACAAACATGCCACCAAAAATATATATATATATTTATAGGTGTGTGTATATATATATATATATATATCTCTCAAACAAAATTCTACTTAATAGTGTTGTATCTGCTTCTTAATCTAACAAAAATTCTAACTCAAATACATTCAAAATCACCTGCACCCACAGTTCAATGTAGGCAATTAAATAATTAAGAAACCCCTCAAATATTCATAATTAAGGAAAAAATAAAAATATGGCAAATAGCTGTCAATACTTCTACGTATATTAAAGAAAGATTTAAGGCACCCAGAGATATTTGCCAATCTACCTTTAAAGTGACTGGACAAACACCAGGACTGTTTGGTTACTGCTCCTCAACTACCACTAATTCCAGATTCTGGACCCGAATCAGCACTTGAAATTTGAAAGGAACCCTTAATGACAAGCTCTGCTTCTGTGCTGAGAGGATGTGAAATATTGCAGCATTTCACAGCATCATCTCTCCTTGTAGGGTGTGTCACTCTACACATTACGGGCTCCAGGAGCAAGAAAATCATTCTCCCCTTTTCCCCTTCCCACACCCCTTTCTAATTGCTGACTGGAGAAAATTTACCCTCTCTGGGGACTTCCATGGGTTCAGAGGGTTTTAGACTACTGAAGTCAGCCCACAATTACAGAGCTAACAACGTCTCTCTTTTTTTGGAGGACTTTTTTTGTTTGTTTTTTTTAATGGTAGGATACAGCTCTGGCCACAACCACCTTTGCCCCAGCCAGCACACAGGCAGTCAAAAGCCTCTGAGCAGTAAGGACACTGTTTCCTGAAACCAGGAGCTGAAGGACTCTGCTCTGTTCCTCCTTGTTCCTCTTGGCTAAAGACCACATCATTCCAGATAGCTCAGAACTCTTGAAGGGCCCCATTGCTAAGCAAGAACAAGGTCATGGTGGTGGCAGGGAGGGGAAGGTGAGGAGAAGGACTTATTTTCTGAGTAACAAGCATGTTCTTGTTAAGGAGAACATCACAGAGCTGTCCTGGCACTCGGTGAGTTTCACAGCAGCAGAAGGAAGCAAAGCTGCAGAGACTCACTCCCAAGAAGCTTCCCTGGCTGCCACGTGGCAGAGCTGAGGTGAGGAAGTTGGTATCCCCTCTGTCCCTGCCCTCCGTGGCCTGCCTGAATAAGGGAGATGCTGCAAACCCCACTCCCATATCTCTTCATTCTGGCTACCTCTTGTGCTTTCCTCCAGCTCCAACTGTTGCATTTAAGCAACAAAAACAATACTATTGCTACAACTAATAATAATAATAATTAATAAAAACTGGGAGAGTTAAGGGGGAAAAAGCACATTCAGCCCAGTGAAGGGCTTGAGGCCATGACATCCAGAATCTAATCGACAGCCTGAACTCAAGCTGCTCTCTGAAACTTGCAGGAAACAACATCCACATGGACTTTTTTCCCCAGCACACCCTCCAGCTGCATGCCCACATCGGCTCAGTGATGTAACTGACCTTTCAGCAGGCTCAGCTGCCCTTGCTGCCTGTCTCACTGGTGAAGGAGCGAGGTGCCAAGATGGCTTGCCAAGGCGGCTGGGAGGCAAGATAAGGAAGTAACAAGAAGCTGGTTTTGCCTCTCCTTCCCACTCCCTCTGAGCAGCAGGGAATGGCAAACCAACACAGTGGACTCTCAGCAGGAAAGCCTGGAGGTAGCTCACACTGGTGGTCTCAGCTTCCTTGAGCCCCCTGTGCCACCTGGCCCCATGTTGGTGTTTCTCAGGCACTTGTTGAGTGGAGCCCTCAAGGATGAAAAGACCTGCTCTTGTGCTCCTGAAGACACCTTACTCCTCCCTACACATGCAGGGGCTCCCTTGTCCTGTCCCTGTGCTCTGCACAGGCTGTGAATCTGCAGGGCAGGCACACACATCTGCCTGCCACCCAGCAGGGACCCTGTTCCTCCAGGACACAAAGCAGCTTAACTCAGAGGTGGAGCTTTGGTTTGCATCCTTCTCCCCCTCTCCATTTTGGCAAAGTCCCATTTGCTGGCAAAAATCTCACTGGTGGAGGTGAACAAAACCACTCCAGGCTGGTGCCGCCCCACAGCAGCCAGTGGCACACCCTTTCATCTGCCCTCGTCCTCGCTGTGGCTCTCCAAAAAAGCTGTGGAGCTTGAAGCTATGCTCTGCTTTCAGTCCCTGATGGCACAGAGCACAATGGGCAGCGCAGAGAGGGAGGCTGTGACACCAGAGGGAGTACGAATTAAGGCCACCAGCGCTCCCCTTCCAGTGCCCACTGCTGCTACACATCCCCTGCCACCCATGAACCTGGCTGGACCTCTCAAAGAGTTTGGGTGCTCTTCTATCCCCACCCAGAGTGGCTGTGTGGTGGCGAGCAGGGGAGAACACTTCCCAGGAGACATCTTGGAAAGATACACCTCTCTTTCCAATGGCAAGAGAACGGGATGGGGCTGCTTTTCCCAAGGAGAGCAGTTTAGCCATGCTGCATCTATCAGCAGCCCTTGAGAAAGGAGGAGGGACAGAGGCAGGAATTTTGGGGGGAAGGTGGTGGGGAAAGGGTCACTGACTTTGTCTCAACTCTTCATCTGGCTGGTACAGGCATCCCTTAACAAAATGGTACACAGCCAGTTGCAGTGGGCCTCCCCAGGCCACTTCCTACCAGCTTCTCTGCCAAGGAGAGACTGGGACGATGTAAAGCAGGAAATGGGTTAGAGGGGCTAGCGAGAAAAAACAGAAAGGAAAAGGAGAGGAGGGAAAGGGTGGCCTTGCATTATAAAGGCAGAGTCCTAAATCTTAAATACATCACATAAAATACAGCATGGGAGGGGGGGCATTAAAACTCATTATCATTATCTTAAGCAAACTGGTAGCATTATTCAGTAGTTAGTAAACAGAACATTAAACCTTTGTCCAGCGTGTTTGGAGGGGTCAGGAAGGGAGAAAAAAGGAGGAAGGACAGGTGTGGATGTGTGTGTGAAAAGGAGCAGGAACTCAGCCACTCTTGTGACTCCCATCTCCAGTCCTCATTTTCCGAGCTAGGATGACCTCCTTGGAGACCTTCTTGCGGTCGCTGGCCAGGCCCAGGAGGCACATGAGGTCAATGAAGGCTGTGGTTAAGTTGAAGCGCCAGCCAAACTCACTGGTGGAGTAGTCATAGGGGAAGGTGTGGTGGTAGTTGTGGAAGCCTTCTCCTGAAAAACACAACCAGGGAGAGGATGTCGCAAAGCTCTAGGCGATGGACCCTTTATCTTGACCCAAAGTGCCACATTCCTGTAACAGGCTCTGGATTGAGTACAGGCTCCTCTCTCCTCTCAGCCCAATTTCACCTTTCTACAATCCACCCCATCTCATTTGGGCATGATACAGCATGCCAGGTCTGTTCCAACTGAGGCACTGACAGTTACAGAGGACTGTTGGTACTTAGGAGAAAAACAAGCATGTGACAAGGAACTGAGAAAGGCCCTGGATCCCTGACAGCACCAAGAAACCAGGGTAATCCTGGATTTTCCCCTGCAGCCATGGGAAATCTTGTAGTATTGGTTTAGCTATCAGCTAGACCAGCAGCATCTCCCCAACAAAACAGGCCAATCAATACTCCTACCACATTGGCAGTCCTAATGCCAAATCCAAAGGGAATGCCAAATTCCAAGGGAATCAAAATCTAGATGGGAATAATGCAGACACACTTCAGCTAAGCAATCTATGCTAGCCAGCCACCATCCGCTCCAGACACCGTCAACATTGGCTTCAGCAGTCACCCCCTCAAAGGCATTGCCTCAACTTCTGCTCCTACTCCCTGAATCTCTGCAGTTCCAATCCCTCCTTACTAAAAATCCATGAGCAGATCCTTTGATGGTGAACATCAGTGCAGCCCCAGTGAGATACAAGCTAGATGAGGATTTGGGCTTGGGAGAACAGGTAAGAGCAAATGCTGATCCTGGGATGTACTTTCCTAGGTCCCCAAAATTTCAGTAAAACACACGAGACCATCTAGCTTGTCTCATTCTCAAGAACCTCCAAAATGACCAGCTGCCTTGAGAACAAGTCAAAATGTGCATCTGCTGCTTTTCTAGTTGACAAATCTCAGACAGATATGCAGCACACATTTTTCAGTCTGGTGAATATGGCAGAGAGAGACCTTCGAGCAGGGCAAATAAAATATTGGCATTGAGATAAGAAGGTGCTAAGTAGCAGAGTCCTTTCCAGCCTGGAGAGAATCTGGTGGGAGCTGATAACCCCACTGCCCTTATGTACTCACTGGCCAGCTTGGGAAACATACCCAGATGCAGAGGCTGGAAGGGGAGAATACCGGGGAAATGAATTCACAGAAATCCTAGAAGCAGTTGCAGCCCCAAGGAGTCCCTGCTCTACAGTCCACCCACAGCAAAAGACACAGATGCTGAACATACCTAGGGCCCCCAGGCTGACAAGGGGGTTCTCCCGTGGGTTGATGTTCTGATCATACGGCCGGTTGCCAAACATGTGAGCAGCACTGTTCACTAACCAAGTGGCATTCAGCCCTATGGTATAGCGCAGGATGGCTGGAATGAAGAAGCTGATAATGATGGATTCATCCCAGAAGTACCAGGGCACTACAGTTGGCAGTATGAAACACAGCAGCACCACTGAGGGCTTGTAGTATCTGAAAAGGAAGGGACCAGGAGGAAGGTGTTCAGTGGCAGAGATAACACAGGAAGGGCTGATTCAGTCCTCAGTTTGGAGGATTCACGTTCAGCTACATGGGGGAAATTGAATCCAGAAATGCCTCCCTCCTGAGCCTTGTATCTTTTGCCCTGGATTTGCAGAAGCCATGCCTGAAGACTCCCAGGTCCTGTCAACAGGCAAGAGACTCGAACTAAATTGTGCTTTCCTCACACATGCACAAAACAATGTTCCCATCACCATGAGTCTGGCCTCATCTTTCATTTGCTTCTCAGCTACGTTGTTGCCCATAAAGGTAACCCCATGCTTCTGGAGTGCCACAGAAGGTCCCTTCTCTGGCTCTGGCCCAGTACTGAAACTCCTCCTTGCACACTTGGCTCTACCTACCAGTACATTCCACCAACAAACGCAAGCAAAGGGCACTTGCAGCACCAAACATATGGGTATGTGGGCTCTCTCACACTAGAAGAATGGGAGTAGAGGAAGCTGAATGACTCTGATGACCTACAAGAAAAATCAGTCTGGAACTGAACTAGGAACCTCCTGAGTTAGGCTGGTTACTATATGGGTTCAGTCCCTCCTCCCTGTAGCCCTGGTGACAGTATAGCCCTAACCAGCTGAGAGATAACCCATCCAAGAAGCACCAGTGAATCCATACTGTCCTTCCCAGTTAACTGCCTTTCTCGCATCCCCATTTCCAATCCTTCTTTCACCATACTATTTCCAGAAGACTGATGGAAGAGGAGCACAGACATGGCCTGGAAGGTGTACAGCCTTCATCTCCAAGGATGGCTTAGAGGCACCTGTGTGTGGGGTCTGGGCCAGCCAAAGTAGCAGCTGGGCTGTGGGGCAAGCAAGACTGGAGGTGCTTTGCAGTGGGAAGCTCAGCCCGCTGCTGAAAAGGTGCTACAGGGTAGGCAGAGAGATGGGTGTGGGAGGGCTAGAGGTAGCAGTAGCTTCTAAGTACTTCCTGTAGGAGAGGCACAGCTCATTTCTCACAGTTCACCTCACAGCAAAGCCTTGGGCACGCTGAAGAGTCACATTTCTCACATGAGAATCCCCTTATGTTCCATCAAAGGCACATGGGAGCTCCAGCCTATTTGCAGGGTCCTTGCTCCATCCCACATGGCTCCACACTAGGGCACACCACTCACCTGCGCTGGAACATCACCACTTTGTCAGCCTTTATGTCACTCAGGTCCAGCTTCTGGCCCTTCTCGATGACGTCTGGGTGCTTGCGCACCAGCAGCCAGCCGATGTGGGAGAAGAAGAAGCCCCTCATGGCATTGTGTGGGTCTGCGTCTGTCTCAGAGAACTTGTGATGGACACGGTGGTCCCGGACCCACTCGTAGATGTCATTCTGCAAGCCAACAGGAGTGAAAGCTTAGAGACAGGGTTGGAGATGTTCCCTTCAACTTACAGAAAGGCCTAAAACATTTAGATGCCTACATCCTATAGTCCTGAACTCAGTCATGTTAGGTTCAGTTCATCATCAGTTATGGTATCTTTGATTAGGGCTTGGGGTTTCTAGCCTTTAAAACAAAGGTTGGGTTTTCTTTGCTTCACTACCAATTTTCTCTGAAGTCCTGGTGCTTTGGTGGACTGTCCCATCTCTGCTTTTAATTGGCTACTTCAGGCTTTGGTTTTCACATCACCCACAGCATCACCAACTCTGACTGATTCCCCACCCCTGCAGCAGCCAAACCTCATTGGCTGGGCAGTGTTCCTCCCTCACATGCTCAGCTCTTGTTGTCTTTGTCCTTATCCCTATGCAGTGCCAGCTGGGACTGATTGACCTGCCCCTTCCCTTCACCTGACATTTTCCACAGGTCATCCTGCCTTGCTTTTCCTGAGATTGCCAAATCAGATGTTTACTTGTGGGGCGACTTTTTTTAAACTTTTTTTTACAGTGGAAATCAAACAGTCTTAAAATTAAGTCCCTTCTTTAGAAAGAGAACAAACACACTGTTTCAATGGCATTTCTCCAAAATACCCCTCTTCAGTCCAATAGCTGTTCCATTTAAGCAGAAAATCAATACACTTTGGAAAATGTCAACACTTTTATCATTTGTATTCAGAAATGATTGTTTTGGCCACTTTTAAGAATAGATTTTAATAAGCCTGTGATCATTCCTTTGTATCAAGATTTAGATGAGCTTAAAGCCATGTGTCTACACGATCCTAGAAAACATGAAATAGAGATCCAAGCATGTCTCTATTACCTGTATTACACAAGAGATTCCTTAATCTCCTAAGTACACAGGACTTTTCCTGAAAACACTTTGAAGGTAGGGAAATGGCACAGACATCCCTATTTCTTGCCTCGAAAGACTAAGTGACTTGTCCACCCAGAGAGCCTGTAGCAGAGACACAATTCCTCAAATCCCTCTCAAATGTTGTAACTACTCCTCCTTCAACTGAGATAAAATTATTTACCCGCAGGCCATGCAAGAAGGCAATAATAGACAGGGGTCAGGATTAAACTCTCACTTGTTTCCAAATACTGGGAACTGCTGTCTTGCTTACAGCCAAATCCATCTCCAAGTATCATCAGCTCTCACTGATGTTACCCAGAGCTTGGTCATCCAGCATTCCACCAGAAGAGGGTGGCCCAGCTGCCCTCCCTCTCTAGTAAGCAGCCAAACTCAACTAGTACATATGCTGGAAAAGTTTCACCTGTAACCCAAAGTCTCTTTCACACTCCAGACACTAGACAGCACTACGTAACATGAGAAAGCCCAGTCTGAAAGCTGACAGACAACTTGGATTTGCACATATGGGAAGGTTTTCCCCATCTTGCTGGAGGCAGGAGGCACAAATTTGGAAAGAGACTGTGTACTGCAGCTGGAGCATGGTATCACCTCATCCACCACACCCTGTCTACAAACACAAATCAGAAGTCTCAAAGCTGAAAAATCGGTATCTTGACCGAAACTTTGGCACATTATCTTTTCTACAGATCTTATTTTGAGACCACTTCTAACTGCAATCCTGACCGAAAATCATGACTTTCTGAAAACAGCAAGCATAGCCAAGGAGAATGGTTCTTCCTTGGGAGTTTCCAGCTGGAAGTTATAACCAGGAGAGGTGCTGCTATGCTGCAGCTGCCAGGTCTTGCAGGTAGAAAGGCCAACTAGAGACAGAATTTCCAAATTCTCTGAAATGAAAAGGCACAGGTCTCTGAGCAGCCAACAGGCATTTTCTAGAGGACCTAAGATAAGATAGTCTATAGACTTCCCTAACCTTTAAAGCTACCAATCTCCTCTTCTGCCACGAACAGGAATGAGATAAATTCAACATAAACCCTCTCTTGATCTCACTGAAAGTAATTATTTAAAAAAAAATCCATGGGGAATAGTACTGAATTTTCAATGAAACTTTGGATTAGTTCCTATTGAAGCTGAAATATCTGTCTGTCTCCCATCTTTGTCTATTCCTATCCCCTACAGCAATAGCTCAGCACATTCTTTCCCCCTCTGCCCTATAACCCTGTGAAAGATGGTCTTTGTACAAGACTAGCCAATACACAGCAACCCATCCTGTTGCCTTGCTGAGTGCTGGACCAGTAGCTGGAATCAACAGCTTTGGTCCTTCCTCTTCCTCATGAAAGACTTGGTTTGGTTTGGTACTAACAGAGAAAAAGTCAATGGTGTTTTACAAAGTTTTTCAAGATTAAAAAAACCATCCCCACCCTGTTCTGATTATATGTAAACAAAATTATATTCTCTGGAGAATTACTTAAGGGCACAGCATTGATACTTCTCTGTTCATCGTCTTCTAGCAGAAAGTTCTACACTCTACCACCCTCCTAAGTACTTCCCACAGACAATCAAGCCTGTATGAAGTCCCTTCAGTACAGCTGGAGGATGGAATGTTGCTGGAGCTGCCTCACAGCAGCAAACCTGAGAGACCACCAAGATTTTTCTCTGCCATGCCAATCTGGGTTTTCACTCTGACTTCTACAGATTTCCAGTTTGCTTTGTGGACTGTGAAGTGCTCTCACAGTGGTTAGGCAATATCCTGAGGTTCATACTCTCTGAGAGGCAAGGCAATCTCCTGAGGTGCTTAATAGCTGCCTGCAGTCACTCGTGCCACTCTGAATGGGCCCAACCCTTCTCTCCTTAATCTATCACTGACCTGCGATGACTCTCTGGAAGCTAGTGGTGTGACTTATGATTATTCCTAAGTATCACTACTCTGAACCAGAGAAACATCCCCCTAACTGCATAATCTCAACAAGTTCTTGGCCTTTATGCAGCAGCAAATTCTACAGCCTGGCTCCCTGAGCTTTGCAGATGTCTTCCCCCTTATCAGACACACATCAAGAGAAGAGTGAGGCAACACCAGGAGAACACTTGGTGCAAGCACAGGGAGACTACACCTGGAGGGAAAGCCACATTCCTGCTTTGGAGACTATTGGTCTTGGCCAGTAGTCCGCTCCTCACTGGGTTCCTCTCAGAGTCAACCTCTGATAGGACAAGGTAAAGCCAATGAGACAGACTCTAGCACCGCAGTGTTAGATGGAAAGGGCAGGCTTTCTCCTAACAAGATACAGTGGGAGAGATGAACCTATTCATCTAAATGTGTCCCATACCTGAGACAAGAATTCATGGGAGTGCTTCCTTCTGAAGACCAGTGGCACACTGAGAAAGTGCTTACCTGGAAGGCCATGGAGTTTGCAATAGTCAAGAAGATCCTCAGGGGCAGAGTGGCTTTGTAGGACCGATGACTCCAGAGGCGGTGAGATCCAGCTGTGATTCCCAGAGCACTCAGCAGGAAACACAGAATGGCTACAGAGGAAAAGAAAGTGTTGCAGCAATTAGAGCAAATCAGCCTTCAGCAAAGTTTCAGGCAGAGCAACATAAAGGCGGGCTTCCCCAAAAGCTGTGTAAGCAAGAGAGGAATCCATGGAGAGCACAGATTGGGGCAATAAAACTAAATGTGAAAGTGTCCAAGCTAACACAGATATCCTGAACAATGTGGGGCAAATACTTCAGCTCTTTGTCTCTGACAAGCAAGAAGGCTCCCCCATAGAAGACTTGTCACAGGGGTTGGTTCTTCAGCAGTGCCATCTGTCGTGATGCAGGATAGTCAAAATTGTATAAACAGCTGCTTCCATAAAGCCCTGTGGCAAAAACACTGAAGTTCACAAGGGAACAGCTTCCCCTTTCCTCTCACCCTGCATAATCCAGGCTCTTGTTTTCCTATCTCACCACTCCTCAGTAAATCTCTTTTGCATTACTTTTACCTAGAAATCATAGATGATCTTGACATTCTTCAGGGGGACAGCTCAAGCCCAGGCTTCTCTTCTACTCCCTTTCTGAGCAAAAGCTCAAGAGAAAAAGATCTAACCTACCATCCCACTGGAACTTAGGCTTCACTGTCAGCTCCACCACTGACTTAAAATCTGACCAGAAGCTCGTGTTCCCCAGGGTCTTTTTGATTCTCCCTGCCACTCAAATCCTGTACCTTTCACAGAAGGAAACTCCAAGGCCAACAACTCATTGCAGGTCATGCCCATGGCAAAGGCAGATGTTGCTGGGCCCAGCTGAGCTGCTTCATGTGTTCTCCCTCCACACAGGACAGAAAGAATTCCTTGCCTCTCTGGCAGATAGTAAAAAATCACATCCCTCTCCCAATATGTTATGTGTTCGTATCTGCCTTGGTCTGTGTGTTCCCACTTGTCCTCCTGAGACCTCTGGAATTTAACCTCAGCTTCAGCATCTGAACCTGGAACTAAAATGGAGAAAAGACCCCAATAGGTTCACAGCAGCATTCCACTAGGAATCTAGGGCAAGAAGAAAACTGGTTCTGAAAATTAACTCTTCCTCTAGGAAGGAAGGGACAGGAAGTCTGGCAGAAAGAGAGAGCATTCAAGTTGGTTTGCCCTGCAGGTGCAGACACAAAGAAGGAAGGGTGAACATCTGTGAATAGGTCAACTGATCCATCTTCAGTCCCCTGTGGGAAGAGATGCCTTCTTAGCAGTTCCCCAGGGGAAACTCTTTCCTTGGCATAAACTTGCACATTTCAGCCAATTGCATCAATTGTAAGAAGAGTTCCTTATTCTTACACGTAAGCCCATGGATAGGAGTTGCTGATATGCTTGACAATACCACTCAGTTCAACCAAATGGCTCTAATCAAGCTTACCTTGAACCAGAAAACTAGACACTCTGCCAGAAACTTGTCAGGAATCAGAGATCTGAGACATGTGCAAGGCTCTGCCCTGTTCTTTCATTCAAAGTAATCCAGGCTTTATTTGCTAACAACTCCTGCTCCCTCATCCTTCTGTCACCTCCTTTTTTGTTTTTCTACATTTCCAGCCTAATCTCTCTTTTGGCTAATTTAACAACCTCTTCTGGCCCCTTAAACTTGCACAAACCCTTCTCACTCCCATCCCACTACCAGGAGTGACCTTCTGCATCTGCTGATCTGACCATGACTCCCCATCTTCATTTTCTCCCTTGATTTCCCCACCTGCTGCTGAGTGCAGTACAAGCCTTGGACTAGCACACCTCTGCCTCGTGTCTCCCAGCACCTCTGCGGTCTCTCAGAAGAGCGAAGCAGTCACTGGTCATAGATGATTTATACAGCATGAAGAGGGATGAAAAAGCATGCAAATGCAGCAGGATCTGGCCTTTGCAAGAGACAAGAGAGCTGAGCAAAGATCACAAAGCTGTCTGAACACAGAAGGGGAAAAGTGAAGGATGCTGAAATAGGGCATTTGCTTCAGGTCTCCCTTTGGCCTTGCTGGTGCTAGACACCTGGAAGGTCTTACCCAGTTCAATGATGCTGACTTGAAAGTTATGAGCCAAATCATGACCAGTTACCTGTAATTTTATATTTTAAGACTCATTTTAAATCAGTCCCTATTCCCACAGATAACACCATACAGAGTCCACAATAAACAACAGCACCTTGCAGTGGATGTGTGGGGCAACTTGCTAAGGAAAGAGCCCATCTGTCCAGGTAAGCAGGCCCCATAGATTAATGGTGCACTGGGGACAAAAACAAACTATGCAATATTTCATCATCTTCAATAGCACTAGAAAGTAAATGCCAGGTTAGCTGAGTTGAGGCCCTATTGATAACTCAGAGTTTTCAGCTTTGCCCATCTGGCAAATCCTCACATGCTGACTGGGAATTGTTTTGGTAAAAGAGGCCTCCAGGAAGATGACTCTGGCTGAGGACTGTTGTATTTAAGCTTTGCAGGAAGGAAGCTCACATGTATTTCTTCTATACAGGCAATTCTCAAAATGTGCCTGTGGATAGCCCTGCTGGGACAAGATGACACCAGCAACAAAGATGTTATCAGCAAGCACAAGGAATCACCAAAGATTTGGTGGGGACACCAACAGAACCAAAACCCAGACAACCCAGTACTTGCTTTTGGGTAGCCTTGCCTGTAAGCTTTTGCCAAAAATTTGAAAGAGCACCCACTGCTTTTGGGTGCCCGGGCATAGAACAGTCCTAGCCTTCATCCAAAGCCCATGAACCTCATGTTGAGTTCTCTTGGAGCCACATCTCAAGTCACTACAAAGGCCACAACTCTCAAATTATAATCCTGTGATGTCTGGCCCTTTGCCCATAAGCAGAAGCTGTAGTATATCTAAGGGGCAGACACCTTCCTTTGGAAAGGAGCTGATTCTCAGTCTATGCATAGATGGCACCAGCCCCACAGAAATCCAAACCCTACTTCGAGTCAATTAGCTCCATCAGCCAGACCTAAGAGTTATTGTGACAATGACAGGATACAAGCAGTAAGATTGAAAAGCTTTGTGGAATACAGAAGAATCCAGCACCCTAATGATTCAGAGGGTTCATCCCTGCAAACGGCTACAGTGATGATTGTTGCATAGTCAGGGAATTAGCATCTCACAGAGAAGAAGAAAAACTCCTCCAAGATCCTCCACTAGTAATTCAATTGGAAAGAGAGTAGAGAAGATGAAATAAAGTGACACAGATTTGCACAACTGCCCTGTGATGCTGTCCCAAACTGAAGGACTTAGGGACTCTTTCAGCTGAGGATTCAGAGTCATCTTCCACATCGTGCTTGCTTTTAACTATACAAGATGCAAAAGATTGTGAACCCACAGGTGATACTCCCAGTGACCCATTCAACTGCAATACAAAGAACTATGACCACTGGCAATAATAAGCACTCAGTGCTACAAAAATTAAACACAAAACATTCCAGATTCAGTCATATCTATGATTCACTAGCCTTTACCTCTTTAAGGCCCAGATTTAGATCCCAAATTATGATGGGAAATCAGGAATGTGCTAAAAGCATTGTCACCTGCAGTCAACACCAAGGGTGTTTACATGAAGAGGTAAACACCTGCTCCAGAAGGTGTCCTTGGGCTTCTGCTCAGTGTAAGACTGTTTCCTCCTTGCTGTCCAGTCCCTGCTAGCCAGGTGAGTCCTGCTACTCTTAGGAGAAAGATACCAGGAGCAATGAAACATGCAGGCTGTGTAAAAGGAACAGTGTTTAGGAGAAGCAATAGCAGCTGCTGTCACTGAAACCAAACTTTCCTGCCACACTCAGAAGAGAAGCATGCCACCTGCTAGTTAAGTCTGGAGACAACACCAAGTGGGAAGGTGTTGCCAGCAGTACCCTTGATGGGAAAGTATCAAAAAACTGTAAACACTTTGCTGGACACATCCCTGGGGGTAGCGTTGGCTGAGATTTTCAGGCTGTCAGAATTGCCAAATTATCCAGCAAGACTCACCTTGGTCCAAAGATGATACAGGAGCAACAAAAAACAGTATCAACCTATGTTTCTAGCACTGCTGGCACATGGGGAACTGAGGTGTTGACAGAGAACCATGCCAAAAGGAACCATCACTGTTTTACAGACACTGTTGGCCAGGCCAACGTAACTATTGTCAGTCTGCTGCACCTAAGAGCTCAGAAGACTACCCACAAATCACATTTCCAGGGAGGATCTGAGCAATTAGAGAAGAAACTGTCAATCACCTTTGCAACTTGCCCTTCCAGACTCAGCCTTTTGGCAAATGACGTAAAATCTGCCCATGATCCTTGAAAAGACTGCACAAGACTTTGACAAGTGCAGTGGAGAAGGCAATAAATAAAAGGGGAGCTGGCTAGAAAGCCAGTGCTGGAAGGGCTTGGAGAGCTCTTGTTGTGGTGAGCTCTCACCTGATCAACAACGCGAGCTCGTTCTAGGAAGCTCTGTACCAGAAAGAGATCAGTGGATACAATGCACACAGCAACGCAGAACAGCAAACAATGATGAAGGCAGGGCTAGAGAGCTTGAGAGACAAAGAGGAATTAGCACACAGAGAAATGAAAACAAAAGAGAACAGTCACCAATATAACTGGTTTCAGAGGGACAGGAACATCAAGGAGATGCTGCCCTGGATGAAGTGGGTATAAGCAGAGGATTTCTTCTTTTAATAGAATATAGAAGGTAGATGAACTACCAGGCACCACAGATGCCTGTTGCATCACAACAGAGAACATCTGGGGCCATGTCAATTTTGTATTATATGTACACAGCCTAACGAAGGAGTGATCTGAAAAACAAACAAAGAAACAAGCAAAAAGCCCAGTAGCTCCCTAAGTCTCTGCAGTCCTCTCTTGCTAGCGGAGGGCGCTGGGAAAAAAACAGCAAGTCACTGACATGAAAGTCACAGATGCCTTGTATGTGCTAAAGAAAGATAGTTGAGAAAAGGGCAATGCAAGGAGCCTTTTGGAGAAGGTAGACCTATGGAGGATCAGAGTATCCCAGTTCCAGGCAGCACTGGAGAAGAATGGACTACAGGGGACACTGACTCACCTGCAAGGTGCCATGAAGGGTGGTCTTTTCCCAGAAAAGGGGTGCAAGACAGGGAGCTTTGAGGAGCTACTCCAGCTTTGGTAAGGCAGGAATCTTCTGCCAGACCAGAACAGTGCAGTTCCCCCAGGCCCCCTGTCCTTCTCCCATTCCCAGAGCATGTCACTCCAGAAGCCATCAAGGAATCTCGCAGTGCCTCACAGTGGCGGCAGACTAACTGGCACTTCACATCAGAGTTGACTGAGCAAGGAGAGCAGGAAGGAGTGACATCAGATAAAAAGTGAGGCAGATTCCCATGAAAGGCCACGGGAGAGGCATGTGGCTGCAAACACACTGCCTCAGAAATCATTTTGGGGTATGGTGAGGTTTAGCAGAATGCAAAACAGCATTAACCTTCTGGATGAAGACTCTCAAGCTCACTTGAGTATCCCAGGGAACGCAAGGGAGAAGAGCTGGATGGATTTGGAAATCATGGTGCATCTCAGCAGCTTGAAATTAAATTAGTAAACTCACTTTTTCCTTTCTCCTTGCCCTAGTGCCCTGAGGATATTTGACTGGAGTTAGAAGACCAAGGCTGTCAGCTCAGTGAGTGAAAGAAGCCAGCAGTCCTAGCCTCTGGCTGGGAGTTGAGGGAAGGGACACACAGAACAGGACCAAGAGCCCTGATGCCCTCCTCCAAGACTGTGCTGAGGCTGCATGTTCTGCCCAACCCTGCCAGTCCAGGGAAAAGTGCAGCCTGTCAGGTTTTCACATGGGAAAGGCCCAGCAAAGTCTTCTTTCATAATATCCCCGTGAAAGGCTGTGCTGGCTGCACAGGGAACACATCAGTGCCTTTCCAGATGCTGTAGCCAGACTCTGACTGTGGCCTCCGGGATGTTCATCCCCCCAAGCCTCTGCCTGTGAGAGGCTGATAAGGTCCAGGAGGAAGAGTCAGCCTGGCCATCCAGAAAGCCATCTCCTTCCCTGCAGCTGTAATGCTCGTTGCACACAACCATCAGGAGGACACACTTTGACTTTGAGAGCGTGACAGAGCTGGTGGATCACTCCAAGACCCATCCGCAGTCAGGCTGGCCAGGAAGCTGCTCCCAGCCAAGCACTTTGCAGGAGCACCACTGAAAACAAAAGCCACATCAGCAGGTCTCAAATTAGACTGTTGCTTTTTATTTCAGGATGCTTTATTTCACAGGGAGGCAAGGGGCTGGATGCAATCTCTCAGCCTCCCCACTGGGAGCCGTTTGGCTTCTGGACTCCTCCAGGGGTCCACACAAAGGCTCATGGAAAGTGAGAGCCCCTGCAGCGTGGGCCCCAAGCCCAGCTGTCTTTCAAGCAGTCAGAGGAGACGTTTGGTTCCTACCCAGGGCAAGGTCTCTCAGAAAATGGAGCTTTGCCTAGCTACCTTGTGCTGGGTTGTGCTTTCCACTGGAATTTGCTGCCTGGAGAGATGATTATTTATTTTTGAAAGTTGTCAGGCTTGGTTCCGGGATGATGGTGGCTAATCTGTGCTTTTTTAAGAATGATAATAAAAGACCTGAGCTTCAGGCTTAATTCTTGACTTTTATCTACATCACAATTGTATTTTGCCTCTTTGCCCTCACACGCATGTGACAGCTGTGCAGGATTTACTTCTTCCTGGTAAGGATGGGAATGGTTGTTATCTCTGGACAGCAGTCTCATGCCTAATAGTGCCCAGTAACTTGCCTCCTCAGCCACCCCTTAAAATGCTCTTGCTAGCATCTTTCCTCCTAACTTTATAGGACTGTCACAGTATTCCATCAAACATTTTCTGTGCTTTACCCTAGAAATGGCTGCACATTCAAGTGTGGGCCAATTCCAATCCCAATGTCTGTGAATCGAGTTTGTTCTTTGAGCAGCCAAGCCAAATCCCTGCCAAATCCTTCCCTCTCATGTATGACCTTACAAGAGACACTAGCAAGCCCTTCCACAGCTTTCTTCGAAGTTGGCTGAATAGCTTCTTCTAATAGAAGACCTCTGTTTCCTTCTTTCTCATCCCCAAGTCTGTGGGCCTGGAGGAAAACAACAATGCCACTCAAAACATCTGGGTTTTGCAGATGCCAAGAAACAGATAGAGGAGTGTGCTTACCCCATGCCAATGTCTGGACCTTTGCAGAAGGTATCAGCATCAACGCAATTATGGCCCCCAGGTGCAGCAGGCTCATGAGGATGATATTCCTCCAGACATATCGCAGAGGGGGCTTGGGACCCTCTTTCTCCCGGTAGGTCTCATCAAAGAGATCATCTATCATGCCCCGGTCTCCTGCCAAGTCCTCATGGTTGAGTAAGTCCTTCTGCACAATGGCATTCCCATTCCTGGTCACCCGGGAGGTGATGGTGCCAACAGGAGTGGTGCTGGAAGTGGAGGAGAACTCCTTGGAGAGGTGGCAATACATATTTTCAAGAAAGGAAAAAGGAAAAACAAAACAAGAAGTTGATAGTTACCAATGTAAAAAACAGGAACATAAGCATCTAGGCTGGTAGTGTGAAAACAGTCTGTAGTTTCCCTGGAAAGCACCACTTTTTCATCTGAGCACCAAGAAGAGCCTGCTCTGGCTGCACAGAGTCATGGCCTGAGAGACTGGGGGCCTGGTCTTTCTGGGGAGAGAAGATGAATGGCAGATAGGGTGCAGAAAGTAAAGAAAAATACTTGAAAGCCAATCTTTTACACCAGTGGCTTTGGTGAGATCATTTGCAAACTGCAAGGATTTTCACTTTCTTCAGTTTGATTAGTGGGCGTTTTTAGGTGGGTTTGTGGTCTGGGCTTGTGCATAAGCAGACAACAATAAAGGAAAACTTGTGAATGAACAAAGAGGTGGGGGAGAAATATTGTCTGAAACACAGTTTTATAATAAATCACTAGGCTGCTCCTGATATCCTGCTTCTTTGTGTTACCCTACCAGGGATCGCAGGGGGAACATCAGGAAGATCCACAGGGGGATTCCTCTGAGGTGCTTCCTTATGTCCCCTGGAATGTGGCAAGATCAACATGCATGGAGGTCAGTGGACGGAAGTAGTCAGGTGAGGTGCTTCTAGCTGAACCTACAATTCCTTATCCCATGCCTGCTGCTAAGCCTCTTATCCCTCTCCCGCTTCCCACCCACAGGCAAACTGAGGCATGGGAAGACAATCCTCTGAGCCATGGCCACCAGCATGCAGAGAGGAAGTTTTAAGCAGCAAGTTGGCTCAGCTTGGCTCCCGGCTCCTTTCTGTAACTGTGACACAACATTCCCTCTGCACATGCTTGTTTGCCCTGGCTGAGTGACAGCCTGCCAGATCAGGCATGCATGACGAAAGGAGCAGGCAGGACTGACCCTAATGAGACAGGTCACTGAACCCTGAATCACCAATTTCCATCTCCATCCTGACAGCTGCGTGCTTGCTGGTACTCACAGCCCTTTGTCAGGCCAGAGCCCAAGTGCCCAACAGGGCTCAACCCTGGGGGTGCCAAGCACGTGGGATACAAGCGGTGAGTCCCCCACACATCGCTCCCATCCCCTCACCTCCCAGGAACCCGCATGACAGACATGTCCCTCTGCCAACCACACTGCTGCCTCCATGTGTGAAGGGGCACTAAAGGTCAGCCAGCAGGAACAGGAGAGCTGAGACGGTGGGAGGTAGCATGGTCAGGCTGGAAAAGTTCCTTTTCCAGTAGAAATCTATCCTGAATTAACAGCAGATTTCCACCCAGGTGCAAAGGATTCATAAAAGACCACCGTTCTTCTGTGGCCTAGTTTCCTGAGGGAAGCCTTAAAATCAGGCCAGGCAGCTTACGTGGCCACCCCAACTCCTCCCTTTCCCAAGAGTAGAAACTAGAGGGTTACAGACATACCTTCCGATGGGGAGGAGCTGGCAAGGCTGACAGATTCCCCACATTTAGGAAGTAAAATGATCTTTATAGAGGGAGCACTTCAAATTTTTCCTTCTGGAATCAAATGTTAAAAAGGAAAAAACCTGGACAGAAAGTATCCTGCTGCTATCACTGAACCAAGGCTTGGGACTTGCTCCTATGCATTTCTACCTGCTTTCCTAATTAATGATTTGAGGGTATGATCCTCTCAGCTGCTGGAGAATTCAGACGCAATCCCCCCACCAAAAGAACCGTGAGAAATGGCTTTTAACCCAAAGATTAGGCAAGGAAAAGTCCTGCCCATTCCAAAGTGTTAGATATTCTCATCTGGTATTTTGGCAGAAAGGTACAATTTTTTTTCTTGGCTGCAAGACAATCTACCAAAAAGACCTAAGACTTGTCTATGCAAGAAAAAAATCCCAGCAGAGATTTGGTGGCATAATTAGATGGGTAACACTCCCCATAAGGACATGCTGCTTTCAGAGTAAGAATGTGGGTTTGGAGTTGCATTTTTCTCCTCTGTGATAGCTCATGTCACTGTCAAAGTTACACTGGGGCAGAGGAGGAGGAGGGAGAGTGCAAAGAAAACAGCAGAGAGGAAAAAATTTCTTCTTACAGAGTTAAAGTAGCACATGAGGAATTCTACCAGCATACCTATGCTGCTGGAATTACACTATATAATGAAAGTGGTCATTTCTCACACATAAACTAACCTTGAAACAAAAGGGCTATAAAGCTGTGAAACAGCTCCACCGTTACAGACTTGGTGGGAGGAGCATGAGGGGAAGAGGGAGGGAGAGAAGGCAGCTATTTAGGTAGAAACAAGGGAAATGGGGAGGAAAGAAAGAGGATTTTTATCCCCTTATGGCCATAGTGGCTCCTGTGGCTTCTGCCTAGGAAAATGGAATGGAGATTGATGTGGGCTCTAGGGCTGAGAGAGGGAGAGCCCAGCTAAATCATTTTCATGAGCTCTCCCTCATTTCTGAATGGCTTTGCAGCTCTCATCTGCAGAACAGATGTGTTTCCCCATCTACACCCCCACACCCCCAGCACTGAACATGCCATAGGTGATCCTGGCACCAAGCCAGCTTATACAACCAACTGCAGCTCAAAGGCTCCGTGCTGGGTACAGTGCAGGAGCCCCAGGGCACTGAATCTGGGGTCCAGTATATTTGAATATGCCCAACATGACCCAAGGACAGGATTCTTTCCAGTCTCCAGGATATGACCCAAAATGCATGCCAAAACCATGAAACATGGTCTAAGCACACTGCCCTTGATATCCATTTCGGGAGTGCAGAGGAGTAAAGTTCTTTACATCACAGCATCCCTGGAAGGTCATGGCACCTGCACAGAAGGACCAGGGGAGATCCTGAGGGCCGCCGACAGGAAAAGAGCAGGGCTGTGATTTACCTCCACTGCTCAGCACTGGCAAAAGGGAAGGATGTAAAGGTGAAAGCAGAAACACCAGAATCAAGCTCCTGCCTCCCCATGGACAAAGGGTGGCCTCTGGAAGGGGAAAAATTACAAATTACATTCTTTAAAGACCCAACAGCTTTAAGTGTCTTCCTGGTGTCAGGCTGTTATTCAGACCTTCTTATGCCAAAAATGGGCAGTCTCTCCATTGTATGTTTGCTTGGCTCAGGCAATGCAGACACAGTCATTCATTTCATCTGGGCAGCCAGCCGCTTTCACCTTGCGTCTGTCCTAGAGACGCTCCCTGCTGCAATATTTGGCTTACAAATGCTGTGAATGAAACCCCTTTCATATTAAAATAGAAAATTAATTAACAAAAAATCACAGTCTTAGCGTTACCAAAACCCCCACAACCTCTTGGCACAAAAGACTTTCCTGAGCAGCCCTTGCCAGGGTGCTTCGATGAGTCTTTTCAGGATAAACCTGTATTTTATGCTCAGTCTACCCGGGGGCACAGGATCCAGGGAGATTATCTCAGCGGCGGATGTTTCTGCTTCATCCGTGGGCTCCCCATGAGGCTTGGGTGATGCCCTAAATTCGCCCTGAATACCTTCCCCTGCCGACTGAGAAGCGGTGCAGAGGGGACACACACACACACACACGTGTGCAGACGTGTGTGTGTGCACGCACAGACACGCGTGGGTGCCCACACCTTTTTCCCAAGACAGCAACAGCGCAGCGCTGCCGGAGCCGCGGAGATGAAGTAAGAAGGAGCGAACTGGAGACAAAGCACCCACACCCCCGGGCCCCCTCTTACCTCCTCCTGCAGCAAGTGCGCCGGCATGGGGCGGCCCTGTCTCTGCTCCTCGGCGGCGGTACGCGGGCGCGCAGGTCCCCGGCGCTGGCGGCGGCGGGAGGCTGGCTCTTGTCGCCTACTCGCCTGGCGAGCTGTGCGGCCCGGGGAGGCGGGTGCGGAGGTATTTAAGCGGGGCTGCTTGCTTGGCGGCTGGCGGGGCCGGGCTCTGCGCTCCCGGCCTCCCGGTGACCCCCTGCCCGGGCTGGGATGCGCGGGGTCAGCGCGGAGGGCGGCGAGTCGCGGCGGGGGCTCGGCTCTCGGCGTACCCGGGGGGAGAGGCGGGGCGGTGCGGGCCGNCTGCCCGCAATCTGCTGTTCGCTCCCCGCGGCGAGCACTGTGCGCGCCCCGCTTCGTACAGGGCTCTGCGCCCGCTGCGGGGAGCGCCGGCTGTGCTGCGGCCCCCCGAGCCCCCGCTCCGCTGCCCCGGGGGATGCCCCGAATGGAGATAAGAGGCGCCCAAGGGGTCAGGGATGTCAGGGAGCGGCGGGGGAGCCCCATGCCCCTTCCTCAGCTGGCTGCGGCTGGGAAAGAAGGGGCTTCAGTATGAAACATTGCTTTATATTGGGGATCTGTTTGGGGAGCATTTTACGGGTATATGCGTGTACATAAATCATATATTTCTGCAAGCAAAAGCACCCCACAACTTATATCCAGTAAGCATGTATGTCTATGTAGGTGTTTATCTCGATATGCAAAAGCAGTCTGGAAAATGTTGGTTGTGTCGTTTTAAAAAGAATCCTACCTGTCTTCCCCCAGGAAACAGTGCCTTCAGCAGAGATTGAAGGAAAAACGAGCAGCTCAACCTGCCATCAGCTGTTTTCTATAACAGCCTTCTCGCTAGCCAGTAATGCCAGCAATGTCCAAGATCTATCCAAAATCCAAGTTCTATCAAAAATCCAAGCTATACCCCATGGAGACCTTCGCCATTAAGATGAGAAAGTCGACCCTTACAAATTGGACCTTGCTGGTGGCAGAGCGTGGAAGCAGCTCTCCTAACTCCACCATGTGATCCCTATGCCAGGCACCCTTGGCCACTCAGCACCAAGGCTGAGGGTACCCTTGTGGCATCACCCTGGCCAGGACCTGTTGTTGCTCCTTTCCACACTCAGTAGCATGTCCCATGTACAGTCTCAGCCCCCCACTGACACATGAGTCATTTGGGGAGGGCAACAGGGATGTGAAAAGCCATTTTGAAGTGTGCCCATATCCCCTGACACATATCCTGTCCGGCAGCTCTCCTGTCGTGAGCTGACCACATGAAATGCAGACAGATCTTGCAGCAGAGTTCATCCGTGGGCTGATCCTACTCAGATGTAGGGTGGCTGATTCAGTGGCAGCTGTCAAAAGTGAGTTGCATTGTAATCACTGGAAGGGAAAAGTGACAATGAAAAATAACAGTAGCCCATTTGTTCTTCAAGTTTAGAGATGTCCAGCAAAGGAGGAAAATATATCTCTACTTTTTCATTTTGCTGTGATGGATGAAGAGGTTTGTGAGGAGTATGTCTTTCAATTTTATGTTAGGATCTCAAGTTATGCCTGCTTTCTGAGACACAGTATTAAAACAGAGAGCCCACATCAGATGTTCCTAGATGGTGAAAGCTAACATGAGTCAGGAAGAACTTTTAACATTCCCTTTTAAGACTCTTCATTACATGTTTGGTTAACAACACTGAGGGTTAGTGAACACTGAAGAAAAATTATATTTTAATTAAAGATTCTACCTACTTCCTATGCGAGTGTTGGAAGAAATATAAACTGAGCTAAAAACTACCCTAAGGAAATCTGACTGCTGCTATTTCCAAAAGAAAACCAGAAAGGAAATAAATAAAAGAAAAAAGAAGAATGTGGTACTTGTTAATTTTAAAAAGGTCATATCCAGCTCATGCCACATGGGGAAAATAATCTCAGTGCCATGAACCAGGGGGAGACCTGTCAATGCTACTGGTGGGTGACAATGAGGCTTTGGGGAATTCAAGGTTTTGCAGTTTTGCAGGTACTCAGACCCACCAGAGCCCTTTCCCTCCTTCCAGGGAGAGCTGCCTAGCTGAGCCTTCAGCAGAATTACGTTGCTGATGTAGTACACCAACACTGCATCACAAAGATTTGGCTTCAACCATCTTCTTCAGGAAACTGATTCAATTCTTCTGCATCTGGTGACTGCTGCCAGAGGTCATAGTCTTTAACAAATGAGCTGATGCAATGCCAGGGCTGCGGTGCAGGGCAGTGATGAGCAGAGCTCTGTCATGGGCACCACAGGCCATGAACTTCAGCACAGATTTCTTTAGAAATACATGGTCTAATGTAAGACTGTTTCCACCTTCCTGAAAAGTCCTCCCCACCGATTCATGAGCCAGCTGAGGCGCTGGGCTAGTAAGAAGTTCTTGCAGAGTACTTTTTGACAGAGGGTCTCTCAGTTTTTTATCATGGTTGGGGAAAAGAAAGGCACAAAACAGCATTGGGGTTTATTACAAGATACTGTCTATAAGCAGAGCCCATATGACAAAACCCAGAAAGAACAGTCACAGTCCTGGGATGGGCTAACAACCCTGGTTTTGCTACCACAGTGCCAGAATGTAGAAAAAAAGCATCAAGGCTAAGCTAAGGAGCTTTTACCATAGTATGTTCTCTCCTATTCTCCCCTCAAAAAAAAGAAAAAAAAAGGTACTGCTTTTACATATGGCAGTACATTTTGCAAGGGGATTTCATCTGGTGTTGACATCTTGGAAAATTTAATGGATCTCCTCAGTTACCCCCTTCAAAACTGCTGGAAAACTGCACACAAATAAAAAGCTTGCTGCAAGGACTTTGCAAGGTTTGTTTCATGTTGTTTGTTTATCTTCTTTAACAACATTCCCTGTCTCCCACTTTTTCTTCTATTTCACAACTGGAAGTTGAAAACAAGAAGAGGAGACTGAAGTAATGAGGGAATAAGCTGGAAACTGGGGAAAGACATGAACCCTATGCATTCTCCTCTGCTAAAAATAAAGATTTGCAAAATTTTTCCTAGGATTATTTTCTGCATCTCTTGCATTGTTTTCCTGAAGAAGTATGAAGTAATTCCAGCTTTTTAGAGGTTTTTCTAGGAGAACCATGCCATAGGCTTTTCATCCAAGGAGAAGTGAAGGGGTGGCTTTCTGTCCTGTCACCGACGCTTTCTTTCCTCTTACTTTCATAAAGAATCTGCTCTTCAAAGGCATCAAGCTGACTCTGCAGAGCAGGTGAACATTGGCATCATTCACCACCACTGCCAGTGGTTTCAGAGGTTAATGGTGCCCCTGATTTTGGCAGATTGACTTCTGGATACAGTTAATGGGTTGCAGAGAAATTAGGTGGGGGACCATGGCTACAGAATGAGTTGGGACAGGACCTGGCTCAGACTACAAAAGTTCAAAGTTAATGCCTGTTTGAAAGGTGATGGCAGCTGCAGGTCTTTCTGGATTGTCAGTCTCTGGAGTTCGGGTGCCAGAGATCAGATGCCAGCTTATGGGGTCACCATCCTTGTTTAACACTGCTTTCTCCCCCTTGCTTTCTTTTGAAATGTGGTGACCCTGGGTTATATTTTCACACATTCTTACTTGGCCAGGAGAGGAACAAATGGCCTTCCTTTTTGAAATGGAAAGCTAAGAATTGTTTGGTTACTTGGCTTCAGATACTGCAACTTGAGGAATCTGATATCATGGCATTTACCAAAAGTGCTATTTATGTTTACAAGAACTGGCAGCATTCTGGTCACTTGCTTATTTTCTATCATGTTCACTCCTCCCCCACCTTAGAATATCATCTGTTTTTCCATAAATACATGATTCCTACAAACTCCTGAAAATCCCCTGCTGCACCCTCACTCTTAAAGCATGGCAAAGTTCAGCATGGATTACCTGGGCTCTTCAGTTAGCGGTTGTTGGGGGTTCCCACAAGAGTAGCAGTGGCAAAACCCCCAACTGCATTTACACAACTGCCCTGGTAAGGGCAAGGGCTGAAGGAAGAAACTGATGCTTACCTTGCCACCCTCCTGCCACTGAATGGGAAATGTGGAGTTAAAGGGAGGCAATGAGGTAGCAGAAATCACTGGTGTCTTATGCCAGGGTTAGAAGGGAAAGCTGATGCAATTGGAGTGATGGGCCATGCCTCCAGGCTGTGACCAGGATGGCTAAATTCCCTGCCATTCATGAGAGAAACAGCACCAAGATAATGTTATCAGCATCAAGAATTAGGTGATAACATGCTGATGACTGGGATAGGGTGCTTATATCTGCATTTTGCCCCATCCTTTGCTGTCTGACCCAGTGCCAGACACCCTGCCCACTCTCCTCCCCTCCTGTTACCCCAAACAGGCTTTGCTCCTAGTCCTCAGGCTGCCAGCAGCAAGAACCCAGCCGGTATTGTCTAAACAGGGCCATACAATGGGCAGCATTGTTGACACTGGATTTTTGCCCTCACTGAAGATGACCTCACAGCCCACCCCTTGGCCACTTCAGCCAGCCCCTCGGGACTGAGGCTGTCTTTAGAACTCGGGTAAATAAATTGGGAGAGGAGGGGGAGAAAGGGATGGGGACCAAAGGAACACAGCGGTCTTTGTGTTGCCACCCTCTCTTCAGCACTGGTGCTCTCTGGTGTCCTTCTACCCACATCAGATATGGCAGGCCAGGTGCCAAGGAGCCGGCACGCCGAGTGCCCATCCCCACCCTGCCGCCCTTCGTCTGCTGTGCAGCGGCACCCCCTGCAGTTCTGCAGTCTCCCTTCTTCGGGTGGCAGTCTGCTCCGCTCATCTCAGCTGTTCCTTCTCCTCCTCCAGGCCTTCTGTGCTTCCCTTCCCGTACCTGCAGCCCACACCTCCTGCCCCTCACTTCGGGCTGAGACCATCCTTTCAGGTATCCCATCCTCGCCGCCAGCACCGAGAAAGCGCCGGGCCGGGACCTGCGCAAATGCCGCCTCCTGGTGGCAGATCTTCTGACCCAGCTTAGGTGGCGTGGACAGCGCCCCAGCGTCTCCTGCTCCGTAGTGTCACCCGGGTTTGGATGCAGCTAACACATGTAAGATGCCTGCTGCATCCAAGGGTGCATCTCCATCTGTGTAGAGAGAGAGGTGATGCTGCAGGCTGTAAGCGCGAGCCCTGGGGACACATTGCCACATAGTCAGCACAGGGGGAAATTGCAGCACCAGGGAAGGATGAGGGCACATCCAAGGTCAGTTTGCAGCTGCCTCTGTTGAGCAGAGCAGTGTCCCATGCCACTGTTTATCCTCTTTGTGTGTGTGCTCTGCATCATTATATGCAGGGAGCAGTAACTTGCCAGAGAAACCTTTCCCAGGTGGAATGCATTACAATCCCTTACATCCCAAACACCTGCACTGGTCCTCAGGCAGGATTGATAGCTGAGTGCTCTGCTGAACTCTTTAAGAAGACTGGCTGCCTCTCTCCTAGTTGGTAAGTGGTTCTGTTGTCTTGCCCTGAGCTATGCTGGCTCTGCCCATATTGTCATTGTTAACCAGGGTGACAGGCAGTAGTTGACTTAGTTTGGTAGAGGACAACCCCAAGCTGGTATGGTAGGTGAGTTCTCATCTGTTGTGCATTTCCAGTGCTTGGCACTGCTGGGGAATGTGGTCTCAGGCAGCAGAGCCAGCTGAGGAAGGGGGCCATGCAGGATGGCAGGACCAGCTGTGTGAAGGTGCCCTGGCAGCCGTCCTGCACTGCCCGGCCCAGGAGCTGTAGCCGGACCCGAGCTGGCAGTGCCAGAGGGTTGCTCAATAAGCTCACAAAGCTGCCGCTGTGGCAGCAGGGCAGCGGAGGTCGCGGAGTGGAGTTGGCTGGGAAATGTGCCCAGCAGTGGGCAGCACACCCTCGGAGAGGGAGCACATCTGGGGACTCTCCAAAAGGGAGTGAGGAAAACGGGAAGGAATGCAAGGTGTTGTGCTGAGTCCCATGGCAGCCCCGGCGGAGGCGCGGGCAGGCGAGCGGGGCGCGGCTGCCACCTGGTGGCCGGGGCTGGCGGGGACACTGCGGGACAGCGCTGGTCCATTGGCTCCCGCGGGGTTGCCAAAGGTCGGTAAAGAATGGAAGCATCCCACGGGCCGCAGATTCAGAATTTCCCCTCATTTGGGTGGCAGTCAAGTGTCTGAGGTAGGCTGTACTGCCATCGCTGTGAGGTTTGAACACTCTCTTTGTGGGATTCCCTCAGAAAGCCAGAAAAGGTCAGTGATCCTCCCAATGAGCTTTCCCAAACAGGGCAACCCAGTGCCAGTATGTAACAAAGAGCTGCATGCTATAAAATTCCCATGAAGTCGCTCAGCAAACCTAAAAGGTCAATAGTGAGTTTAAGGGCTTTACTAAACTTGTAAGCATGTAATTGGTGAGTAGATGAAAAGCATTGAAGTACAAATAACAGCTAATAAAACCACACAATATTTCAATGCAAGATTTACTGTGAATAAACTGAAAAGAGCACAGGCCTTACCTATGCTTTAGAGATTCAGTGCTTAAAAAACTGCTGCTGCATCTAAAAGTGGGAACACCAGCAGGAACACAAGTTCAGGAGGAGGGAAACAATTTCATAAGGGAGACTTTCTTTTGCTAGTTTCTAATTATTATGGGAGAATTATGAATTCTTCTCTTATGAATCTCTTCTCTCTTCCATCAGGAAGCTGAATGTAGCAATGCTATTTTCCATCATGCTTGCTTCTGTTAGCAAAGCTGATTGAAATTTTTATCTCATCTCTCACATCTGATGCTTCCTGCTATTTTTCCTTATGTGTTGTCCTATGTATTAATGCAACATTACCCAGTTTAGGCCTTTACTGTCTCATAAGCTGCTTGTTCTCTCCTACTACCTCTTCCTACTTCTGTAGATTCCAGCTGTTTCTTACACTACCTTATCATGGAAGACTACTGAGTACTATTAGGGAAGGCCTTTTGGGGAATAAACAGACATTTGAATTCTTGGATGTGGACCCCTTCCTAGTGGGGTTGACTATTGAAAGGCAGGGTGTATCTGTCAGGAACGTGGTGGGACAGAAGTCTGGAGGTCTTCCTTGCTCAGCTTTCTTTGCTGGTGTCTTCACTTCTATGCCTGCTTTCATTTTTTTCATATTCACTTTTCATCATTTTCTATTCATATAACCCGTAAGTTCCCTAAGGGAACAGGTTATGCAGAGGCTGAGGATTACTGGAAATGCATTTATGGTATGATGACTTTCTCTAGCTGTGTAACACTGACTTTTTTACCTTGTGCATAGAGATACTGAAGGAGAACAGCAGTGGTCTGTCTGAATAGTCAGTTACTAGGGTGAAGTGTTCACAGGAGTGGGCTTTCCAAAGAGGTGTTTGAAAAGTCAGCCAATGCCCTTTCAGAAGTAAACCAAGAATGATCAACATTCCTTCCTCTTGTCACACTTACTCAGCACAAGCTTGGAACCTGATGTATGCTTAGGGGTATTATACAGAGACTTCCTTGCGTCTGGCAGATAGCTGGATTGGGAGAAAAGCCTGAGTCATGCTGGAAGCAGATCTGAGTCCTGACAGTGACAGGTGTTTGCTTGTGATATGCTCTGGTACATGGGCTGTGTGTGTCTCTCTTCTTGCTGGCTGTGCTAAATCTGGGTCAGAGGAGCAGCCTGTATCCAAACACCCTGCCACTGGCACTGACAGCAGCTCAGCCTATGAGAAGCATCTCTTTAAGCACCTTAAAGGAAGCAGCCTGACCCTCTTGACAAGTGTGGGTCACCTCTGGGAGTGAACTGCAGGTTGGCTGCCACCCCAAAGCAGGTTGCGTTGTGCGGGAGGAGATACCTTTTGCTTTGAAGCCAGGCCTCTTTGGGCACCTGCGTGGTGCTTACCTGGGTGTTTGTCCCTGCCCACATTTTCAAAGAGAGTCTTTCTCTCAGTAATGCCAGTACTAGGTTGGCCTAGACAGTTCCTGGGAGTACAGAGCATGCTTGCTGTATGTGTGTGTGTGGTAACATGCACACACATGCATATGCATATCTGTATGCATTGCAATGAAGATTTAAGAAAATAACACCCAGAGAATTACAGTAAAGGTTATTGATAATCAAAATTGTATTGAAAATCAAGAAAATTTAGTTCTGTATTCTGAAAAGAGGAAATATTACCATTACCTTGTAAAGGATGTGATAACTTTCCTCTACACTCTTTTTTTTTTTTTTTTTTTTTTTTTTTTTTTTTTTTTTTGCTCAGCTGTAGTTGCATATGCACATTCCCTGGGAGTTTGCAGCCAGCCAGTGAAATCACCACTGAGGATCACTGCACAGGTCCATGAATGCAAGCAGGCTCTTCAATATGTTAGGAAATATGTGATAGTAAATGTGTATTTGTACAAATGTTTATGGAAACTTAATGCTGAGTTGTACAACATGGTAACAAGTTTCTATAGTTAAATTTCAATCTGCGCTTGACCAAGATGTCTTTCTCTCCATCTTCTCCTCCCCAGACAGATTTATCTTGACAGGTTAGAGATATGTAGGGATGCCTACTCACACAGTTCCTATATCTTGGTCTGCAGATAGCATCTTTCACCATCTGTGCTGGTTCCTAACGAGTCTCTCAAGAGACGGTTGGATACCTTAGGCTCTGAACATTCTAAGAATAAGAATGGTATCAAGTAATTCAAATGTAGATAAAATACAAAAAAAAAGGGAGAAGCAGAGAAGAATTTTTAAAATGAAAAGTAATGAAAACACATTTATGTTAATACACTGTGCTGGGAACATTTCAAAAATGCAGCATAAACAGCTTACTCAGCACCAAGATGCCTTGCTTGGAAGTCTGTTTTTTTTTCTTCTGGTGTTTTAACAGTTGATTAGTACTGTCACTAACACTTTCTTATTCTCTTGCCCTAATACAATCCACAGGGATAACCACCATCTCTAGCTCAATTCATGTTGCCTGAAAGTGGAAACCAAATGGTTTTGTTGATGAGAATCTGCTGAAAATGGATTTTTGCCAAGAGAATGAACATAGCACCCTAAGTAAGAAGATAAGGATATAGAATCATTTATCAACAGCTGTGTCTTATTTTCTTTTTTTTTTTTTAGTTGCAGCAAAAGGTGACTATAGTCTACTGTGTAGTGCTAAATGTATATACAAGGTTTCTCAAGAATGAGACATCTGGGGAAGCGTAAACCTATGTGATGATGATTAAGCTCCTGGAAGAAAACTGAAAGTACTGTTAAAAATCCAGGTAGAAGGTGATTCTGTCACAGAGCTGAATGCTTCAGTCCTGGCTTTCCACCAACTCTTCTCAGCACAGAGAGTTAGCCTGTAGCTAGTGTCTCAGCAGCACTTCTAGCTGGTGAAAAAGTTCTCCTTTGGGCTGCTTCAGCAGTGTCTAGTGAGCTCTTGGAGAGGCTGTCCTCTTGGGTCTGACAGGCACACTTGCCTTCAGGGTCTCAAGTGCCTGCTCTTTATTAACTGATGGAGCTTTTTTCTAATCATGAAATCTAAATCTTCGTAGTTCTAATTCAGTGTTTTATAGTGCTGGGGCGGGGGGGGGATTTATTAACTGTTTTCTGCTCTCTGCTCCTCACACTAAGGATTTAAGTGTGGGATATTGTCTAAAGGTATGTGTGCTTGGCATGTTGACAGATAAACTTCTGTAGCTGTGCTCCTTTGTCTTATTCTAACATGCTGAATCCTGTTGTGATAGTGATTTCTGGTTTTAGAATAGTCTTCCATGGGCACCTCTGAAAGGTTTCTCTACACCTGCTGCAAAATCAATCTCAACAAAGACTGGAAAAAGAAGAATGGAGAAGAGAAGTTCTGTTGCCTGGTTTTCACAAGAGTGAAAGGTTGGTGAATAAGACCCAAGGCCCTGGAAAGAAAAAGGATGTGAGGTAAGCTCTAAAAGGTGCTATCAGATGTGCCAGTTTCTTAACCAGCAAATACCAGTGCTCCACAGGGGGTTACATCAAACACTGTAGAGGGCAACACAAAGCATGGTGGTCTATGAGGTCTTAAAGTTTGTATCATATTCTCACCCAGCTGACCTATCTCCCTGCACTATCCAGTGTGAAATGAGGCAGCTTCCCCTGCAAAGGCATATCTTGCCTCCTAGTAAGGAAGTGCTGTATCATTTTGCAAACCAGATAGACTTAAGCCCTATCTTGATCCCCCTCCAAAACCAAAGCATGCACTAACAGTAAGGTTCAAGTTTTACCAGCTGAAAAGGAGCTTTGCAGACCTGCATAAATGAGTCACCCCATGCTGCCTGCAAAGCATTACATGTGTTTCCTTAATTATAGGGTCCTTTTGGTTCTGCTTTGTGTTAGGCTCTTCAAAATCAGGTGACACAGACATGACCTGTCTTCTGAGCTAGGAAGGCAGAAGTCAGTTCTTTCTATACAGAAGGTCATTGTCCCCATTCTTACCACCTGCTCTGTGCTCTAGCCAGCAAGAAGACAGATCTGCAATGTACCTGAGCCCTGAAGGATGTGGTGCTGTGCTGCAGGAAGCAGTGTTCCCACAAAGCAGCAGCTCTGCACCATAAGCCGTGCTACCTGTGCCTGGGCAGGGCTATCTGTTGTATGGTCCCAGGAGTGCAACTGGATGCCTGGCCCTGGCATGTGGCTTTTCACTGAGTTCTCATTCCTTAGTCTTCCTGCTCTTTGGGAGCTCTGAAAATGCTTTCCATTCATTTGACTCTCTTATTCCATTCTACTGCTCTCATTTTGCTAATGAGTAATAAAACACAACACGCCCTAATAATACCAAATTCAACCAAAGGATCCAACCCAGACCTCCAGTGATCTTCCAACCAGCTGCTGCCTTCTTAGTGTCTTGTGCCAAGTTAGGTCTTGTCTCACTGCTGCTCAGTACCATCATCATGTAGGGGACACCTCTGTACATCTGACAACATCACCTGTATGATCATTATAGTTCAGAGAAAACTTTATTTCTACCTCTGAGCCTTATGGTTGTCTGCAGGTACAAGAGTCACATTGCTTCTCTAGGTAATGTCAGAAAAATAGCAACCCTCAGTATCCATGGAGAGGCACCTCTTCTGAATTATATATTCAGACCTGAGGAAGGACCTGGCTCAGCCTATACATTCTTTTAAAGTCTCATCACCCAGGTTAATCCCTGGGACCCTTTAGGGTAAAGTCACAAGCCTCTAGCACCTGTGGTGCCTGGAGTGACTACTTGCTGCTGGCCAGTGGCAAGGTGAATGCAGGCAATTCCCAGCTGTTATTATTGCCAGTCTTGCCAGGTGTAATCTTGGGGGTTTATTTTTGTGGGGGTTTTTTTTGTTTTGTTTTGTTTTAAATCATGCTTGCCTCAGGACCAGCAGGCACTGCATGGCACATGGAAATTCTGTGAAAGCAGAAGTTTCCATCCCCTGACTTCCAAAATGAACACTATTTATCCCCGTTTTTCACTCCTGCTTTCACAAAGAGTAACGAAGAGATTGCCGCCCGGCTCTGCGCTGCCGCCACCGCTCCCGAGGGACGCTTCTGCTCTGCAACTCCCCTGAAACTTGAGTACCCCGACGCCGAGCAAAGGCTCCCTCCGGCCGCTCTCCCCATAGAGTTCGCACACGGTGCTGCCGCGGCTCCCAGCCGGAGCTTCCCTTGGAGCTGACCCGGGCTGCAGCAGCCTGAGGAGTCCAGCTGCATCCCAGCCACCTCCTCGCCCTTCCAACCCTCCATCCTCAGGGGGCGGCTCTTAAGCAGTCTCTTCTCACCACGGCATCTAAGTCTGTTACCGCCGTTACGAAGCAGAGAAGGACTCCTAGTCTTGGTGTTCCCAGGGCTACGGGGATAATAGGGCTGACGGTGGTTCCTAACGACGAGCAGTGCCATCCCTCTGATCGGTGTCACCTGCTGAACTGATATAAAAGAGAGGATGCTTGCTCTCTGTGAGAGTTGCTCGTGTGCCCTCTCCTGGTTGCTGAGGCAGACAAGTTGTTCGGCATTCACTGATTTTCTCTCTGCTAGCTTAGAATTCCAGCCTGGGCAGGCAATCTTTGTAATTCCAGTTAAAAAGTACTTCTGCTGGCTGTGGCTAGTCATGAATTCATCTGACCTAAACAACAGAGCTAAGAGCCACTTTAGAGCATCAGAGGAGCATGAACTGGAAACAGTGGGGAAGAAAGCTTGGGACAATCCTGTTTATAATGGCTCCCCTTCCACCTCATTGAAGATTGAAACCATCTACAATCCCAGGTCTGTACTGGAGAATCCCTATGAAAACTTTGAAGAGGTTGGGGATCCACTGCCCTACCAGGAAGAACAGAGCAAAGCTGTGAATGGGAAGACAAGTCCTTTCCTCAAGTGCTGCTTCTACATTTTCAGAGGCATCCGAGGTAAAGCTCTGACATCACACTAGAAAGGATTTATTAGCCTTCAGAAAGAGCAATGGTATGGGGGAGGAGGGAGGGGATGCAGAAAGCAGAAACCTCATAGTGTCTGTGTAGCCCAGGGCCCCTCTGAATGTACAGTAGCGTTACTCCGGAGATCATCTTTGGCTGACCTGGAAGGAGCATCCTCGTCCTGTGTTCCATGCTGTGGCTCCAGGGTCTGTCCTGTTACCTTTACTACAATGTTGGAGACTTAGTAGTGTTCTCAGGGTCATACAGTGAATCTGTTTGGTAGAGCTTTGGACAGAGCTTAGGTGTTCTGAATCACAGGAGTCATTACTGTGGTGATGAGACCATTCTGTCTTTGTGTGCATTTTCTGTGTAGAGTGGTAGTGGTTGCTGTGTTATAGTAACTTAAGAACTGATAGAAATATCTACTAGAGAAAATCTAGCACTGTTGGGACTAAAATGCAGGGGATTATAGGAATGTATCAAACAATGCTTTGCTTGAAGACAGCTGAAAGAGGTGCTGTTTTCCATTTTAAAAAACAACAGGGAATGAAATATGACATAGGTTTATTCAGAGGCAATCAAAACTGTGGGCCCTGGGAGCAAGGTAAGTCTCCTGTAACGATATAGTCCTGGGCAAGAGCATTATTTGAACAGTTTCTTACAGAAGGCATAAAATCCTAATATGGTAAACACAGGGAATATAAAGCAAGAAATTGTATTTCTTGTGAAAATTGTATTTTCTTGCCAATGTGGCTTTTCTTTTATTCCTGACTTGGAAGGCAAGAACCTTGCTCAGAGCCATACTCTAACAATACATGTGAGTGAGTAACAGTATAGCTTGCTCTTGAATTGCACAGCCCCTCTATGATCAATACTTATTTGTAGTTGTTGTTACAGTCTAACACTATTTATTCACATGGGACTCAGAGCTGAGGCTTTAGACATTTCTCCTGGCCAAGGAACAGTGCTGGGTGGCCTTGGTGGGTAACTACAGATTGCTCTTAGGTAGTGTATCATTTACCTGGTTTATTCTGAAATGCTTTCTTCTAGGCATTATTTGAGGTTTAAAATGGAAAAATAAACCCATACTTTAACATCAAAATTCCATATGTGAGCTCCAGGGTTGAATTTGAAGCATGCAAATGAAGGTACCTGTCAGGAGACTACAGCATTTCCTTCTTCTATGACTGTTGTAGCAGTATGTCCTGCTACTAAGGGTGGTAAATAGGGCTGTAGGACATACCAAAGCTGGGAAGATGAGATGCAAAAGCCAGTGCAGACAGAACAAGGGCCTCTTTCAGCCTTGCAGAGATGGGGACTTTTTCTTGAAGAATTTGCATCCTTCTTTTGCATCGCTGCTAGGTGCTCATTTTTCTTTGCATCTCCATTGCTGGCCCTCCCTCTTCCCTTCCACCTTGTTGTCTCACATGGAAAACAGAAGTAGAAAAGATAAGTCAGTTAAACAGTGACAGTTTGTGGGGGGGGTTTTGCTCAAATACCATTTATTGGGATTATGTGTCCGTATCTCTTTGAGGCTAGTGGTAATAGTTGGATTATTAAGGTCTTTTCTTATCCTCATCAGCCACTGGGTTGGATTGCTCCTGCTCCTAGTGGCACTGTTCAGGACTGTTCTTTAAATGATGTCCTCTGGTTCCTGCCTGCCTCCTGCCACCTCAGCTGTTTCATGCCACCCTACAGACAGACTCTGCCAGGTATCTGGGTGGCATGGTGGCTGGTAAGGGACACCCAGCTTCCCACTGATTTTGGAAGAGGATTTCCAGCTGTACCTGAGACTGTGAGCTAGTTGCTCACCTGGGTCACAAGTCTTGTTGAAAAGCAGACTGAGAAGATAATGTAGATATTGCTGTTAATTCTTACAAGTCACTTGTTACTATCAGGAAGGCAAGACTTACAAGCAAACTACATTTATTGCCTATTTTCTAGATTCTGTTATTTTTTCTTTGTCCAGTTTTGTGAGTGCTGGATAGTCATCCAAGATGTCATAAGGAAGAACGGATGTCTTCTAGCCTTGAGTCCTTCTACTGCAAATGTTATGTCCACAACAGCTGCATTCCCAAGGGGGTAGGTGGTGCCACAGGAGATTCAAATGGGAATATGCTTCATGTATGAGGTGATATATTTCCCTGTCATGTTTCCTAAAGGAATAGCTGAAAACAAACCTCAGCTGATAGAGTATTACAATTGCTGGATGCAATCTGAAAGGGTACTGGACCAGCCTCATGGTCCTTCAGGTATCATTTTGGGCAAGTCTCTGAATCAAGTTTTCAGAGGTATTTGGGGGTCCCTGAATTTAGGTGTTCCTGAGTACAATTCTGTTCTGAGAGCAAAGAAGGTCTATGTCTCTACTCCAAACATGGATCATAAGGGTTCCTTGCCTTATGCAAAAAGCCCCAAGAAACCTGTTAAAAGATTGTGATGTAGTCATCCTCAGATAAGGATGAAGGTGGTCACTTAGAAATGACCTGAACAGACGTGTGAGTCGTTTCTGTTTGTTTTTAACACTGGTCCTGTAGACCACATGATAGTGTCTCCTCCAGAGGAATTACTCCATATCTTCTCCAGGCTGTCACTTCTGTTGCTGGTCTGGATTGTCCAGAACAGGCCACTAATTTTCTGCCCAGGAGTGATGGCAGATGCTGTAACAGTAACTATGGTAGCTAATGGTGCAAGAAGTTCTCTGATCTGTTGAGATGCCAAAGAGCTGTCAAAATGACAGGAGTAAATGTACACAGAACACTAGATCTTTTTTGCTTGCTCAAAAATGAAAAGCAGTTTGTCATCTGCAAGAACTGACTTCAAATGTGTGTCCTTTGATCAGCTTCGATCCTTGCTTGCAGGGAGATGATTGCTCCATACTATTGGGGGTAAGTATCAGGGCTGAGCTCTCTAGGAGCTGCAGAAAGCAGCAAGACTATGGGTATTATTGACACGGCTTCCATCACTAGGCTTTCAATTGGAAATTTTTATGCCTTTCAACTTCAGGAGCATTCCAGAAATCACAACAGAAAGCCATTACTAAAAGAACAAACAAATACACTAATGGTATCGGGCGGTTCATCAAACCCAAAATATCAAGGCTCCTTTTAAAGGAAGTGTTTCTCTCTTATTGATCAATCCTGGTGACATTTAATGAGTTGCTTTCACTGTGTGAAGAAATAGGTTCTCTAGCTGGTGCAATTGGCGTAGCTGTATTGGATTCAGCAGATCCCCACTGATAGATGTCCTGAAGATAATTTGGCTCTAAATCTTACACTGAAAATATTGTGTTGGGCTATCTGTGTGAGTCTTATGACCTACAAGAAAACTGCAAGAGCTTTTAGGTAAGCAAGGGATGAATACTTGGGGATTTAATGGTTCAACATATGCTAAAAGAACTAATAGTTGTAAAGCTAACATCAGATCCAGTTCTTCTATGGAAGTCATAACAAAAGGTCAGCTGTTGGCACATGGGTGACTGAAATGAAATTTTATGGTTTCAAGTGCCCTTATGATGAAGACTGAATTTCTGCAAAGAGTAAGCTGAAAAACAGTCAGGAAAAGATCAATCTGTAATGAACTCAAACAGAAAATTGGAGAGTGATTTAGCAAAATAAAAAGCCAATATGTTTCAGTTTTGGTCAGCCCCAAATCTTTTGTTCCTGCTGGAATGGTCCTGGTTCTTCTTAGAGGTTGTTAAGCATATTTTTATAGGTTTTCATCAAGTTTTGAAATGAAAAGTGGTTTGGCCTTGAAAAGCAACAAAAATTCAACTCCCAGCTGTGTGTTTTTGGGAACAGGACTTCAGCTCCTCACATGGCCTTTGAAAATAGCCATCAAAACTCTAGTATTTTCGTTATACCCAACAGGTCTGTGGGGTACTACGCTGACTGAGAACACAGCTGAAAACAGAGAGCTTTATGTGAAGACCACACTGCGAGAGCTGCTAGTCTATGTTGTGTTCTTGGTGGACATCTGTCTGTGTAAGTAGCTGTCATATCTCATAGCCATCATTTCTGAGTGCACTGTGAGGGGAGTAATGTGAGATTTTATTATTAGTCTTCCTTGCTCTGCTGCAAGTGTTGCATTTATTGTATGTGCTTTCACTGCAGTAGGAGGTTGTGTTAATAGCCTATAGAATCGCTGCGCCACACAAGTAAAATTACTGACCATTGCTAATTGTTAATGGTTAGATTTAAGCAAAATTTTCTGATTCATGTCATCAGTTCTAGCCATTGAGTCCACAGTTCTGGGAGAATTGGTCCAAAATCTTTTTAGTTTCACAGCAAATGGTCAAGACCCAGAGAGCAGCTCTAGAAACTTCCTGGGATCAAAGATAGAGGTCAGAAAGACTGGAAGGGTGGCTGAGGTGATAATGCAGATGACACTGTTGTTCTTGGGTGAGTTAAATGTGTCTCTGTACTGAATGCTAATGCTAATGGACTTAGTGTGGACAGAACAATGGCTGTTTGGTTTGGGGCTGTTTATTCATTCAGTATCACAAATGAGCACCTGTGGCATGGGACAGTGAAGAGGATTATATTTCATGGACCCTATGACAGGAGAAATAGACAGACAATACCTACGTAAGTTACTATCATGCTGGCCCAGGGAGACAGTGCTTCAGTCACTTCTCCTAAAGAATGAAGACGCACACAGACATATGTGTTGTCACACACTGACTCATCCAGAAGGTGTAGAGGGTTGTGTCTTAAACATCAGCTGCTTTATTTTCCCGATGTGCTTTCACGATTAGGACATGTTCTTAGTGATCACCATGATGGATGTTCTTCTGAAAGAAGAGGAGCACTGGAGAGTTGAAACAACACACTCATGGAAATTAGAGCCTGCTCCTGTTGGGGTTTTTTTGGTAGATGAGAACTTACCTAGAGCTTTCCACTTCAGAAAACGGGGTGGTCTCTATACCTTCATGGCTTTACATCAGAAATCCAAAACATAGATCATGATCTTAGTTCTAATAAAGAAAGTTTCCCTCAGAAATTTTGTCTGAGATTAAATATAGTTACCCAGGATGGTCAGTTGCATCATCCAGTGGTATTCTCTCACTGCTAAACTCTTACAGTCTGTCAGTCTAACAGTTCAAATTCTGCAATATGCAACAGCTAAGTTTGTAAATCCCCACGACAGAAAGTCCTAAGTTTTCATCTCCCCTGCCTTGCTCAGCTTACCTGTGAAAGTATAAGCGACACAGAAGAGTGAATGTATAAACATATTTATATCAGGCTCCAGTATTCAGGTATAAGGAAGGACCCTCCTCTTGTCTCTTTTCTTAGTGACATATGGAATGACAAGTTCCAGTGCCTATTACTACACCAAAGTGATGTCTGAGCTCTTTCTGCAGACCTCTTCAGATGGCCGTGTCTCCTTCCAGTCCATTGGCAGCATGGCTGACTTCTGGGTGGTGAGTACAAATCTGGCCCAGTGTGGGGAATCCTGAAAATCTCAGCTAGATTGAGATATTCAGTTCCCTCTGAATTTGCTACCTAATGATTTAAGCAAGGCATTTTGCTCCTACAAGCTTTTGCCAGCTGCTAGCAATAGTTACAATAATATTTGCCTGCAAAGTACTCACTGACTTAAAATATAATTTATCCCTCTGAGGACTGTGGCTGGAATACTGGCTAGGCTAAGTGTTTTATGTGCCCAGAAGGGGCAGCTGAAGAGGGGGCACACAGCAAAAAAATGACAGTGACATGAGCTTCAGCTCATTGCACAGAGGGGAAGTACTGTCCCAGAGAGGCCAAGTGACTTACTTCAGGTTTCCTTGTAGTACAAGTGGCTTTGAATCCTACAGTCCAATGTCTTCATGTTAGTGTCTTAGTAATAGGCCTTTGTCCATTTTTGTGGCAGTTTGGGAACAGCATACTTAACCTGCCTGTAATTCATGCCTGGCATTGTCTGATCTGTAGATTCTTTATGATGAAGCTAGATTAAAATTTACACTGACTTTCATCAGAGAGAATAAAGAAGGGGAAAGATATCGGGGCCTAACATATTTCTGTCAAAGAACTGGTGAAGGAGTAATGAGAGCCACAGTGAAGGCTGTTGAGTTATTGCAACCACTTATCTCTGACAGACAGAAATTGTTCATCAATTAGATTTGTATTTTTCTGTCATTAGAACAGTACAGCAAACAAGAGCACTATTGTCTTTCCTCCACTGTTTCCAGGACACTGGCACACACACTTTTCATAATTCTCAATTGGTGCCAAGGCAATTCCTTGAGACTTGTGCTGGCCAAAGTGAAAGAGACAAAGAGATTTGCAGGGGTTTTGTCTCTTCATTAGCCCTGGAAGGTGCAGCAACCATACAACAGGTCTGTCAGAAGCCAATGATGACCCTGCTGCCCAGCATCCCTCCTCCACCACCAGCCCTGGTCTTTCCCCTCCTTAACATACAACCAACACAAGCTTCTACTACCTTCTCTCTTGGGGAGAGTAGAGGGCTGGATCAGGTATTACTATGTCAATCCCAGGCTAAGAAAATTCCTCTGTGTGAGCTACAAAGAAGCTCTCCTCTCCCTCTCTTGCAGTATGCACAAGGTCCGCTTCTGGATAACCTTTATTGGACAAAGTGGTACAATAATGAGTCCCTGGCAGCACACAGCACCCAGTCATACATCTATTATGAGAATCTGCTGCTGGGTGTCCCACGCATGAGACAACTGAAGGTGAAAAACAATTCCTGTGTGGTCCATGAAGACTTCAGAGAGGAAATCTCAGGCTGCTATGATGTATACTCAGAAGACAAGGAGGAAAGGGTCTCCTTTGGGCTCATTAATGGAACAGCGTAAGTACATCTAATGCAGATTAGTCTCTTGGTTAAAATAAGATCTACAGAGCTGCAGGATGCCAGGGGTGAGTTTCTCATGTAAGGCAGGAATTACCCTTGCAGTCAAAGGCAGCAAGTCCTTTTTGTCTCTCAAGAAGGTCAAGTGTCTCTTTGAGGGAAAGCACAACAAAGTGAGTGTCAGTGTAGGACCTTTTCGGAAAGCCACAAAAAATCCGGTGGAAAATTAGGTGGAAATTGTTCCCTGGTTTTAGGAGTGTGAGAATAAAGACCTTTGAGACTAGATTCATAAAAAGGATGGTATTTGCTTTCCTCTGGGATTTCGGGAGCCAAAGAGAAGGAAATGCATCCCTTTCATCTTGACAACCTATTTCTCTATAACAATGTGAAGTAGCTGCAGTTTAATAACTCCTGGTGCATGAATGCGAAGCTGTTGTTCATAAGGAAATATGAGTAGGAGAGGGTTGTGTGCAATGTGGCAGAAGGCAATAGAGCAGATCCTGGGAGTAACTTCCAAGAAAACAAGATTGACCTAGCCAGTGGATCTCAGAACCTTCCCACCATATTATTGCAAGTCATATTGTGTCACTGCTGGGAAGTGCCTGACTAGTAAACTAACAAAAATGAACAACTGGTATAGGGTCAGATCTGGAATAGGAATTTAGTGCCAATTCTCTAATTAAAAACTTCTTTTTATCCCTTGAAGATACAGTCTAATTTCTCCAGGCTACAAAGTCATATCCAAGCCTGGGGTGGTGAAGCCTTTGCTTATGGTTTGTCTGTTGCAGGTGGAGGTACCATTCTGAGGAGGAGCTGGGTGGTTCATCTCACTGGGGAAGACTAACCAGTTACAGTGGGGGAGGATACTACATAGACCTCAAGCTGACCAGAGAAGAGAGTGCTGAAGCCTTGCAAGTCTTGAAGGAGAAGTTGTGGCTGGATCGGGGAACACGAGTTGTCTTCATTGATTTCTCTGTGTATAATGCAAATATCAATCTCTTCTGTGTTCTGAGGTAAGCTGAGTCCTGCTGAAATTTCTTAAGCCTCTTGCATCTTCCTCAATGCCATGGTTTCTTAAAATGGAAATATTATATTAAGGTTTTGCAGTGGGGTAGGTCTGAGTGGTATCAGTAGAAATTATAAGGTTTAGTAAGAAGTCTTGATCTTCCTGACATAACCAATCACACTTCCCTTCATCTTTCACCCTTTCCTATCACAGGCAGCAAAGCAGCAGATGGCTGGGTAAACACATGTGCAACTCTTCCACTCATGGTCTCATGGATAACTCATGCTCAAGTTTGATGCCTCTCAAAATCATCCCAGAACCTCCATCCTCTTGTTTATCACAGTTTTCTTGTCCCCTTCAAGGCTAGTTGTTGAGTTTCCAGCCACTGGTGGTGCCATTCCTTCCTGGCAAATCCGGACAGTCAAGCTTATTCGATATGTCAGTACATGGGACTTCTTCATTGTTGCCTGTGAAATTGTATTCTGTGTCTTCATCTTCTACTATGTGGTGGAGGAGACTTTGGAGCTGCGTATCCACAAGCTTCAGTACTTTACAAGCATCTGGAACATCCTGGATGTGGTTGTCATTCTGGTGAGGATCCTTACACACATTTTGTGGAGAACAATGGCAGAGAGATATAGAAGCCAAAATAAATGAAGCAATGTGGAAACTAGTCTAGATAGGACAGGAGCTGGCACAAGTTTTGCTCTAATACTAAAATGAACCAGCAGAGTAAATGGACATATGCTTATTTGTCAACTGTTAGGAGAAAATTCTTTCTTTAGAGATGCCCAAGAGACTCTGAAATCAGGGCATCGTTCAGCACATTAAGACTTTATTTCCATCCCCCATCAGTAGACCACAGCTGTAAAGTGCGATATCCAAGCAGTTCTGTGATACTTTAATTTCCATGGAAACCATAGGTACAGTGGTCACTGCAGACTATTCCTCTTCCTCTTTGCAGCTCTCCATTGTTGCCATTGGGTTTCACATCTTCCGCACCATTGAGGTGAACAGGCTGCTGGGAGAGTTGCTGAAACACCCTAACACCTACGCAGATTTTGAGTTCCTGGCATTCTGGCAGACACAGTACAACAATATGAATGCAGTCAACTTATTCTTTGCCTGGATCAAGGTATTGTAGGGGGCTCAGAGGTGCCAGGTCTCCAGTCAGACCTCTTCCTCTAGATAGCTTGGGGGTTGTCTCCTTCATTGCTCTGAGTAAATGAGTGTAACAGCTATATAAAGGAGGATTTTCCTCAAAGTCATATGCTCTGTTTTGCAGTAAATCTTGACAACTTCTCACTCTGCATTCTGAGGCCAGTTATTCGGAGATAACAGTCAGGGAGATGAGCTCAGACGTTGTGATGTAAAAGTGGGTTTACAAAATGCTGAGTACAATGTAACTTTGTCCATCCTATACTATTTTAGTATTCTGGAGGATAATCTTGCCAACCAAGCTTTCTTTTCATGATGGCCACTCAAAAACTGGAAATGACTCATCTGTTGGCATGGGCTTTGCATTTCAACCAAAGCATCTTGGCATGGTGGAAAGCCACTCTGTATTTGGGGCTCCTCATTAGCCTTAAAATATTTGTCCTTCTAGCAGTCCCTGTTTATATTTTTATTTGACACAGGGGACAAAGCCATATGTTTATGACCCCAGGAGGATGGTGGCACACCTGGGACTAATATCCTGAACACTATGCCACCATTCTTCTAGCCTGACTTTCTTCTTACTGCTTTGGTACTATAGTGAGCCTCTTGTTTTAATAAGCTTGCACATACGTGAGAGAGACTGACATAGCACATGGTTTGGTCTGATTTTGTCCCCATTTTTTCATCTTGCAGATATTCAAGTACATTAGCTTTAACAAAACAATGACCCAGCTCTCCTCCACACTGGCACGTTGCGCCAAGGACATCCTGGGCTTTGCCATTATGTTCTTCATCGTGTTCTTTGCCTATGCCCAACTGGGTTACCTTCTTTTTGGGACACAAGTGGAAAACTTCAGTACCTTTGTTAAGTGCATGTAAGTGTACAAGATAGAAACATGTTTCCATAATTTTATCAACAGAATTTTAACTGCTTTCCACCCTTTCCTACAGCTGCAAATATGAATATCAATCAGATGCCTGTTGTATCTCATTGTAATAAAGCCACCATGGTTAAGAAGTTGATCACAGTGCTCTGGTTATGACATCTTCAGGGACAAAAAACCGCAGTGAGAAAACTTAGGGTAACAGACAGAGTTCTGGTTGTCTGGGTTTATCAGTAAGGATGAGTAACTGATCCAACCATAATCTGACACTCCTTGCAGTCCTACAACTCAATGGAAATCCCAGCCTTTCCACAGGAGTGTTTAGCGAGAAGCTTCAGTTTACTGAAGCCTAGACAGCTTTCCTTCGATGTGCAATTTTTGGGTACACCAGGGTACTCAACATGCGGTGGCCTAACATTTTGCTGCAGAAAAGCATCATAGCTCAGCTGACAATGTAGTTTCTGTTCTACAGGACCTTCTGTCACCTTCTCACCTGCTGTGGGTCTATAAAGACAGTACCATGTCACTGTTTGACTGTCACTGAAATCTTGGCAAATTTGTGATTTTACACACCAGTAGGTGGCTTTAGGCCTAACTGGGTTAAACTTCTCTACTTTTGGTGGTAAGAACTAAACAAATCAAACCAAGTGTTTTGAAGTAGACTCAGGTATTGGTCTTGGTGGGGTTTTTTTATCTTTATTTTGGTTTCTTGTTTGTTTATTTTAATAAGAAAGAGGCCAAGATAGAATCTTTGGAATTTTGAAATTCTCTAGCTTCCAAATACACTTGCTGATCGTATCATTTCAGTGTCTGCAAAACAGCTGCATGAAAACTTCTGTTTTATATCAGCTTGTGCACTTCATTCCTTCTAAACTTTTGTTTGAAGTACTGTTTATTGCTGAAAGGTTTTCATAGGGAAAAACAACAGAAATGCATTAACCTTGTCAAGATAAAGCTTTAAACACAGAAATGAGAACAAAGAAAATTCACTTAAAAATACTATTTATAAATACATCTGATTTTCATAAGATGGCAACAATTCTTTGTCTATGAAATCTGTAAGTTATGCTAGTTTTAATAAAAATTTAGCATGAAAGCTTCTAAAAATATATGGTTTGATACTCTAATTAGATTAACTAGACATTTTCAAGGCAAAAGAGGTAAAAATAATTTCTTTACTGGAAGGAGATTTTTCAACATCACTGAATTGGAACAATTCAACAACAAAAAAAAAAGAGGAATCAATGCCATGTTCCTCTTCCTTATACCTGGAAAACACCCAGTTCCCTAAATAGTCCAAATACAAGGAATCTGAAATGAAGCTTTACATTTCTCAAACAGGATTTTCAGGTTCTGGGTTCTCAAGGTCCTTTTCCCTGCACATGACTTCACAGTCTATGTCCTTCTGTCTCTCTTGGGTTTTTGAGAGGGGGTTTTTGGTTTATTTATTGTTTAGGTTTTTTTTAATTGGAGAATATTTTTTACAAGCATCATTTCAGTGATCCATTTCCAGAGAATCCCATGGATAACGCCTCAATATATCTGAGGTGGAGGATGACCAGCGGGTGGATGAGCACACACAGAAGTGTTGGGGAAATGAGTTAAGATCCAGTCTTAGACAATCCTTCAGTCCATGGGCCTGCTCAGGCAATGAGTGATGCTGATGGAGGTATCAGCTACAGTAGCAGTTTTCAGCTTGCGCTCCGCAGACCTCTGGCATCCAGGTCCTGCCTTTAGGGGGTCTACAAGGGGTAACTGAGATAAACAAGGTTCTGATCAATAGACTTAAATTTTCTTCGTCACAGGGGCTATGGACTGCAAAAGGTTGAAGAGCGGTATCAAGTTCTAATATCCTCTCCACAGTCTCATGAACTCTCTTGCAAGAAATTGCTTCATTGAGTCAAATGCCTTTAATAAAGGAAAATTCAGGTTGCTTTTTTTTGAACTCCTGTCAGTATCAAAACAAGCTTTGGACAACCTGAATTTGTGTGGAAACCATATTTTATTTTCCAGCCGCCTCTTGCTCTGACCAGATCACCTTGCTTCACCCCTGAAATACTATGGATACATTTAACTCATCCCTCTGAGCAACTTTGACCCTCTTCTGGCTTGTGCCTGTGCCCATCTGGGCTGCAGGCAGGTTCAGGTTCACCTCAGGACTATTTGAGATTGTGGGATAAATGCATGTACCTTTGTGTGATCGTGGACTTTCTTTCCTCCAGCTTCACCCAGTTTCGGATCATTCTTGGTGATTTTGACTACAATTCCATTGACAATGCCAACAGGGTCCTTGGGCCTATTTACTTCGTCACCTATGTGTTCTTTGTTTTCTTTGTGCTCCTGGTAAGCAAAAAATCATCCTTGTCCCTGTATTGATAGCAGTGTTTCAGAGACCACTCCTGACAGTCCCTGAGTTAGATGCAGTGAAAATGCTTAGAGAGAAAGGGAGTTTGTTATGATAATTTTGCAGTGCAATAGACTACAGTAGGCAAAAAGTGTGTTATTACAGTTGGGGATTTGACTATTAGGGTGATTAAGCACCATATTCACATCCTTTAAGGTGAAGACTAAAACTGACTGAGAATACCACTAATGTGTTAGCTGAATTCAAAGGGATCAGATCAGCTGTTCTGTAGAAGGCAGTGAAAAAAGCATGGGGGACAATCTCTGACTTCTAGGCAATGGTTGCAGAGGGATGCTCATAATACCCAGGTTAAACACTCAGTGTCAGGAATCCAAGTGTAAGAAGATTCGCAAGAGAAGCTACCAAAGGTAGTATTTAAGCTGGGAACAAATGTACCTCCAATCACTGCTTTAACTGCAAAAACATGAGAAAACACTGTGGCTGAAATGGGCCTTCCCTTCACCCACTTTAATCTCCCCAAGAGATACTCCATGGGGTAACAGCTGCTTGTTTAACTAAGTCCTGTCTCTTGCTGCTTCATCTGCTGGAGCAGGCAAGATGTGTCATGCATACTCACCTCTCTTCTTCCCCTTTTTCTAGAATATGTTTCTGGCCATCATCAATGACACCTACTCAGAAGTCAAAGAGGAACTTTCAAGCCAGAAGGATGAGCTACAGCTCTCCGACATTTTGAAGCAGGTGATGATGAATAGTGAAAGCTGTGCTACTTTCTAGCTAAATCATGAAGCATTCTCTGGAAGTCCCTGAACTAAGTGGAGTTCACTAGGGAGAAACACTGGTTGCCAGCTCCGGATCCATCTTCTTTGTGTGCATGGGAGTCACAGTTCCTTTCTGGGATAAATCAAGCTCCCAGATCCTTTGATGATGAGAAGATGAGAAAGCAGGGGTTGGGGAAATCCTGTTTCCTGTTACTTGAAGTAGTGTTTGTGAGAGACTTCTCTTTCCAGAGCTAGACAAAGTTCTTTCAGTCCTTGATAGAATATAATGATATGTAATTTGATCAATAACATGGCAGGTTCTACTTTCTTAAGCTGAGCATGTTACAGTGGTACAAATCTAGGGGGCTACATCTGGATTTACCATGGGCAAATTCTAGAAAAGTTCCTGGAAGGTCATAATTCTACTGTGTGAGCGATATTCTGCAAATAATAGTATTTGAGACATTATCTTTAAACAGCTGATGGACTGGGAAGTCAGATAAAAGAAGAATCATGAGGAGAAAAGCAGAGGAACTAGTATGTTGGTGTTAACTTTCCAGGTGTGATCCTGGTTTAGAGATGAGGTTCATTCAGCAGTATTGTATTTTTGCTTGTGGAAAGCTGAAAACCTTCCTGTATTACTTAGCATATGCTCACCTGCCTTCACTCTGCTCTACTTTTCACTGTTCTATCTGCATGATTCTGGGTCTGTTTTCATCTTTGGTAACAGAGCTACAACCGGACACTCATGAGGCTGAAGCTGAAGAAGGAGCGGATTTCCGATGTGCAGAAAGCACTGCAGAATGGAACAAAAGAATTAGACTTTGAAGACTTCAAGAACAGCTTGAAGGAGTAAGTGAGTCAGCTTGAGGGATGCTCACTTAGCCCTTTCTCTTGGTAACACAGGTAATTTAGATTTTCTGGTCTTAAAGACTAGGAGAGCAGTTAGCTTAGATCTAGACAATATAAGACTCAAAAATAGTTCTTTTCTCACATATTAATCTTCTGTTCTAACTAGGTTTGTGTGACTATCTCTTGCCCATTTGGGGTATTGAGATTTGTCACTGGCAGGAGGAAACAACACACTGATTTCAAAAGTGATGTTACAACACTTGGAGCTTAACAGTGTAATTCTGTGCTTTGAGTTTTCTCTTTCTATTCTTTTTCAGACTGGGCCATGCAGACCATGAGATCACAGCAGCTTTCTCCAGGTTTGACAAAGATGGCAACCACATCCTTGACGAAGAGGAGCAACAGCAGATGAAGCACGACCTTGAGGCAAAAAGGGTAAAAAAGGGCAAGGACAGAAATCTTTTGTTTGGTAGACTTCACTCCAAAGGAATCTTTTGGTTTGTGGTATAAACTAAGCAGACAACTCAAATACAGTTCCAACTCTGCCTGGATACAGCTAAATATATCATTGCCTGTGAAGCTCTGTGTTATTAACAGTAAAGCTGAGTTAGTATCCAACTTTGCAGGAGTTTCTTTATCTTCCAGGTTGCCCTGACTACAGAGATTGAAAATTTGGGGAAATCCTATGGTGACAACAACCTAGATGAGAGTCTGACCTACATGGAAGCAAGGAATAACCACACCAATAAGGCCAGCTGGGTCTCCAAAGAAGAATTTCAAGTGTATGTTTGTGCTGTCAGTAGTTTAACCCTTCTGCAAATGAGGGGTCTGATTTCCTACTGCTTCCTTCCCTGGTGTAACTCTTTACAGTGATGTTGAGCAGTTTCAGTAAGATCTTGTCCCTTTTATCTTGCACACATGTAAATAAGCAGTTCAGGAGATAACTGGGACAGTTCTACTAATGAATTTTCCTCGTTTCTGTAAAAACTGAGTTAAGAGATTTTGCTTTCTGCCTCTTGAATAACCTCTGCAGCAGTCAGATGGCCACACGCAATATGCTATCGTGTTTCAGGTCAGAAGGTAGCCCAGATAACTGGGCCAGGAGCACTTGATACCTTTACAAAAAATCCTGTGGAAATAAATATCCTTTATGGTCTAAGTCCAAGAATAAGACTTGTCTGTTTCCTCCATAGGAGGAGCATGGGATAAATACAGCACAGAGAATCAGGAGATCCTAATTCTGCTACTGAGAAATACTGAGCAAACCACATAGGGCTATATCAAAGCAGAGGCAGGTGCAATACTTAATAATGAAATTATATTGTTTCTGGACTGTGATCCAAAGTGGCTAGGATCCATCCTAAGCAGAACCACTGATTACAGATAAAAACACGGTGTAGCAGGAAGTTATGCCTTCAGTGGGTGTGAATCAGTTATCTGATGGGGAGCATTCATGCCTGTTTGAGGTCTGGCCCATTGTGTGTGGGATATCTGCTGCAAATCATACTAATCATCACAAGAAAAAGCTTACAAATGCTCTCTGTCTGCCCCCCAGCCTCCTGCAACGTGTGCTGCAGCTGGAACTGTCCATAAACAGCATTGGCTCCAAGACTGATGCAGTGGTGAGCACGCTCAATGTTCCAGAAAGAAACAAGCTGAAGAGGAAGGACCTGGTGGGCAAACCACTGGATGAGGTTAGCAAGGTTGGTAGCCCTCCACCATGCATTTGAACCTGCTTCAGATCAGGTGACCAGCCCTGCTCTGTGAAAGGACCTGATATCATCTTTGCTTTTCCAATCCCTATTGACATAAGACAATCCCTTCACCCTGGTCCGTGATTTGATGGTACCAGTGCTGCTCAGTGTAAAACAACTTCTGTCACTGGCATATGCCTGTGCCTGCATTAATGTCTTCTCTCTTACCTGTACCTTTCCCTGCAACTGTGCCTTGTCTGTTCTGTGTCCCTATTGTCATGTATATGATGTGTCTTAGACTAGGACAAGGAATTTACTTGTCCTGGCAATCACTTGTATATAATTGCCAATTGTTGCCTTCAAGATGATTGAGAAATAACATAAATACACTGAATGGTAAGTTCATACAGCTTCTCTTTTCAGATGTTTATTGTCAGGCCTCCCAGCAGGAGCTGTTCTTGTTTAGATGATGTGTGTCTGATGGAGAAAGTAAAGTATTTTTTTCCCCAAAAATAGATGTGTGGCTGTGGTTATTTCATTCTGCAGATGGTAGCCTTCTAACCTGCAGTCTCCCAGTTGTGTCTTGAGGTGGTTAAAATTTCTGGGAGGTTTGGAAAAGTATAAGGTACTCTTAAGAGATATCAAAGCCGTGGTTATTTACATTGGCAGTTGCAGTGGATATGGTCTGCCACCCATTCTGGAATGTGTGCTCCAAAGAGGCTGCTGTAGAGTGCTCTCAGATTCATCCAAGGGAGAAGGAAGCAGTGTCCTAACCATGGTTTCAAAGCACAAAGTGAGCCACAGAGAGTTTCATCGATGTGGGCAGAGATATCTGAAAGCAGCCTCAGGCATCTGGCAAGGGGCAGCGGCAACCAGCCATGGCCATGAGCATGGAAAGCTCCTCCTAGCATCTCCTCCCCGTATCTCTCCAAGAATATGATGCTGTTGTAGTAACAATGAGCAAGACTAACTTTTCATGTTTAAAAGGAACATATAACTCATCTGACCACCCACAAATACAGCCAAGATTCTAGTTACCTATCAGCCTGTTCTAGTTTACCAGTAGATGTCAGCCCTTTGCACCCTCCAGCCTTTTCTCTGTTCTGTTTTCAAAGGAGGCCAGAAGCAAATCTCTGGTGTATTTTAGTGAGAGAAACTAAGACATTGAAAAATTACTTTCTCTGTGGCAGAGAAAAGACAGAAGCAGATTTCCAACACCCACTTTATATTAGACCCTCACACTCGAGTATTTGTTGCAGGCTTTATCTATCTCTGGCAGATTCTTCTTCCTAGAACCTGTAAACAAGGTTTGTAGATGTTTTGTTAATTTTTTTCAATCTTGTGAAAAGTCCTTAGTAAGTGCTATTAGTAGCCTAGAGTGGCTCATAACTGGTCAGTCTTTAGCACAGAAGGTTGTTGGCTGGAGCCTGCCCTGCCTCTGCCTTTTTTATAAAGGTACCCTAGCAGGAGTCACTCACAAAGAAAAAAGCAAAATAAGAGAAACAACTGTCAGTGTTCCCAGAGTTTATCAGTAACTAGTGAAAAGGGAGGGGAGAAACCAGTAGCACCTGATGATCCAGCCGATTACAAACCCAGATGAAGTGTTATGCCATCCTTTTGCTGGTCACAGAAGCCCCAACTCAGGGTCTCCAAATCTGAAAGCAAGGAGCCTGATAATGTGAGAGCAGTAGAAGTAGGAGGAATTTCAGCTGAGTGCCCCCATCCTGGGCTCAGACACCAGGGGATATATGGTAACATGAATATGTTTTGAAGGGAGGTGGCAGAATTAAACACTTGAAGAACTGAGAAACTCTGCTCCTTGCCTGGTTTCGGAGGTGGTGAATGCCAGACGTAGCTCCTTGCCAGTCAGCCATGCTGCACACATGCCAGGTACCCACATGGGTGGCAGAAGGGTGCCAGCCCCTTGGGGTGCGGTGAGCCAAGGCCCAGCCCTGGCTGAGGAGTGCTGAAGGAGGAATGCAAACGTTCAGTGGACAAAACAATGACTGTTCTGTGATGGGCCTCCAGCCTAAAGTCAGCCAGGAGTTGCTGAGGCATGCCACAGCAAGTTACCAAGAGAGCCCATGTGCCTGGCAGTGACAGGGCTCTAAGGCTCTGGAGGGTCCTGTTTCCTGGCCACTGCCATCCCCAGAAGATACCAGTCATTTCTCTGCTGGTGTGCTCACCTCTAGGTACCAGATGGCACAGCAAGCTAAGAAACAGCCCCTCAGAGCAACATGCAAAGCAGAAGTTTGAAGCTGGCTTTGCTTGTGCTGCTTGAGAAGGGACTGAGAAGCCATCCCAAGTGATCACTTCCAGCAGCTGTGACTACCTGTGCGGTTCCCTTCTTCAAAAAGCATCAGAAATAACAGCAAAGGGTGAACTCAGACAGAAAAACTCCGTATATGTGCATGCACACATGGGCACACACACCAACATATTGCTACAATGTGTCAAAGCACCCAGGTTGTTCAGACATGTCTGGAGTTCACAAAGCAAGCAGGCTTTGAAAGCATGTACAAAGATTTCTGGAACAGACAAAAGGGCAGAGCTTCTTCTCAGTTTCCTACATATTAGACAACTGTTATGGCAACAAGAGATGGTGAGCCTTCTGCATCCTTTCAGGAATACAGCCTCTTCTGCCCCAGGGTTTTATCCTGTTCAAGCCCAGAAGAGGCCATGCCACCCGCGTGCATTCTGTACCATGTAAATACAACAGTGGAAGTCCCATAGGACCAGGATCTGGTCTCTGAGTTGCTTACTGGATCACACTGGTAAGTAAGAGAGTGAGTTTGCCTTCAAAAGAGATGAACCATGGTGGAAGGAGACTTGTGACAACCAACCCATGTCTGGGTTTTATTAGAATATCAACAGCAGAGGGGAAGTGCATAGTGTGGCACTGAACCAACCACCTTGATCCCTCGTCTGTGTGCTGAACACACTGTTAAGGCCTTTGTAGCTCTGATTTCACAAGCCTTGTTAGGCTTGGCAGGAATTGTGAGAGAGAGCAAGCAAGGAGACTGCTCAGGAAGTAAACCCTCAGGGACTATTTTCACCCTTGCACTGGGGAGAAGGAAAGCCTTCAATGTGAATGGCCCAGCCAGGGAGCCTTGGTGCTTCAGTGGAAGGCCACAGAGATCTCCTGTTCTGGTGAGATGTGTGTAGTCTTAGTAACAGCTGTATTGCTGAGGAGTTATTTAATGTGTATGGCTAGACTTTGTGAAGGAAGATTCAGAAAAGGCTCTATCCAACTGGGTGTACCCTTCAAGCCTGCACAGTGGATTTTTGAGGTGAGGCACAGCATGCACAAAACCAGCCCCAGCCTTTAACTCCTAAGGTTAATCTGCCATGGCCAAGCAGGCTTGGATGGTGATGGTGAAGTCCTCAGGACTAGAACCTACAGCACATCCAGGATCCCCAGGAGGTCTCCCATCCAAGTACTGACCAGGGCTGACCCTGCTTAGCTTCCAAGATCTGATAGGATTGGATGTCAGGGAAGCATTTAGCTGCCTTAACATCCTGCCAAGACTCAAACTCACATGGCTGGATTCAGAGTCTAGAGTGCTCTCCATTACACCACAGCACCTCCCTGGTGCTTAGAGTAGAGCAGGAGGGAAGGATGAAATGCATGGGGATGGGTGCAGAAGTGAGAAATGGAGACACTGAGAGCAGGGAAACAAAATGCAGCAAAGCTCAATGGTGATCATATTTTTAAACAGAACAGGTTGCACTCACTTCAGTTCTCTTGCAAAATACTCATGAGCAGGGAGAGATGTGTCCAAATGGACAGTTCAGCATTTGGGCACCAGGGCCTGTGCCCAGGTGCTGTGGTTGGGGTCATTGCCACGGCACAGAGTAAGGAACACCAGCTACAGTGTTCTCAATGTCTCCCACATTCTTGACCTGGTGCCAATGGATTCTTCCCGCATGTGCCTTTTCATTCCCTTTAGGAGATGAAAGTGTTCAGGTTTTCATCCTGTCCTTCCTCTCAGTCATTAAGATTTACTCATTGTCCATTCTCTCCCAGGCTGAGTGCCTGGAGGAACTACCCCTAGATGTGCTGCTGGACTGATGAGCAGCTAAACTCAGTGTCATCAACACTTGCCACTCCTGGTGTTCCACACCCAGACTCTCATTTACTCTCCATTCAGATCTATCTTAGTTTTTTTGTTGTGATTCTCTACTCCCCGTCTCTCCTGATTACTGACAATCCTCTCCTGCCTTAGGACACCTAGCTGCCTTTCAGTGGCTCCTGGATATCTGTGGGCCCCCTCTGCCCCTTTTGCATGCTCTAGTCATCTCCATTTACACAGCAGTTTCCATACTAGGAGAGAAAAATTAGGACTGGAGAGAAGAGCAACACTGTTAAAAAAATTGAGATGCCCTGGCCAAGGCAAACACCAGGCAGTGGCTTTACTGAAAGAGATAGCTAAATATTGAGATGCACTTGGGACCTACTGGAACATAAGCAGTGAGGCCAGATGGAAGGTAAGTACAAGAGCTCTGAGTTAAGTAGTTTAGGAGTGTTGTGTTTCTTCTTGCGGCATTGTTGAGTGAGCTGTGCAACCAAGTGTTTCTTCTTTTTGTTCTCCTATTTACCTGGGTTACTGCCTTTATCTTCATGACAAAAATCCAAACATTTCGTCTGGCTTACTGTTTTGGGTTCTCTTTGATTGTGCTTGCTACTTGGCGATTACCTGCTTTCCTTAGTTTCACTATTAAGGAATGTGATTTTCCTGCAGTCTGCATCAGAGTAGGGAACAGCTGAGATTTCTGAGCCTTTGCACCTTTTCTTTCATCTAATGTGAGGCTCTGTGTTGGAAGGTTGTGGTTCAGTAGCCCTCTGTTAAGGTCATATAGCACTGCTGGGCATCTAGAAAGGCACAAAAGAAATGGGAAGTTATGGATGAGACACAGTTTCTTATTTCTCTTTGAGAATACAAGTTGTTTGCTCTAATGCTATGTCTCATTCTGCTGTTGTGCAGGGTCCCTGTGGGAAAAGATACTCTGTGACACTCTGGGTGTACAGCACCTACTTAAAAAATGTCTGAATCTGTTAAGGGTTGCCACAACAAATCCTAATGGCAGAAGCTCAGACCTCGGGAATGGATAAAAGTTAAAACAGTTTTTAGGAATGGCTGGTGGGGCAGCCTGGACTTTGCTCCTGAGTAAGGAGGTGAAATACCTACGTAATGTTGTGTATGTCAACATTCATGTCTAGGGAGGGAGCTGACCTCTGTAGAGCTGAGCTGGGACTGATAAAACAGACTTTAATCCTGTTAACCTCTTGCAGGCACTGAGGCCCTCAAAAGGGAAGCAGAAGGATGGAGTGCCCATTCCTGACTTGCAAATAGCAATACAAACGGTACTTGAAGGAGTCCTGTCCTAGGAGCTTGGGCTGAGTGTGGGAGAATCTTATACTGAGAATCTTGTGTTGCTGCTCCACCTTAGCTTGGTGTGCTTCTTGGTCTGAAGTCCCAGGCTTTGTCCTAAAGGTGTGAGAACATGGGGCAATTGCAACTAGTTTCTCTCCAGATCTGCTTTGTTAGAGAGGACATGCTTCCTTTCTCCTTAGCAGGGTCCCAAAGCATACCTCCCTGGAAAGCTGCTATACAGCATAGCTATGATGTATCCCTGGTCTAGGTCTATTCCCAGCTTTCTAATCAGACCTCACCATTTCTCCCCCCTCTGGATGTGTTATTCCCCTCTCTTCATCTATCTAGATGGTGATAGAAAGGAGCATCTCTGTTTTTCTATTGTGCATCTTAGAGTAGACATAGGTTCTTGGTAACATTACTAACAGCAGTCAGATTGGTAAATATCTGAGCACATTTATGATGTCAGCTTTTTAACTCCTGAAGAACTGCCATGGTGGTTTAGATGCACTAAGACACTTCAGGGTATAGATATTATATCCCTGCCTGATAACTTGCTTTACCCAGGTAATACTTGTATGTAGTTCTGTTGATCCTGTAGTTCAATTATTTATTTATTTCAGAATCAAGCCCATGATATCTCAGTGTAGTGTACTAGTTAATTTCCTTTTCCCTTAGATTTGCCTGAATCCTTTTTTATCTTTAACCAATTATGAATTTTAGTGCTACTATGAATTCAGAGAATGGACTAAATAATTAACATAATTTGACAGAGTCAGACTTCTACATAATCTGCAAGTCTTGCAAAAGCCAACTTCCCCAAGGCAAGCAGCATTTTAAGTAAGGGAGGCCAGTCAGCACTAGCTTTGACATGATGAGCAGTCAGGGTGGAAAAAGCATGATGAGATGATTTTTTGTGCCTAGAGTGGTGAATTTGTAGATGCAGCAGATTCAGCACATGTGTACACATCTGTACAGGGTGTGTCTTTTGGAATGGTTTACTGGAGCTTTTGTAAAAGAAGAGCTAGGAAGTATCACTCAAGCATCATGTCTGATATTGCCATCTTCTGCATTGATCTCAGAGGTGCTTTTTGTACAGTAAGCACTGGGATCTGCTTATTGATGTATTCAGTAGAGAAGGCAGTAGTATAATCATCATGCAGTTCCTCCTGGCTATATTTCTCATGTACTCTTGCTCATTCAAGTTGCTGAAATACTCCATGAGCTTTACAAAATTCAGGATTTGGCACGATTAGAAAACAACCTGGATCATCAGGGCAATGCAAGCAGCATCCTAAAGAAAGTGGATCTGAAAATTTTCTGTCTGGTGATTCTGCAAACCATGCCTGACTTGATCAAGTGGTGTCAAGTCTTGGCCCATGTGAAAAGCTGGACTAGAAGAAACCCCCAGCACCACCTTCAAACATGTTTTTGTGATGCTGTGGCTCAGGCTGCAGGAAGAAAGGAAGAAGACACCAAGGCCTTCAGCAGAGAGGGGAATTCATAATCCTCAGTAACTTCTTAACCACTCTGTGTGCTGGCGCACATGCAGGACATGTCTAGTGTGACCAGAACCTGTAGGGAAGGAGCAAGGTTCAAATAACCTGCAAACAAGAATAATGCTTTTCAGCAGGACTCCTCAAAGCCTCACTTTCTGCTAGGTCCCTTCCCCCATGCCCAGGACAGTATCATGGTCCCTCCTGCTCTGCAATCCTGTAGTGGCAGCCAGATCAGAGACTCAAGGCAGAAAGGGCTAAGGAGCAAGAGCAAAGACCTCAAACCTGTGCTAAAACCTGCATGAGAACATGACTCAGGCTGTTATTTCCTTGCTATCACAATATATCAAAGTGAAGTCTAGCATTATTTAATGTCACTCAGTAAAAGCAACAGGGCTTTGTAGCTTGGTGCTTGCTAGAGTTTTACACTGGGCTAATGCCTTTGCTGTCCTTCTGTGAAGACCACATTCTTTAATTTGCAATAAAGACTGACAGTTTACGAAGCAAATGCCCCTTTCTGTGGATGAGCAGCACAAAGCAGTGTTGACACTCCCCAGCCTACAGAATGGGGGGTGAGAGAAAAGTACAGTCCATAACATCAGGTTCTCATCAGGCTTGTTGGGAGTATTTGTCTTTAACCACAAGCTCAGCCACTGTTTTCTGTCTCCCTGTATTGGCAGAAATCTTCCTCAGCAACAGGATGAGCTACATCAACAGGATTAGTAAAATGATATAGTAGAAAAATACTCGCAGTTGGTGCGGGAGCTGAAACAGGCTGGCAGTCATAAGGCCCTTGAAGAAGCCTAGAAGACTGCTGCTTGAATAATGGGCTAGAGAAAAGCCAGACCCTCCGATCAGATACTGTATTTGGCAGATTTGGTTCCTCTCCAGATATGGGGTCTCTGCCTATTTCTTTGCCATGGGAATGAGTTTAGCCACAGGGGGCAGAGAAGTGGATTTTCCATTCCATGAAGTGTGGGAGGAGCAACCAAAATTATCAGCATGAAGGCATCCACCACCTCTGTCTAAGGAGCAGCTGTGCAACTAAAGGTAACCCTCAAGAGTAACCTTAACTTTTAATTGTGCTCTTTCAGTGAGTTGTTTTCCTGCATCACTGTGCAGGCACTATGTGGAGCAGCAGGTTCATGATTCAGAAAATTCTCACCTTTGCTCCCAAATGCACAGGCTTTTTTTCTCGCTGTCCCAGGCACATGACAAGAGAAAACTGTCTCTACAGTTTGTTGAGGGGTGGTGAATATTTAGGGTTGAAATATGTTTGAAGAGAGAGATGTGCATGCTTGGTGAAACACTAGGGCAAAAGTCCTCCATGTAGGCAGATTTTCCTCAAAAGAGGAAGTTAAATAATGAAGGAAACAGGAACTTAAGTCCACTTCTGACCCACAGAATGACTGAAGGTAACATTCAGCAAGCCTGATCCTTGGGTGTACCTATGACAAAACCTGCTTTTCTGACAAATCTCTAAGGCTATTTCAACACCCCCATAAATCCACTTGCTGACTCCTGTCAGCCCTGTAGAGCAATGCTATTTCATAGGATGTGGATGTCTTCTGACCAGAGCATGAACAGCATAGAGTACATCAACATGCCTGGAGGAAGACAGGTATCAGAATGGAGAGAGGTGAGCCTTTGGAGTTTTTGTTATTGACTGAGTAGCTAGTGGTAAGTTTCAGCTTAGCTGAGCTTTAAATCGATCTAGCAAGAGGTGTTGGAAAAAAGCAATGCTGTACAGAACTGCAGAGGGTAGTCAAACCGGAGACAATTAATATGGTGACTTGACAGCTCATATTTATATTTATAAACCGTACAAGTGGGCTTTTCCTGCATTCACAGCCTTAAGGAGCTCGGGGAGAGAGAGCTGATTTATAAAGACAATAGTGCTTGTGAATGGTAGGGCAAAGAGAAGCCTTGATCACAACCAAAGGAAATACAATATTCCTGCTTTCACATGCTCTCCTGGCTGGTAACACATGGCAGCATAGAGATGCAGCAGGGTGGACAACCCATCACCCCAGCGGGCTGCCCTGACCCTGCTGTGCCCAGCAAGGAGGAGCGCGCTGCCTCCGAAGGGGTGGGAGCAGTGGCACTGCCACGCCGGGAAGGGCTGCCAGGGCTGCCTGCGGCCCCAGCTGACCCGGCTGGACTGGACACATGCCCTGGGTTGATGACCTTTCCAGAAGGTGGGAGGGCGGGAGGGACAGTGGGTGCTTCCTCCCACTTCCCGGCCGTGCCCCCTGTGCCGGGGTGCGCAGGGGCCGCGGGCATTTCCGCGGCCATCCCGCGTCCGACGCCCACTCCCCGCGCCGGGGGTTCCCCTGGAGCGAACGCCGCCGCGTTCCCCGTTCCGCCCCGCCCGCCCCGGGAAGGCAGGCGGGCTGACAGCGCCGGCAGTCGCGGCATCCCGGG
>VWZD01010238.1:137669-311992 GCA_013396695.1 Sakesphorus luctuosus
GGAGGGAAGCGGAGTGGTCGGCAGGGTCGGTTCGCGGCTCCGGCTCAGCATGGAACCGGCCCGTGAGGCGAGGCGGGAGGCAGAGCAGCATTGCTGGTGAGGTGCTGCTGCAGCCCGAGCCTACCTGTGGGCTCCGCTAAGCTTTGCTCAACCTCCTGCCGTCCGTGCGCACACCCGCAGCAGTGGGTTAGCTTGCCGGTGCTAAGGGGTAGCTTTGCAAAAATCTACATAAAAGGGCGTACGGTGAACTAAACCACGGGAGCGATCCAGGGCAGATATAAGACAAATGTTCAGAAGTCTGACGAGGTCTTTGTCCCTGGTGTCACTCTCATCCTGACTTTTTTTTCTCCTGATCTGTTGTGCAACCTTTCAGGTATATAAGCCATCTCTTGCTGATGTAACCAGCATATCCTATCTTGTTTCCCATAAGCAAGGCTTCCCAGGGGTGATCAGCCTTAAGAGTTCAGTATTGTGTCCAAGCTAAACAACCCTGCCTTTTCCTAACCACTTTTATTTTACTTATACAGGAAAAACTACTGCAACTTGTTGAGCTTTCAGTGATAGCAAGAGGCAGAGACGAAAGGACAATTCTCATTTCTTTCAATATGGCTTTTGTAGCTCCAGTTTGTTAAAAGGATCAACATCTCTCTCCCTGCAAAGTCTAGTACTGCTGCTGTGGTGGTCATACAGGTTATCACCCTCTTGGGTCCTAGGAGGAAAGAAGTGAAGATGGTGGGAAGGGAGTGATTGGTGGGATACAGCCATCTTCCCTGAAAATTCAAGGAACTAGCAATTGATGTCTTTGTGGACAGATCTGTCTCCTTGGTCTTTCAACCTCATGAGCACCTCGGCTTTCCCCAGTATCACAGTAAATTTTTAGCTCTCCAACAAACACTGCCATGCCAGCAGCTAGAAGTGAAGTAAATGATTAGACTAACTTGTGTTAGTCTAATCTGTCATGTTCAGTTTCTGGAAGGGGCATGTAGTAATTCCTCTCTTGCTGTAGTTTCCTGAAAAGGGAAAAGGAATATTTATATCTGGAAGGGCCCTTGGCTAAAAGGCGTGGTATAAGTTATGCCCAGCAGAACTTGGGAAGTGTAGGATTCCCAACTCTTAACGTGTAATGTCAAGACAAGAACTTTAAACTATTTTTTTCCCCCAAATGAGTGGAGTAATCCAGACTTGGTCTCCATCAGTTACAGTTAGGGAAGCAGCCCCTTGACAAAACAGCTCTGCTACTGTGATTAGTAAGTGAATCAATATTAATAGTTACATCCACATTGGTATATTTCCTGCTTTGTCGGCTCTGATGTGTGAATAGGGAGAACAGTTCCTTCCTTTTACTATTCACATGTCGCTTTCAGGTACTCCCATCCTGAGCTATTGAGGCAGTTTATCTGCTTGAACCAGAATGCTTTATAACTTTGTGATAATAAGCAGATGCCATACTTAGTTTTCCATAATGTACCACTTTATACCATGTTTTTCCTTACTGTGGCATATCCCAACCTTTCCCTTGTGAGAAAGGTAATTCCTTGTGTTCTTCAGCATAAATGGTACCTGTAGACAAATTCAAATTTCTCTTCCTATTTGTAGTTGTAAAGTATCTTGATCCTCTGTGACTGAAACACAATAAGCAACATGTGTAATTGCTATTTTAATCACATTGGTATATGTGAAACAAACTTGTGCCAGGAAACAGGGTGCTTATGACTGGCCTTCATTTTCATAAGAACAACCATTTTTCTTCCTGTGGTTCTTCATAGAGTTTCATTAATAGGTTTTCTCTGCTGGCTTTGTGAGGAGGTAAGCATGTTATGACTGAAGAAGAGGAGCTTGAGTCTCTAGCTTAAGTAGTTGTAGCTTCCATTTGTAGTCTCTGCTGTGTTGCAAAAGATAGTGACCATCACAGACGGTCTTGGGTTTTTTCCTCCTTAGCTGCTCTTTCAGGGAGCATCACTTACTTCAAGAACATACATGTCTTGTTCTTAAAGCTTAGTTCTAAATCTGGGGGTTTCTGTGCCTTTGGAGACTGCTGGAAGTCTTCCAGTGCGGATGTCCATCCTTTTGGAAACTTGACACATGTAAGGATTGGGGTGGTGTTTGTGAACTTGCTTTTTCAAGACACTTTCTGGGGAAATTTTTGCTCACACCTCCTTCCCTGCTTGTTTCCGTGTTCTTTGTCTCAACAGATGGAAACTGCTCAAAACAACAGTGACCTCAAACATCTTCATGCAGTGGAGCTTGACCTGTGTAACAAGGACGTGATGGCAGACACGTTTGATCACAGCATAATTTCTGTTGGAGAAGAGGAAGGAGCAGGCAATTTCCAACGTTCTCTTCCAACACAAGAGTCCCTCCGATCTCCTCGGGGCTCTGTTGTGAGTTTCCATAACATCCAGTACTCCATTAAGCAGTCCAGTGGATTCCTTTGTAAACGGAAAACTGTGGAAAAGAAGATCCTTCATAATGTATAGTAAGTTCTTGCTTAAATGAAATACTGGAGGGTAGGAATTAATCTGTTGCTGTGAATCAGTGACCTTAAGTCACCTTCCAGATCCAGCTGGTACAGAAATGACTACCCTCCTGCCAGTCAGCAGCTCAAGTGAGCACTTTCTGATTTGCTTTTAGGCAAAATAGCTGGGATATAGCTGGAACAGTTTCAGTTATTGATCTGAGCAAATTAGGACTAAACTTGTGTGAACTCTTCTGCCAGAAGATCTGAGGGTTCCCCTAACTGTAATTCAAGCCACAGTCAGAGGAAGTGAGCAACAGAGAGCTCAAGACCTAGCTCGGCAGGGAAGACACAATTTCTGTCTTTTGTAGATTGCTTTTTATGTCCAGCTCTGATTCTGTTCTGACTGGCAGTGAGGGGCAGAAAGGAAAAATGCAGATTGATTTCATATTTAAGGAGAAGTTTTTAGTAATTTCTAGGTTTTCCTTTTGACAGCATTTTGTACACACCTCTACTAAAAGCTGCATACGGACAGTCCTTCATTTGTAAATAACTCTTTTCTTCTTCCAGTGGCATTATGAAGCCAGGCTTGAATGCTATCCTGGGGCCAACAGGGAGTGGGAAGTCTTCGTGAGTACCTTCTTCTGCTCCTCTAAATGGACAGTCAGCTATTCAAAGGGTATTTGGGATTCTGACAGTTAGGGAAGATGTGAGGGATCTGCAGGCTCAGGGCTTTGCATGCGTATGAGAAATCTGGTCGTGCAGTTTGACCTCCTGCCACTCTGTCAGCTTTGGCAGAGTTCTTGCCTTGCAGCAGTGTCACACCCCTTATCTGCTCCAGTTGGTTGTTCATATTCCTGCAGTCACCTTTGGTGGCAACCTGAGACCAGGTGGAACTGGGGCAACTGGCATACAGATGTAGGCACTGTCCTGACTGGTAGTGGGGTGGGGATGGAGTGCAAACTCGGGAGCATGGCAGATGTCATCCTCTGTGAACTCACTGCAGCAGAACTTCCTTGAAGCTGCTAGGCCAGACACCTCTCTGACAACTGATAGGAATATGTTATAATACAGTCTATAGGATGCTCTGGATCCTTACCCGAATTGACTGTTGCCTGCTGATGGGGGTGCACATATGCTTGAATTTTTTGGATGAAAGCGCAGAGAAATACTATGCAAACTACCTCCATCCAATGGTGCTAATGCTGTTTTCTCTCCTGTGTGACTATGGTAAGAGAGCTCTTTGTCACTCTCTGCCTTTGAGAATGTCAGCCAATATGGCCAAGGTTCACACAGGTGTGTCTCAGTGGTGCCTCTGGATCTGCCTTTCTAAGGAGACTGCTGGTTAATCAGGATGCTTTCCAGAGCCGTGCTTCATCAGGGCAGTTTACTTAGCTAACAAACAGGCTGGCCTCTGCATTGGCAATAACAAGAATCCAGTGATACGTTAAAAGAATTACTTTCTAGAATTAATCTTAACTCTAGTCTTGTTTATACCAATTTGGATTAATTTCCTTGAGATCAAAGGAGTTAGTTCTGTGCTCCCCTGGCTGGAGACCAGCCTGCAGTGACTCGGCAGGGTGCTTTTGTCTCTGCATTTGAGGTTAGCTGTAAATACACAGACCGAGTTTATGTCTGTAGGGGGTTCATTGTTGTGAATTGTGAGTGTCTGTATACTGCCATACTGCTGGGGCACACCATGTGCTGGAAAATCCTGTATGTATTCCAGGCTTTCTGTACAAAGAGCTAAAGCCCCCAGAGCAGAGGAAGCCCCTTTCTGTGTCCTTTAATTTGTGGCATGCTGGGAGCAGGCTGTAACTGCAGTCCTGGCGGGTGGTACTTACCCAGTCAAAGGAAAAGCCGCTGTTATTGCAAAACCTCATTCCCAGTGTTTTTCTGAAGTCTTCTAGATGTGCTGGCTGCCAGAAAGGACCCAGCAGGTCTGTCTGGAGAAGTGCTTATAGATGGCATTCCACAACCTCCAAATTTCAAGTGTATCTCAGGATATGTTGTGCAGGTGAGTAACTGTATTCAGTAAGGGCTGGGAGCCCTTGGGATGGAGGACCAGATAAAATAAAACATGAAGTACTAGACTGGGTAATTTTCAATGATCCCTACAGAGTTTCATTCGATAACTCAAATGTTACAATATTATTTTTCTGGGATATGGAAGACAAGAAGATCAAACTTACTCCAACCAAGTGTTTGTCTTCCCAAAGGCACATGGATGCCCAAACCACTGGGCCACTGTGGCTTGTGCTTTGTGCTCTGCCTTGAAGTACTACCAAAGATTTAAATAAAAAGGTGAGGAAAAAAACCATGACACCCAAAACCTCTTGTTGTTAAACTCAGAAGCAGTGCTAGCTGGCAGAAGTACCTTCAAACTATGAGACAATAATTCTAGGAAATAAGTAGATCCCTGCTGTTCTTCCTCTGATTCTGGCTGGCTGTGACAGAGCTTCAGTCCATGCAGAGACAGGAAAAGCCATCTGAATCTGCGGAAGTGGGTGGAGGCCTGAACCAGTTATAGACCCTCAAAGCCCTGGGGGACCTGGGAAGAAGGGGATTCTTGGCAGTCATATGAGCAGCCAAATCTGGAAACCATCCAGGGTTCTGACTGCAGGTAGATGTGAAGCAGGCAGCTGAAAGCTGCCAGCTGGAGTGCTCTGGAAGGATGTATGTGACGAGACCAGTGCTGAATCTTGATCCTGCAGGTGAAGGATCCTCAAGTCCTAGTGAATGGCCAGGAAATTTCTTGCAAGTGGTCCCAATTTGAGACATTTGTCTCTCAAAGGTCCAAAGCAACTAAACAACCTTAAAATGATAGGCAACTTGATGAGATATTAAATGTCTCTCCTCTCCCACCCAGTGCAGTACTCCCTAGATCAATAAAGATGGCCCAAAAACTACAAACAACTCTTAAATCCTAAATACATACATAATGATAGGATCAGTTTTAAGCAGATAAGCATATAGACATGCTAAGTTATGTATTATGACTGTAAGACTGCTGGTGGTCGTGCATCAAGAGTGAAGGTGTCATACTATGGTTTGTTATATTTGGTATTAAGGTAGCTTAAATTCACAGTTTCCAGTGTGCTGACCCAGCAGTTGCATTGGTGGATCTGAGGGTGGGGAATGGGAGGCTGGGGTCAGAGCCTGGGGCATTATGGGAAGGGAAGATAGGAAATACCTAAATTATTTTTGGCAGCAAAGCAGTGCATTCTGTCTTCCTCTGTTAACTCCAGTGCAAAACATAGTTGGCTAACACATCATGTGTGCTACTGATCAACTACATCTGATGTGAGAAGAGTCCCAAAGCAGGCAAGAATCTGGTGCCCTGCAGCTTAGGAGATGTGTATTCCAAAGAGCACTAGATTTGAAGGTGCCTAATTTAACAGGCGTGTTTCTCAGCAACTGCCCAGTGTTGCAGCCCTTCTCTCATCATATGGTAGGATGTAGAATTGGCACAAATAACAAATTAGGACAATGGAGAGGCATGAAGCTCTTAATGGACCTGAGACAACTCCATTTTGGCTCATGGTTGTTGTGAGTTGTAGGCTGCCCAGAAATCTGTCAAATGGATAGATGTGATTCTCACAAAGGGCACATGACCGTTGAAGTTTTTGTAAAGGGGTAGCCCTTGGAATAAAGTCTTGTTTCTAAGAGTTATAGATAGTTGAGACATGAATAAAATTAGGAGCATCTTGGTAAAATATTCTCTGAGAAGCTGCTGCCATCAAGGACTTAAGGAATGCTCCTTGTTGGCAGTTGAACTTGGCTGGTGCTCTGGACCACCAGATACGACTTGTAACTGGCAACAGCGTTGATATGGGTGACTTCCAGAGTGTCTCTACCTTGAGCACTGAGCACTAGCAATGTCCTTTGGCTTCGTCTGGATTGACAGAAATTTAACTCTACAAAATCAGCTACCTGCTCTGCCTCACTTTGCCTAGTCAGAAAAATGCATGTACTGTACAAAGTAGCACTGTCTGCACTTGAACTCCTAAGCCTTGAAAGCAAGCTGAGATGGTCCTTGGTGTAAGCTGTGAGGCCTGCACAGCTGCATTCTCCCCTTGACTGCTACTGAGTGACCTTGAATTTCATGTCATGCAAATTTTGAAGCAGGAGTTGTCCCTCAGTCCAGTTTCCACTGTGGTACTGAAACAGCTTCTCCAGCAACTAACACTACAAGGACATTGGTCCCCACTCAAGGAGCTGAGTCTTTCCAACTGTCCATTTTTACTGCTTTCAGGATGATGTTGTCATGGGCACAATGACAGTGAGGGAGAACCTGCAATTCTCTGCTGCCCTGCGACTCCCCAGCTCTATCAGCATTAAAGAGAAGGAAGAGCGAGTCACTCAGATAATCAGTGAACTGGGATTAAGCAAAGTGGCTGATGCTAAGGTGAGCAGTGAGAATACCTTTCTCAGAAGTCATACGACCTCTGGAAACTGAACTGCTTATCTCTGGGCAATATGGTTTATGTAGTTCACCTACATGAAGCTAAATGGGAACCTGATTAAACCATATTGCATGCAAGAAATCAGTCTCCAGCTCAGAGGGGAGCTTGGAAAGAGGTCTGTGTATTTGCTACTAAAATGGAAAGATTTTGGACCATGTCCAGCATGTTGCATAGATTCAGAGGCGAAAAAGTCGCTTAGTCATTGCCCCTTGGAAAGCTGCTCAGTCACTTCCTGGCTTTGTGGGACGAGACAGGGAAATACTTTTCACAGTGCCGAAAACTGTGAGGGATGGAAAACTGGTCTGTGATGGAGAAGTTCCGTGCAAAGCTTGTTCCTCCCAGCAGCATTTTTACCCTTACTTAAATTTTACTTTACTTACCCCACTCATGCTTTAATACCAGGCAAGCTACCAACAAAAGGCATCCCTGAGCACCAATGCCTCCTCTGACTGCTGTGGTCTCATTCTGTCTTTTCCTTATCAGTGTAATCCTTGTCCCCTGAAGTCATAAGGCACCTGGTACCTCTGAAAATCAGGCTCAGCTTACTGCTACACAGTCCCTCACACTGAGTCAAATCCATCATCTGCTGCTAGGCCTAGAATTCATTCACGGGACTGTGGAAATGTAAAGGGCTGCTGGGTGTGGAGAGCCCTCAACTTGAGAGTATGCACTAACTAGGTCTTGTTGCAAATATCTTTCTTCTGCTTGTAGGTAGGAACCGAATTGATCCGGGGAGTGTCTGGAGGGGAACGGAAGAGAACCAACATTGGGATGGAGCTCATCACAGAGCCACCAGTCCTTTTTCTGGATGAACCAACAACTGGCCTTGATGCCAGCACAGCAAATGCAGTCCTCATCCTTTTGAAGAAGTAAGAGTCTGTTCTTCAGGGCTCTGTTGCAATTTTGCTGTCAACTCATTAGTAAAAACCTGAATATTTTTTATGACTATCTCTAGCTCTTTAAAAAGAAATCTAGACAAATAGACTCAGAAGTGGTACTAAATTATTTGTTTGGGTCTTGTCCAAAGCCTTTTTAAGTTTATGGGAATCTTTTCAGAGCAAGCATTGGATTGCAGCTGAAAAAGCAGATGTAGCTTGGACAGCTTCCCTTTGCCAGAAAGAGGGGTGGACTGGGAGGTTAGGTCTTGTACTTGGGATTTCTTGACCTTCCATCTGAGTCCATTTTAGAGCCTCTTCCCTGCCTCTTGCAACAGCTTTGAACTCGGGTAAGACTTCACCTGCAGATTTACCCTCAGTGTTTACCTTCATCTCCTGTAATCTGGAGATGAACTGTCTTCTGACAGTTAGAACAAAGTTATGTACCAGGAGAACCAAAAAGGCTTATTTAATGACAATGAGTTCCTAATCTTCCTGCTGGGTTTGCAGCATGTTGTCTAGTTTGGCTTGCAGGGGACATTTTGGTCTGCTGTGTGTGGATATACATCTTTGATTGTCAAGGGTATTTGACAAACCTCAAAGAAAGCTAGTTTTGAATTTTCTTGAGAGTAAATCTTCAACAGAAAAGCCAAGAGAAATCTCAGCTGGCCAGACTTCCACAGTCTGCTGTGTAAAGTACTGCCACTGAGTGCAGAAGGATCATTCCAGTTAGTCAAGTTGACATCTGGTACAGAAAACATGTAAGGAGGGTTAATACACAGTTGTGGCCTCTGGCTTTTCCAGCTACTGACACCACCATACTTTGTCTACCTGAACTGCAATGATGGTCCCCTTGTAATGATGGGTGCTGTCTTGAAGGTCTTGCAGGCAGCATCTGACACAGTGACAGAGAAGGGGAACCTGCAGTTTTTCTGGATCAAAACCCTGAGAAGTTGACAAGTATTTTTCTTCTTGGATTTGGACACTTGTTTTTTGCATGGGTTAAGATAGCCTTTCTGAAATTCAAAGTGTGGTGTATCTGAGAGATGTTTTGTTTCTATTTCAGGCTCTCAAGAAGAGGGCGAACCATCATATTTTCCATCCATCAGCCCCGCTATTCTATATTCAAGCTGTTTGACAGTCTGACATTACTGGCTTCAGGAAAGGTGCTGTACCATGGTCCTGCAAAGCAGGCCCTGGAGTACTTTAGTTCCATTGGTAAGTCTTCCATGCCAAGAGCAAAGACAGCTGGCTAATGAGTGAAATCTGTGTGTAGATTTTTACCCTAGCATGGGGTAACAGTCCTGTGCTGTTTTATCACTAGGATGCTAGAGACTGTACATATACAGTCTGAGTAGTGTTATGCTAAAATAGCAAAAAACCAGAATGATAAAACTGAAATTTTTCAGACAATAGAGCATGGCTCACTCCTGCCTTTGTTTTGTCTGTCATCAGGGCAAAAAATAAGAGTAATTTGAACATGTAGAAGCATAATGTCCAACAGACAAAATGATACGTGTAGTTCTCTCAGGCTTTGGTGGCAGATCTGGTGGGTTTGAACCACAGCCTGCAGATGGGCAGCAGTCTGTACAGATTAATCGAGAAATATTCTCTAGACTGAATGCAGGTGGGCAATCAAGAGGAAAAAATTGTGGTATATCTTAAGATGGGTTAGTAGTTGCACTGCTGAGTGGCTGCCCTCTCTCCAAGTAAGCAGAGTGAGGGTTTCTGACTATGATGAACAGAGAATGTGGAGTGAACTTTCAGTCCAGGCTAGATGCAGCTATGGACACATTAAATTGTAAGCTTTCCCTGGCTTTAAGGGTGATGCTTTAACCATGTCACCATACTTCTACTCCTCCTCTTAGTAACCCACTTCCTTTCTCTCTAGAAAGCTATAGAATAAGCATTTTGAGTTTTTTTGGTTTTTTTCTTTCCTCCTTTTCCCATAGCTAGAACCGTATTACAAGACGCTGTTCTTGGACAGCCCTTCCTCTTTTTTGTGACAAAAGAAACACCAGCAAGAGCTGAGCCCCTGAAAGAATTATCTGAGGCTGTAGAGCAGACATCCAGGAACCTTTACTGAGTAACTGTGTCTTTCAGATTGGTTGAACAGCCCTGGGAAAGAGGCAAGAGTTTTCCATACTGAGCTGTGTAGGAGCAAGTTACAGATTTCTCCTCGCCTGAAATCAGTGGAGAATAAGCAACACTGAAGCTCTCTTTAGAGAGATTCACCTCAGATTCACCATCTTCTAAATCCTGTCCATGCTACTGATGTAAACTAATGCTTATGAAGACAGTAAAATTTTCTTTTAACAAGGTTATGGAAAAGTGATACAGTATTAGGCCCGACCTTCTAAGCTGTGCTCTGTGCAATACAAACATGTTACATGTGTGGTTTTTTGGTGTTTGGGGTTTTTTTTAAGGATATGAATGTGAACCATTCAACAATCCAGCTGACTTCTTCCTTGATGTAATAAATGGTGATTCAACGGCTGTGGCAGCAAGCAAGGAAGATCACAGACCTGTGGATGCAGGAAAAGGTAAATTGTGAAGGAGATACCCACTGTTGGCTGATACAGAAGGGAAGTTGTATGTGGTGATGGCAAGCTTTTGTTCTATGAGTTTCTTCCAGTCTAAGGGCACTTCATTGTCTTTTTATTTTTCCTACTAATATATATACTTTGGGCTTCTTTAAAGAGCTCAGAAACTTTTAAAAGGGATTTTTTTTCTTCAGTAATATAGGAGAGAAGTGATAAATATCAGAAATTAAAAAAACCTTGTGTGGGAAGCACTGGAAAAACTAGAACTCTGTCTCAAGAGGCAACTGACAGAATCAGAAGTTTTCAGTCACATAAGAGGCCGCTTTAGAGGAGACAGGGCAGATATGCTAAGGAGTGATGGATTTACAGGAGAGTGAAAAAGACTGGAACTACATTAGAGAACAAACTCTAAATAATATAGTGAGTAAAATGTTTGGAAATATTTGTTTGGAGATGCTGTAGCACATCTATGACTGAAGGACTATAAGGGACCAGTTTTTGTAATAGTACCCCTTGAGGATGGGGAAGAATCAAAGCAAACATTTATTTCCCGCAAATTCAGCGAAACGAAGGTTTACAGGTGCCTCATTCTAAGAATATGACCATTTTTATGCCCCAAAGAATGGGCATGTTAGCTAGGTTCGATTAAAACTGTAGGAAAACTGTCTCACTCAAGCTAGCCTCTTAAGCTCAGAGCTAAGGCTTGAACAATTCAGAATCTCTGACTATTACTGCTTTTTTTTTATTAAGCCTGCAGAATTTACAAGCATGTTGATGGGCTGTGTCTGAAGGTCACCTTCATGAGGAATCACAAGCCATATCTTGTTTTTCCCACTCAGAGGTGAACAGTGAAAATGGAGTGGCAGAAGATAACGTGGACAGCAGTGTGGTAGATGTGCTGCACCAGAAATACCTCAGCTCCAGCCTATATCAGAGCACAAAGGAAGCACTGAGGAAAGTGGAGCTTGGACGGGGAAGCAAACAGAGAGTATCCAAGCAGGAGCATGAGATTACCTATGCAAATGGATTCCTCACCCAGCTGTACTGGGTGTCCAAACGTTCCCTGAAAAATCTCATCAGGAACCCACAGGCATCTGTTGCACAAGTAGGTAACCACTGCTACAAGTCTCAGACTCCTTCTGCTCTCAGTCCCACAATCTGCAGTTTGTAGGACAGAATTTCATTTTCAAAGGCATAGAGGAAAACAGAAAAGTCCTGTGCCACTGCCACATAAGTGGAGTGAGATGCTCAGCTACCTTTGTGGCCTTTGGAAAAAAAATCTCCATTTTTCTGTAGCACAAGGACTACTGCACTGAAGATTGGGACTGGGAGGAAATGCTCCATTCATACGGGGAGCTTCTAGGGTGATGTTAATTTTGTGCCTCACTTTAAATTTTAAACTGAGTTATTTTATGAGTGCGCTTCTACTGACCTCTCTCAGCCAAAGAACATCAGAGGAAGTAGAAAAGTAAAGAGGTTAAAATCTGGAAAACTGTCATAAGGATTTTAATTGTGTATGTCATGGGTATACATTGCCTCAAAACAGCAAGGCTTTAGGCAGGTGTGAATCTTAAGCCCTGCATATGACTTAATAATGTTAGTTCCTGTTTACTTGTATGAAGGACTCCTTTTTTCCTTTTTTCTTTTCACTTCTAGATTGCAGTGACTGTAATCCTAGCCTTGGTAGTGGGTGCCATCTTTTTTGGTGTAAAATTGGACCGAAGTGGTATTCAGAATCGGTAAGTTAAAAAGCCGCAGCTTTGCTCACTTTTCTATTGGTAGTAGACAGGTTTGAGGCACAGGAAAGAAAGGCATTGGGATCCACTTGGAACACAGAGGAGTGTTGGGTTCACAAGCTTCTGTGCCCTGCAGCATGGGATTGCTGGAGGCCCTAAAAGAACCACAGTTCTCTCAGGCTTAGACATTGTCCCAGTTTAAAAAGAAACCATTTTGTTTTTCAAGGAAAGTGAGAAATCATTCTGGACTAGGAAGGGGGCCTCCCTCTCCTCAAGCCATCACAACCTTTGAAATTAAGATACTTTAATCAGCAAATGTAGAAAAGAGGATAACAGTTCTTCACTACAAGTATGTATAGGTATAACCAAAAACCAGAGCAGAACAAACAGTGACACCGTAACCAAAACTTTCAAACCAACCAAGTCCTGTATCTGTGCCCCTTTGGTGCAGTTGTGTTTACAGACAGCAGCGGGCGCTGTTGGGCTCCGGCGAGGCAAAGGCACGGACAGGGAGAGGTGCTGGTTGCGGAGCTCCCGTGGGAATTGCGGCCACAGGGATGGGCGGGAACCTCTCATGGGCAGTGCAAGGACCCTCGCACTGTCTTTTGTCTAAAAGCATTGCGGGGGGGTTAGCAACTCGTCTGCAGATGGCGCCGGCCCCTTGATGAGTCCATAGTGAATCCAGGCAGAGGTGATTGCCCGCTCAGGAGAACTGCACAGGACATGTGGAGTCGGGGGACAGCCAGGACCCCCCTCTCAGTGTTGCCACCAGCCCAGCAAGAAGTGGCTGGGCACCCAAGCAGATGGAAAACAAAGGTGTAGTGCACTGGCAAAAAAATGAGTGCTGGGAAACCTCTCTCTGATCACCTCCCAAAACAGGGAAAGAGTGAAGTCTTCCCCCCAAAAAAGAAAACACCTCCCTCAATCCTCTCCCTAGCCATCATGCTGGACTGCAAAGCTATTAGCTATCCCTCTGTTAAGGCTTTAGACAGCTGGCTCTAGGAGCAGGTAGTGAGTGAGCTGGGCTTCAACAAGCCATCTCGTTCTGGCTTCCAATTCCCAAACCTCTGTGTTGGCAAGGGACAAGAAAAAAATTCCATGAAAGATTTTGAATCTATAACACACATATGTACAAAGGGGATGTGAAAGGGAAGATAAAGGATATGTCTGAGATCTGCAATAGCACAATCAAATATCTCCAAATATCTCCTCAGATGGTGTCTGAGGCTGCCAGTGTTTGATCTAGGCTGTTGCCTCACTTTTCAGCTGTTCTGTTTTACCTTCTAGGGTTGGATCCTTGTTTTTTGTCACCACAAACCAGTGTTTTTCCAGTGTCTCTGCAATTGAACTGTTCATCAGAGACAAGAAACTATTTGTGTAAGTAGTAAGGCACTTGGACTGTCTCATACCCTGGAATGAGGTAGGGGGAGTAAACAAAACAAAATGAAATTATTTCCACCAAAGACTGGACTGCTCCCTTGCAACATCAGATTGTAATAGTAATGCCAAATTAGTCTGTAGAGCAGGGAGCTGAAATACTAAGAGTTGGGGGAGGGAGGAAATGCTTTTAGTTGCTTGCTGTGTCACAGTTTTCTATAAAGTGCTTTTTCTGCCCACTTCTGGTAACAGCTGGTTTTGAGGTCTTTATGTGAATCCAGAAGACCATGAACCCTGCCTGCCCTCTTGCTCACAAGGCTGAAACACTCATGCAATGGTCCTAAAGTGTCAGGAATGTGCAAAGATGAAGGGAGAGTTCTTGGAAAAGCTTTGCAAGGGATGCTCCTTTGAAGTGGGCTGCTGGCTGGTTTACAAGACCTCGCTAATAATCAAGCATATCTCTTTATTTAGAGAGATGTGTTTGATCATTACATTGTTATTGTATTTATTATACCTAATTATACATAATTATTTATAGTTACACTTTTTTATTATTATCATATATATAATTATATATATATGTATATGTGTTTGTATGTATGTATATATATGTAACTGCATGTATATATAATATACACACATGTATATATACATATATGTTGAAAATGTAGTTTGGAGAAGCCTCCAGCTCATATGATCGAAGGGCAAAAGACAGATCCTATGCAATAAGGAGGAAATTGGATATTTATGCCTGGAATGCACATGCCCACCTACTCGTTGCTCAGAGCAGCTTAATATTGCCCTTATCAGCTGCTCAGGAGTGAAACTCCCCCATGCTGCCATTTCTTGCCAGTCTGCCCTGCTTGCCAGTGTAGCTTACCAGATGTGTCAATGGGGATATAGGCACCTCACCAGTCAAAGCATCTTTTTATGAATGCCATTAGGCAGCAAAACAATAATGACATTTAACTGCCCTGTGAACTGGACGTGAGTTGATGTCCTAAAGGTGTTTTCCCGTTGTGGGGTATCATTTTTTCTTTTCAGGAACCAGGTGTATGACTTACCAGTGGATAAAGTATTCCTCCAGTTTAGTAGCAGTCTAATACTTTCCTGTGCTCTTGTGTTAAGGATCTTTCTCTTTGAAAACAGATTCAGCAGCTTTTTTCCAATACTACTTAGCAATCACACAGCCTTTCGTTCACTTTCCTTGGAAGGCTGTCAGTTTGACTGCAGGGCCTGTGAGACAGGTCAGCCCTTACTTTACCGAGTGGAAAGTGATAGCACAGATCAACTTTCACACAGAGAAGGAGGCAGTGGTAGAAAGAGCAGAAACCGATAAACCAAACATGCATGGTGAGCCTGCTTCCTAGATAACCTCTAAAACTGTACAACTCCCCTCCTTCCTGTCCTCACAGCCATCAGTACACCAGTGGATATTACCGTGTGTCTGCCTACTTCCTGGCCTTGATGATAGGAGATCTGCTGCCCATGAGAACTGCTCCAGTCATCATATTCTCATGCATCAGTTACTGGATGATTGGTAAAGAATTGATGCTTTCTTGAACCTGTCATCTTCCAACACATGTGATTTCTGACTTAGCCAGAGCTTAATTCCTATATCTATAACATGAAGCTACTTGAACCTTCAGCTTATTTTAATGCTTGGCATCATAACTTCAGAGGATTCCAGGGCAGGAGACACCAGCAACCTAATACAGGAACAACATCTTTTAGTAATACTCTTTGGGCCTTTGGTAGATGCACAGTTCCTGCCAGCTCCAAACTTGGCCTTCCTGCTTTGCTTGTCTTGTATAGGAGTCCAAGGTACCTCTCTGGAATTCATAATGTGGTTGTTTACTGGACTTGACCTTTCTGTTTTCTGACAGGATACCAAGCCGTTGCAGGTCGGTTCTTCTTCTTCATGCTGACCCTGGTATTGGTGTCCTACACTGCCACAGCCATGTCTCTGGCTATCAGTGCTGGGATGGATGTGGTGGCTGTAGCAAATCTGCTCATCACTATTTGTTTTGTCCTGATGCTTGTAAGTATGTAAGAGTGTGTGCTCCTTTGGTGAAGGGGAGGAGAGAGCCAAGACCTGAGTGGATTGCATTGAGCCAGCCCTGAGCAGGCTAAAAATTCATAATCTAGTGGCATGTCAGCCCCATGTTTGTGATTTTATTGTCACTATAGTAAAAAATGTACTTTGCCATCTTGTAATCTAAGGGTCAGATCATTGCTCAGGTGTAATTCATCAGGTGTGATACCCCCAGAGCTTTCCAAACAGTGTGCCCCAAAAAAGTGGGGGTTTTTTATATTGTCCATACAAAAACTGATTTAAAAAAACCCATGCATTTCCAGGATTAGAAATCTAAGGTATCAACTAGATCATTTAAAAGGAAAAAATCTTGAAATTAACCTTAGATCTGTTGATTTTTTTGCATTATTTTTTGTTGCCCAATGTGATTAGCAGGAGCAAACCCTCTCTTTAATTCAGTATTGACCTTGGATTCAAGAAATTACTTCAATAGCCTTCCTCAAGGACTTTTAAGGAAGAGAGCAAGAGAGAGAGAAAAGAGTTTTGGCTACTCATAGATGAGGGCTGTGAATTCTTTTTTAAAGAGGTAACATTGGTGGTGAAACTGCCAAGTTAGATATTCCTTGTCAGGTGATTCCTGTAGCTGTGTACGTACTCTGAGACACGGTGCATCCCTTATTCTTCGATTTGCAGTTGAATCTGGTTTTGCAATAAGCCAAGTGATAGTGTACTGCTTCAAATGCTTTCTGTTGATAAGAAGCGTGCATGTGTAGTGAAGGGCAGCTGATGTACGTTCACTTAAGTCAAAGTATATGAGTGGCACATGGACGCTCTGAAAGACAATGGGGTAAGCACAAGATCACTTGTGATGAAGCAAAGGCTGAAGTGTCATGTTTCTCTATGAAGTCCAGTTGTGCTAAAAAGTAAAAGCAGATCTTGTTCCAGAGCACAGATAAAAGAGCATGGATAAAAGATGTAGACCAGAGGAGAAAACTGAAAACAGCCCTTAAGGTTCCCCATTTTTTGCTACTTGTTTCTCCACTTTCTCGTCTCCCAATCATCCTTTAGCCTCTGGCTAGCTCTACCATAGGATACAATCCTCCCAAGTAAGAAGTTGTGAGCGTGCGTGCTTCCTAGCTTCACATGTGGATGTAGAGAACCTTTCTGACTTCTTTGCAAGCAGTTCAGCTGCAGTACTTGGCTCTGCAGTTGGCCCAGCTGTCTGGGAGTGTAGCAAGGCTCCAACCTCAAGCCTGTAGGCGTGGGCATGACAGCAGTAGCAGGTCCATCAACCCCAGTGCACCTCTGCTGGGCAACTGCAGGAATGTCATTGTTAGCAGTAAAAACAGAGTTTGTGACTCATCAGTCTCTTCTGTTCTGTTTCAGATCTTTTCAGGCCTCTTAGTGAACCTCCCTTCAATAATGGGCTGGCTGAACTGGCTCAAGTACTTCAGTATCCCCAGATATGGCCTCACTGTGAGTAGAAAGTAGCATCTGTCTTCTGTGAGTAATGTAGACACACTGCTGCTTCCTGGAGAGGTTTTGAATATAAATGAAGTTTTCTTAAAAGTCAGATTTGGTTTGTTTCCTTGCACGAACATGCTTAAAAAAGAACAAATCAGCCAACCCGAAAAAGGAAGCAAAAGTTAATCTCTGTGTGACAGATGGAAGGCTCAAAGACTGAACAAACACTTCGTGTTAGTGCTGCTTGTACAGCAGCAGAGTGAGCTGTCCAGTGAGGCACCCTAGCCTGAATTGTTGATCCCTACAGTTCAGAATGAAGTCAAATGTTTTACAAGCTCTCCAAAGACTGCTGTTTGGGTGGCCAGTCTGAGATCAATGACTGTCCAACTGCTTAAGGGATTTACTACAATGCCTGAGTGTCTTGGTCTTCAGTGTGGCTTCCTCTGAAGTAAAATTTGACTTGCTGTCATTTCTGAATAATAAGGAGCTGGGGTACCAGCAATCTAAGTGTGCAGCTGTTTGAAACAGAGTAGACTGACATAGCAGGTCATCCACTGGTCACAGATGGAACTCTTTGGGAGGAACAGTATCCTACCTTGGAGTAAAAATGAGAGAAATGAATGCTGGAACTGGTACAGGGTGGGAGATGCATGAGACTTCCCTGTTTGGGTATCACTGAGATATTTTAACGGTGTTACTGAATGTGGAAGTGTCCCCTGAGATTGTCATGGGCAGGATGCCAGTGCAAGGGAACCCTTCACCACTTGCCTTGGCTGACTGTGCCAGGTCTTCAGGGTGCTGGTGTTGGGGTGTCTTCATGCAGTCACATGGTTTTCTAGATCAGTAGATTAAAACAGGTGAAACTGGATGATACATGTCTTCTATTAATCAAGTGTCTTTGAGGTGTTTCAGTTTTAAGACCAAAGATCACTAACTGTGAAAAAATATGGTGTCTACCTCTTTCCCTAGGCTCTTCAGGTCAATGAGTACAGAGATCTCTATTTCTGTGGTGAGAAGAATCCAAATGCTACAGTGTTTGTGGGAGATGCAGGCAGTTGTCCCTCCAGTATTTCAGAAGAAATGTAAGTAACTTGTGGTTTGGGGCCTGAATTGTGGTGGTTTGCTTAAAGAGAATCCTGGCTGTTTCAAATTTTTGTACTATGCACAAAATAACCACTCACAAGTCAGTCTCAATAGTAAGTCCCATAATAATGTATTTTAGGATTATATAGTAAAACTCTACAATTACCCAAGAGTGAAATAGGGATGAAACTACTCATAAAAAAGGCAGATGAGCTAAGTAGCCCTGACTTAGCAGTTTCCTAAACAAACTTAGGATCATTTAACAATAGAAATGCAATATGTGACAGCTCTAAAGTGTTGGAAAACACTAGACCTGTGATCAGAAACATACCTCCCACACACAGCTTGTTTGTAAATATTAGCCTCCGTGCAGATACAGCACAGGGCCAAGGTATCTATCTCTCAGTGCTACATTTTGCCCCATTTGAAACATTCTCAACTATTGATACCCAAAGTTGTAGCAATGCAAGTATTTCAGGACACGTGCTGGAGTGCTAGTAAACTGAGGTTTTTGCAGGGAACAGTGCTAGAGCACCATTTCCACATCTTTTGGTCCCCAAACTCCTGCTATGGGCTTCAAGTGCTTCTGTATTTACAATGTTTGAAGGTGCTTCTGAGGTTTACTCAAATTGCCAGCTATCTATAAACAACTCTTAGGTTACTACTGAAAAATTATGAGAACTAGAGATCTAGATTTGTCCCTTAAGCTTTTTTTGGTGATGGGATAGGAAGTTACTCTATTTCTGTCAACCGTTTTGCAGAGCTGAGAGTAAAAGAATCTTTGTGGAACAGGAATAAAGGTAATTACATGATGACTTTCAGCACAATAATACTGAGTTGTGCCCCATGCCTTTTTGCAGTTGTTCTGGTGAAGCATACCTGTGCAGCCAAGGAATCACACCGACCAGCTGGGCAATGTGGGAAAACATAGTGGCTCTCTTCTGCATGACTGTTATCTTCCTTAGCATTGCCTATGCAAAACTCCGGTTTATGAGAAAGTTCACATAGAACCCTGTGTTGCATTGCTCTGCAGCTTCTCAGGTCTGAAAACTGCCAAACTTGTTAGGGCCTAGTGGAGATTGCCAGAATATTTCAAGTGACTTAACAGGACTTCAGATGGGAACCCTGTCCTCCTGTTTGTGGAGTATGATCTCCTTAGGTTTGTATGATTGTGGTTTTTAAAAGAAATGCATTTAATGTACATTGCATAAGTGATTTTTTTCTAAGAGAATATGACTCTCCTAATTCCTTGGGTATATATCAAACTATATATTGTAAAGCCTTATTATTCTGTGGCCAGCTTATAGAGGAAATACTCCTTTTAACATGTGAGCTTCTCCATCACAAAAGGTGTAAGGTGATGGTGGCATTTATGCATTGCTAGTGCCTGTCACGTCTGAGGAGAGCTAGAGACCATTCCTAATATATTGGAGATGCCTTTGAATTTGAAGTCAGACTGAGCACTGCTTGCTAAGCAAGAATAGTTTCACTTTTGGTAGCTTCTCAGTGGAAGCTACTTGAAGAAACAACTTTTGCTTCAATAAAAACTAAATAGTAGTGTGGTGCAACACATCTCATCTAAGAAGAGCGAGAAATACATACTGTTGTACTGTACCCCAAAATGAAGCCAAACAGCTTTCCCCCATATGACAAACAGCAAAAAATACACTTCAAAGGAGATGAAATTCCCTTTTTATTTTTTTTAATAAAGATTTGTATGCTTCACACTGGCAGAGTTTTTTAACAACAGACTTAATATTTAGCTGCACGACCTACATATAGTGCGACTTACACTGTGGAGTGAAAAGCAGCACGTAGACTCTGCTGTGCCAAACTCCAGCGACACACACCTGGAAAACCTGTTGTGTGCTCACCACATCAGCAACAGCAGCGATGCTTTTAAGTTGCACTAAGACCCGCAGATGCAGCGGACCAGCTGCCAAAGGGAGAGCATCTCAAACACAGGCCGGGAGGGTTTGCCCGCGGGAGCCGGGCCGGCAGCAGCCCCGGGGCCGGCGCGTGGTGCGAGCGCTGCTGGTGCCGCCCTCGCCGGGATCGCCGCCTAAGCGAGCAAGGGTCGCACCGACAGCGCAGCCGCACCGAGTTGTGCTCGTTTGTACCACACCCTCTCTGTGCTGCTTCACGGCCTCTCACAGCTGGTGAAAAGTAAAGTGTGCGACGCTTTACTCCTCGGTATTTGTGCCTCCCCGGCTATCGGGCCGGGAGCTGCGCCTTCCCGCAGCCGTGCCCATCGCGTCTGCCGGCGGGCCCGCGGCCTCGCGTGTGCCGGCCGGGCCGGGCGGGGCTGGGCTGTACTGTGCTGGCTGCTGCTGTCTGAGGCCCCAGCTGAGGCCTCCCTCGCTCCGGCTGCGGGAGCCGCGGCCCCCAGGCAGCCTTCGTGTGCGAGGCGGCAAGCGCTGCCGACGCGGGAAAGAGGGGCCTGTGGGGCTGGGAGAAGGTGCCGGACTTGCGCAGGGGAAGGGCAGAAGAGGGTTGTAGTAGGGACGGGTTTGGAGAAGAAGGGCGGCCATTGTCGCTTTCAGCAGTGCGGATTTGCTGTGGGCCCCTTGAAGGTTCGGGGGCTGTTCTATGCCGAATCAGTGATTGGAAATAAACATGAGCACCCTGCGCAAAGGCACCCAGAAGTTCTGCCCAAGGAGAGGGCTGGTGTTAGTGCGGTCAGGGCGCCTGCCAGCCACTTGAATACTCCCCACATTATCATTCTGAAATAATTTTGGTACTGTTTTAAGGAAGCTGCCAAAGTTTGTTACCTCTTAACGTAAAGTGCATAGCTTATTTGCGAAGTAGCTGTGGGCAGTTTAAAGGGAGGAAAAAATGAGACCATCTTTCCGGTGTGTTTCTGTACCTGCTATAGCTTTGCCTTAACCCTGTAATGTCTGTACCCCGAGCAGAGGATCCTGCTGTTGAAACTGCGGAGGAAGCAAAGGAACCAGCGGAGGCAGACATCAATGAACTCTGTAAAGACATGTTCAACAAAATGGCCACTTATTTAACAGGTGAACTGACAGGTAAGGCACAGCAATACTGACCTGCAAGTAAGTTCTTGCTTCTTCCAAAAAATCTGTTGTGTAGTTTGTCCAAACTTATTTAGGTCTCATCTCGTAAGATGGGCAGTTCAAGTCTGGCATGTTGCTAGGCTACTGACAACACAGATTAGTCATATTAATTTAATGAAGTCCCAGAATAGCACAAATATTTTTCAAAATAATTTAGTATGGTATCATCAGCTTAAAAAAGTAATTCTTTTTAGTCTTGTGAAAGTTTGTACATGAAAAAGTGAACTAACAAAAGCGGTCTATCTTAAGAAAGACTAGAAAGGAAGCACAACAGACAGTGGAGCATGTGCAGTTATTTTGTTTCTGAAAGCAAGGATCATGCACGTTTTCCAACTTGTTGATGCTTAGAATGAACTGCTGTGCAAAATTAACTGGAGCAAAGCAAACTGCTCATCAAGTTAGTGCTCTAATTTTAAAAGTACTCCATAGCACTACTGATTTGCACAGACTTGAAGGACACATGATACAGATGACCAGTCTGGATTTGTGCTATCAGTTTGGTAAAAACATAGTGTCTAACTGACAGAGTAAGAGTAAAAATGTGAGGAATTAGTAAGTTTTTCTCTCAGAAGAAAATTACAAGTGAATTTTTCAAGTTGATTTTTGCAATTCACAAAAGGTTGTCTCTCTTGTAAGTTTCGACACATTATACTAATTCCTGTATTGCCATCTAAACTGTTCTGCTGCATTTGTCTCTTGGTTTGAAATCTCGTCCTCTTGAAGAGTCTGCACATGATTCAAACCGCATGACCTTTAATTAAAATAAACTTTTATTCTTTTTTAAGCCACCAGTGAAGACTACAAACTCTTGGAAAACATGAATAAGCTGACTAGCTTGAAGTACCTAGAAATGAAAGATATTGCTATAAATATCAGTAGAAATCTGAAGGATTTAAATCAAAAATGTAAGTATTCAAATAATACAGGGGTGTAATGAGTGGTGCACTTGTTTGGGAAATGAAGCATCGTAAGAGTCAGAAGGTTTCCATTCCATTAGATGCTGAAGGAAAGAAAACTAACGCACTGAAATAGATGCGCTGCTATACAATGCTAATCTCGTATATTTCTTTACAGCTATAGACCATGTAGACTAGTATAGGAGAAAATATATCTGAATTTATGTCCTGGTTTACCCCATATTTTGGATCTGATAGGAATAACACTTCTTTTGATTCATACTATGTTATGACTTTTGTTCGAGTCTAGCCAGTGATCTTAAATAATTCACGGTTTCCTGGAATACGGCTGTCAGTGCCACAGGGCAGGGGAAAGAAAGAGCTTTTAAATTGTTCTGTCTGAAGAATGTTATGAGAAATTCTTGTGTTTCAAGTGTGAACTGTTTCTTGGAAGTGGATTACTGAGAACTGAGAGATGCAATTTTCCTGCTTTTTTAAGATGCTGATCTTCAGCCTTATCTGGAACAAATCAACCTAATTGAGGAACAGGTTGCAGCTCTGGAGCAGGCAGCTTATAAATTGGATGCATATTCCAAAAAACTTGGTAACTATTGTCCTCTACTGTTATGACCTAGCAGCATATTGCCTTCAAAGGGTATTTAAAGGGAAATAAACTCTAACAAATACGATCTGCAGAGTTGCCTGTGCTGCTTTTGAGCAGAAAACATTATATGTGAAGTGATAAGCTTTGGGAAAAGATTAATATAACAAGTTATATTACGGTGAACTAGTACAGGTGTTATTAAATTCCAGGTTATTAGGGAGGCTTGATTTCTCTTTTACAATATGCACTGACCCAAATTTTAAAGACCTGTTTAATCCTGCAAATAGAGGAATTCATACAGTTCCCCTGAGTACCCAAGTTGTATTGTCTTAAGATCAGTTGTCTGACTTAAACAGTGTGTGTTCAAGAAAAAATCAGTGCACAATTACGTTTGCCTAAATGCATTAGTAAAAAAGGGTCCTGAATGATACAGTAAATTATCTTGAATTTTAAGATGCATAGCAGCTTACAAGATGCAAAGCTCTTATCTACCCAGTACTAAAATACCGTTTTTTTTTCCTTTTGCAGAAGCCAAGTACAAAAAACTGGAGAAACGATGAAGTTAAACAGTCTTTAAGTTGGAGTTGGGCAATGAGTCAGACTGATTTCTGGTTTTGCACAACAGCAGTTCTGTATGTTGCCAAGGATTTGGTTGCAGCTAACATCAAGACTGGGAACTTTTTCTAGCTATTGAATACAGTAGGCTGTATTCAAGCTTAAGGCTGAATAATGTTTTCCTCTTTTCAAGAGGTTCCATTGCTCAGTTGTTTTGCAGAGAAAAGTAGAAACCTGTCCCTGACCCGTGTTGATATCGGCTATATGTGTGCTTGTCCTGTTTCCACATGGAAGTCCTCCATAATCTGTAAAGACATTTTCCCTCAATAGCAGCAGCAGGACCAAAACGTGAGTTTTTCTTTCACTGAGCTCTATGTTGAGAAGATCCCTGGGTCTTTGGACTTACAAGTGAGGTGTTAAAAACACTTTAATTTTGGTATCTGTTTGAAATAGGGAGACTAATTACTATAAATTTGCAATAAAACAACTTGCTGCATTTGTTTCTCTGGGGGTTTTTATTGTATTTTTCAAATAGTATTTCAGACAGTTGCAAATGAAACTCATCAGGAAGCTGAGCAGGGAGCTGGCTGGAACGGAAGTTAGATGTCATGTGCCAGGAATAAAGTGCATCATCTGTCCTTGGACACCAGTTCTGTGATCAACTTGATCTGAAAAAATAGTAACTGAAGTGTTCATGTCGGTGGGACACTATTAAGAGGGCCACATATTGTAGAGAATGGGAAAGTTGTCTTCCTTGGACTGAGAGTCTTCAGGGAGAGAGAAGCCAAGTGAGGATGAGTTGGAGCTTTAAAAGGCAAAAGCAATTGTGAAAACCCTTCTAAGAGCCCCTCATCTTATTTCTATGACTCTGTGACGTTTGTGGCTTTTGCATTTGCAATGCTGTGCTACCAAGTCATGGTATATCTAGCTTATTAATACTTTCAAAGGAAAGAAATTTGGCCTCTTATCACTAAAGTAATACAGTTGCTGTCTTTTCACACATAACATAGATTCAACTGTCTTCACTGTAATCACTATATATTACACATTGCAGGGAATGTGATCAAGACAGGAAATGTCAGTCCTAGATCTCTACATGTATGATTGGCAATTTGTGTAAACTCTATTTATATTTATTTTTGCCTGATTATAACATTGCCATAGTGATCTTTACTTACTTCATAAAATAATGGGAAGATGGAAGCTCTTTATCTAGGAAATGGCACTGGGGGCATCTTGGTATTATTTAATTTGTCCTTTTTTGCCACAGTGGACAGCTCTGTAACCAAAGCTGGGATTCTGGTAAGTCCCATAGAGTCAGTGCAGTGTTGTCCCACGTTGGGAATGGAAGTGCATAGGTCATTAGCCAGCTCATTCTTCAAGCCATAGGACATTTCATATACATGAGTGGAGTGAAATGAAACAGTCGTGTATCAACAATGTACAAGACTTGAAAGACATTTGGCAATGTAAGCTTTGTGGATGCAGGTTTTTCACTAAAAGATGTTCTGGGATCTCAGAAAAACAATTCAGTGTACAACTTTTTTATTTTGCAATATAAATTGTAATTACACAAACTTTCATTATAATCATACAGAAGATGACCCATCTGCCTAGGCATAGATAAACTACATCCCACCACAGCAGACAGTAAGTATTGGGAGAAGAATATGGTAGATGATCATCATCTAACTTTAAAAAATCTCACTGTTTTATGCTTACCTTTACAAATAGGTTACAAACAAACTGAAAGGAGAGAGGCACCTCAAGCAGAGACTGTGGAAACCCTGGAGTACAAGCATCTGTTTTGCTGTGCCAAGAGGATCAAGTAGTAGTAACAACAGCAGCAGGGCTCTCATACAACTGATCCACACACCCTGGCATGTCAGGAGCCAGACAGGAAACAGAGCTAGGCGAGGTAGGGACAGAGGAGAACCTGTTCAATTTTGCATAGAAAGAAGTGTTCTTCCCTATGCAACTGCCTACTCTATTTAGAGCTGGCTGTGGTGATTATAACAGCACCATACAATTTTCTTTTCTAAGCACTTATGTCTCCATAAAATATCTAGGAAATTATATGAGTGTTTCAGTCTGAACAGATTGGGAAGTGACTGCTCTTCAACCAGAGCTTTCATGAGTTTGAGAGCTGGCAACTGTTTTCACTTGGCTAACGTGGAACAAAAGAGACCTCATAGGGTCGAGGCATGTTTGCCAGACTGGTGATTAGTGGAGTAATGTCAATGTCCTTGGGATCCACAACAGGCTTCAAAGTAAAGTTCTGCAGGATAGATGTTAAGAATATGAATATCTCCATCCGGGCCATACCTTCTCCTGCACAGATACGTTTTCCTGCAAGAAAAAAAAGTAATAAAAAGTGAGGTGACAGTGAAGTATTTTCCTTGATACCTGATTTTAACTACTGTTCCATGACAGTTCAGACATCTGAGAATGCACAGGCAGCACTGCAGTATTTTGGTGAAGCAAATGACTTAAACTAGGAACTAATTACATTGTCTAGAACAATGACTTTGTTTGCTCAGTGAGCAAAGGTGGTTTGAAGGCTCTGGTTTCTCATGTTCTGCTTCTGTTTGATGGTAAGTTTGGAGAGAGAGAAGTTGTATGGCTGAGTTCCACTTTATACACCTCTTCTTGTAGAAGGTATTGAAGGAGCTTTTGTGGTTGGTAAAAAAGCAAGTCAGCTGAAACTAGTGCAAGGATTAGAGCTGCCCCGAAGTGACTTTAGCAGATGTCACCAGACATCACTGTACAGACCGTGGCAATGGAGCCACTGAAATCTTCAAAGAGTTTCTAGGAGAGAATAATCTAGAATCTGAAGTAGGAAGAGGTCTTACCTGCAGAAAATGGCATGAAGTAGTCACTCTTTTTAAAGGTACCATTTGCATTCAGGAAATGTCCTGGGTCAAATTTTTCTGGATTTGGAAATTCTTTGTCATCATGTAGGACGGAAGTCAGCATAGGGAATATCATAGTGCCCTGAATTGACAAAAAAGAAAAGTACAATAGACATTTGCTGAAGCAAAAAGGCATTAAGAAGTTCCCCGAGCTAAATAGAAGGGTAGTCAAAGTTTAAATAGTTTAAAATGAGCATTTAATGAGTGAAAATGTATGGCAGTGCTATCGGCAAAGATGGTTTTGTAATGAATTTTAATGGTGAGTCTGTTTAGAGAATTTAATATTGCTTCCAAATAGAATACAGCTAACATTTATGTGGAAAAACCAGAAAACTACAGCCCTCTTCACACAGATGATGAAAAGTCTTTTCTTTTTTGGTTTTTAAGACAAGGGTTTGGACTCAATAATTTCCAGAATCCCCTTTCAAACAAAATTCTTCTAATTCAATATCACATCTAAGTGCTCTTGAAAATTAAATAAAATACAAAGAATAGAACACATAATTGTTTTTCAAGAGATTATGACCTTCCTCAGACACAATGGAACACACCTTGGGGATAAAATAATCTCTGAACTTGGTGTCTCTGATCACAGCATGTGGGACATTAATTGGAAGGAAATCAATGTATCTCTGGATTTCATGGATCACAGCATCAGTGTAGGGCATCTTGCTCCGATCTGCCATGCGAGGGCTTCGGTCTCGGCCAATCACGGAATCGATCTCCTTTTGCATTTTTGCTGTGAGGAAATAAGTAAGTGCTGAGTGGACAAGCTGCCCATCTGTTTGCCACATTGCCTTAGTCAGGGAACCATTGCAACCTGCAGTAGTGACAGAACTTGTCCAAACTGATCCCCCAACCAACTAAAATTTTTAAAATTATTTATTTCCTTTTCTATTACCTACTATCTCTGGGTATTTATGGAGAATAAGAATTCCAAATCTCAGTGTGATGCTGGTAGTCCCTGTTCCTGCAAGGAACAAGTCAAGTGTCGTTCTGGTCAAGGTCTCAACAGTGAATTTTGAGTCAGCATTCCCTTTCTCCTGCAGGAAGATTTAGCAGAAAGTATTGAATGACAAAACCAAGAAGCTTGTTTAAAAGGAAAAGTTCCATAATTAACACAATAATTAAAATAAAACATAAAAATAAACATGTTTATAAACACATCTAATGTCTTCGCAAAAATATTACACTGTCCAAACACCAGCATTTATGGCACATTTACTGAGTAATATTATGAACCTTTTTTAATATGAGATTAGCATTGAATTGCATTAAACAAGTTGGTCTTCAGCTTTCCTAACTTTGGCTGGTGCTGTTGATTCTGTGTTTAAAAATCCTTGATAAGGAAATGGAGAGGATAGAATGAAGCTGATGTGCCAAGAAGAGCAAGTTCCCCTCTGTATTTGCAAAAGCCCAATGCCCCATCACAAGTGAAAAGATGTGATTCACGCAGTGATTTCCTTATAATTTGATAAAGCTGTACTCTTACAATACCTGTTCCATTTTGTTAAGAAAAGCATCAATAAAATCTCGAGGACAACTGGGATCCACAGTTTTCTGGTGCTCCATTACGATTTCTGTTGTAAATTGATCAACTTTTTCAATATTTTTTATCATTTGTTTATGAGGTCCAGGTATTAACTCCATGACAGTTGGGAAGAAATTATATAACTGTAAAAATAAAATTATAAAAAAAAGCACATTGTAATTAATGCAGATACGGGAAAATATTCCCCTAATTGTACCTATGAAAATGGAGCAATTAAACTGTTTTGGAATGGTAGGTCTTATTACTCAGGATTTTAATGCCATTTACTCTCTGTTTTCACTACATTCAAGGATAGACTGCACTTGAGCAACTTTTGAAATTATATCCTTGGGACATACAATGGCAATTATGTAAGATAAAGAAAAAAACAGCAGGAATTGGTTACTTCACTGCCTTTTTCACTTTCAAAGTTTTTTCCAATTTTAGGAAAATCCCCTCTAATTAATAACTAATAACATGAGTAAATGCTCATTAATAAAATATTATAATAATTAATAAATGTGTTTGTGATAGTTTTGATCCAGGCCTTCCCTAGTAACTAGCTGTAACTAGGGAAATGCCCACTTCCCAGGTATTCCACACTGTTTTTTCATGTAACAAGGGAGTACTCATAAGAAAGAGATAGGAAGTTTCTCTTTTCTCCTCTTCTTCTTCCAGCGAGGCTTGGGAGCATTCAGCCCAGGCCTGGGACCCTTTTGCAGTGGTTGCCGTCGTCTGCCCGCAGGAGATCAGGGACAGGCTGGTTTTTCCCTTGAGGGAAGTTTGGTGAGATTGTATTTTGCCAGTTTGTTGGGGGTTTTGATTGTACTTGTCTGTTCTGTTTCTGTTTTGTCCCTCTGTTGTCCCTGTTCCCCCTCCCTTTTCCCCTTTCCCTACTGTGTGTGCAGAATGTATATATAATTGTAGATAGCTGAAATATATATATTCTGATTTAATTCAGTTTCTTTCAGGTTTTTGGTTTTCTTTCGGTTGTTTGTTTGTTTTTTTCTCTTGTTTGGAGGAGTGGGTGGGAAGAGCGGGGAGGCAGCTTGGGCTTGGCAAGGCAGCCAGGTCAAACCGAGACAGTGTTAAATATAACCATACGCACCTGTGCATGTATAGCAGTCTGGAGCCTGTTGTTTTCCTCTAACAAATCGATTAAAGTTAGAAATTTCTTGTCCTCATAGTCAAACCGATCCCCAAAGACAACGGAGCAGATGATGTTGGAAACAGCATGGATTAGGAAGCTGCCAGGGTTGAAGGGACGCTCTGCCACAACAAACAAAAGAAATGTTATCTTGTTTTCAGTGTTTCAGGGATCATCCCTTCCTCTGACACTCAAACTACAAGAGGTAGTTTCACATCTTGGGATCCAGAGTTTTGCAGTCCTTTGAAAAGGTGGTGAATGGCTTATCCAATTTATTCTTCTCTTCTTGAAATGAACTAATTTCACAGAATGGTTTAACTATCTCTTAATGGTTTAAGCAATGGTTAGAATGGTTTAAGTATCTCTTTTGCTCTGTTCTCAGCAGAACACATGTCTGAATGCCTTAGTTCTCTTCAGCTGGCACATGCCTGTCTGCCTTCTAGACTGTTTATTAGAAATGGCCTAAGGATTCCCACAAAATCACAGTGAAACCATGAGGACTTTGCCTGAACCATGTCTTTAGGTTATTGCATTCTGTTTATGAACCCCATTATCGCAAATTACATTGTATAACCCTCTGCCAGGGGTTCAAATGCCTGTGATCAAAGTCTAATTTTGATAGCACAACAGCATTAAATTTTAAGAAGAAAACTACAGCATAAGGAAAAAGCAAGATTAGATCCAAGAAAAAAGGGAAAGGTATAATTACAGACAGTGATAGGTTGCATCTCAAGGTTTCAAGAACAGAAACAACATGAAAAGTTATAAAATCCTGAAAGAAAATCAAGGAGTCAGAAAATGTCAGCTTGACAGCACTGAGGATCAGCCTATTCCAAGCAGCAATGGCACCAACCCTTCTCTGTCTAGTGACTCCCTGGTCATTGAAGACTCAGCACATGTCTCATTAGAGGTGGTGAGTATGTTAATGCTGAACTTAGAAGGTGCTAGTCATAGCAATTTGGTTTTTTGCACTACAGGTAAATAATGGCTTTATCCTTTTCAGTTGTATATATCTTGTTTGCAAAATCCTTTAGTACACAGTAAAAGATGCTGTAACAAGCTGAGCTGGAGTTGGAGGTTTGCAAAAGGGCATAAGGAATATTTAAAAAGTATATAAGGGCATAAGAAATAAATATTACTGTTTAAGTCAAAGGATAAAAGCAATCAGGTGAGAGTGTTTTCTCTTTTTATAACAGGAATATTTATCTGTGAAGCCAAACTGAATTAGTGGCTCATGAAAACTGTGATTCTTCATCATTCTGTTAGATCCATTTGCTTTTTCCCCTTTGCAGAATTAGCACACATTGAGGGCTTGCTCAGTGGAATGTGGTATGGAAGCCTGGGGTCCAGGCCTGGCACTGCGTCAGTCTCAGAGGAGGTACTTAGAAGTAACATTGACCTGTATCCTACCAGAAAACACATTTATAGGTGGAAACCAAGGGGGTTACCTTATACCCTGCCCTCAAAAGCAGCTTATAGCCCCTGTTCCCATTGGACAGCCCCACCAGTAATGGGAGATATGTCTAGTGTTCAGATGGACTGGACTCAAACCCAAATATATGTACATGAGTTCTCTGGTCACCCACTTCTTCAAGATCTGTTTACATGGAGCTGCACGATACAAGATGAGGAAGTGCCTGTTGCTTGGCTACCTGGCAGTGTCCAGCCCTGTCTCCATGGCTGAATTCCATCAAACCCTTGGTTTTGTGACAGAGCTGTTGATTTTGCCGCTTCCTGTCTTGTTCCTCAAGCAGAACAAGTTAAAGGATACTTTCCAACCCTGTGTCCTACGTTTATCCTCCCCAGTGTCACAGTGCCTTTGGCTGACCCACTGTTAGTAATGGTAACTTTGGCTATTGAAGCAGGGAGCAGAAACAGCAACAATACGCCCAGTACTTGGGTCACAGAGTTTGTGAAGCAGCCCTATACCCCTCGTTGTCTCATTGCAGATATGCAGTGTCCCAGCAGGCACAAAGTCTTTATCCTACCGTGTGTATTCTTGATCCTCTCCACCAGAAAATGAGCTTCCTCCTGGATTCGCTCCTCTATGCCCTTTTTCCCCATCCCAAAATCCCGCAGGGTGGTGAGTGTAAATCGTCGAAGCTGCCTCCAGGTCTCACCATTGCTAGTCACAATGCCTGAAACAGGGAGGAAAATAGACCTTAATGAGGAAACAGATTTTTTTTCCCTGAATGCGGGCTACACAACATGAGCTATTCAACATGAAAAGACACCTCTCTGTGGAGTTACACTGCAATTGCTACATGTCCAAAAGTGTTCTGTGCAATTCTGGAGGTGGCAAATTTGATCCACAGCACTTTTAGTAAAACTGACTTTATCCCCAGAATAAGAAAAACTATGTTAGGATATAACTAAGGAGGTAACGCTGGTACTGAACTGGTCTTGGCCACAAGCACTTGGCTTTTGCACTGACATAACGACTCAAATGTTCTGCTACACCCCTTCACAGAGCTAATGACAATAGTGTTGGAACTGCACTACATATAATACCATGAAATATGTACTATTTACCCAGATAAATACCATACTGGGGACTGACCTGGTGAATAATCTCAGCCTGATCTTTAATGTGGTTCTTACTGGGTCAGCCTTTATTATCTCATCTTTCTTGTGCTGCAGACTTTCCTTTTGCTGGTTCCTTAGCTGTGTATTAATTTAGAGTATTTTCAGAAATGGGTGAATGAATGTAAGGTCTTAGAGGCACATTTAATGAAGAACATTTTAGCCAGAATTTGAGGCATGCTGAAAATAGAAGGGCACTCAGTGAAGCTCCCCTGGGACCTTAAACTGTTTTCAGGGGACCAGTTTACTCAAGGGTCTGTCATGAGTTAGGCTTTCAGTCTTTAGTTACTTTGTCTGCATGAAAGTAGTAAATGAAATCCACTACCCCCTCCTCCACTGCCCTCTCAGCTGTGTTCCTGAAGCACTGAAAGCATGCATTTTTTATGCTAATATTATGAAGGACATACCTGTGCCTTGGAAGAGTTTTTCAATCAGTGGTAGAATGGCTCTTCCACTGAAGTCATCTCCTTGATCAATCAAAGCTTCTTTCACAACATCATAGCCATACAGTACCACAACCTTTTGTGGGCCTAAATGTACTGTGAAGACAGGACCATACTTCTCGCTGAGCTGTAGGAAAGAGGAACACAAAGGACAAGTCCGAACATTAATCATGTGAACAGAACTTTGTAGCAAAGGGGACTGAGAGGTGATGTCCCATTGTCCCAGCATCACTGAGACATGACACTAATTAACAGCAGTGCAGAGATCTTTCAACTATGGATTACCGTAAAGGGAAGAGGGAATTGTACAAGAAATAGGGTGTATGAATGGACGTGAAATATCAAGTCCAAATCCGAAAAAAGAAAATAGCCCTTCATAGGGCTGGCAAAACATTCTGGAAGGCCTCTCTGCAGGGCGTAGTGGATAACAGTTTACATGAGCTCAAAACCAAAGTAATATACACATATGGAAGCAAATGTCGAAAGGGGTTTTGAGCACAAACAGTAAAGCTGTCTCTCAAATCCTCTGGGCCACAGAGCCCTGAAAATTGAGCAATAATATCAGCAGAGAGTCACTGCATCCTTGCACTAAGCATGTACTCCTTCCCAGGTATCTGCTTTTGGGTACAATTGCAGATCCTTGGGCTACTTTAGTCTGACCTGGAATGCTTCTCATGCTCACTTTATAAGACCAAACTAGATGTATCTTGTGGGGGTTTTTTATGGTGGAAAACGGAACCACTTAGCTCTGAAACTTAGCAGAATGCCTGAGGGTCCTCATAATTCTCAACATTCACAAGCACAAAGGCAAAATGGAGAATGGAGCTGAAATGGGTATGTGTGCAGCTGACAATACACACAGTGATGTTGGCCATCACCACAGTTTTGCTCTTAAGAACCCTGGGACATCTGCTCTTTCCATATATCTGCCACCATACCCTCACAATCCCCTAAGGAACAGGCACTCCACCTGAACTCTCCTTCCAGACCTTGCAACACACGGTTTTTTTACCAGATGGGTGACATCAGCCAGGGGAGGGAATGGACAGCACCATTCACTTCCAAACATTTTTGCTTCAATTTCTTTACTTGCTAGTTCCACTCCCAGGATATCCCATATCTGCTAGGGAGCAGAGGCAGCAAAATGAAGAAGTGTTCTTCCCAAAAAGGGCTAGGCCACATGGTGAAGAGTTGGGCACAGGAGGATTATAGTGAATATTGCAACAGCATCAGTGCCTTGATTGCAAATCCACTGCAAATTGCAGTAATGCTGTGAGTTCAGCACAGGACTCATCATTGGTATGATCATTGCAAATACATAGACTGACTTGTAATATATCAAATTAGATATATAGATTTCAGAAACAAGTATATCTGGGAAACCTTTCATTTCTGTTTGAGTCTAACATTTACTCAATGCAAATTAAGCTTGTGAATTAAGCTGAGACTGTAGGGACTGAACTTTATTTTATATACGGTGAGGACAACATAGAAAAGAAGGAGACAGTCCCTTACCTTCTTCAAGCTTTCAGGCATATTCTGCGGGTTCACCTGGAGTATGTTTCCAACAATGGGGAGTGAGAAGGGACCAGGAGGCTCCTTCCCTTTTTGCGATATGCTTCTCCGTGTGGCCAAGAGAAGAAGGCATGAAATGCAGACAAGCAAGAAAATAGTAGTCGCTCCCAGGAGTTCCATGGTGGGCTGAGGAAAAGAAGTCTTGGAAGAGCCTGATGTTGGACCTGTAAATCCATGCTTATTTATATGCTGTGATACCGAAGCACGTGGGTGAAATTAGCCAATAGTGCCTTCCTATTCCTGCAAAGATACAAGATTATTTATTAACCTGCTGTAGATAAGAATGAATGTTACTAAAGTTGACTTTTGTGAGTTATGTAATAATACTAAAGCAATGGTACTGCAGACTAGTGAAGCTCCAGTAGGGAAACAAATAAACAAGGGAAGAGGACATACATAGAAACCAGAAGATGCTAATTACTGCAGATTAAGAAAGGCAGTGGAAACATTAGTGGAATAAAAAAAAATCAGTTTAATCACTGAAGGACATCTCTGTGTAATAAGAAAGAGACATGACATTACTTTTAAAGTCACCCTGAATTAGAATCAGTGCAAAAGGAGGTTGTTTATTGCTGTTTATCTCTGACCTATGAAACTGGTGCTCAAAGATTGGTGCCAGCATTTTCCAGCACTGAGTCAAACAGAGCTGCCCTGTAGCAAAATCTCTCTGGAGAGTTCTTTGCTTAACTGTCTTTATTTTTACTGGGAGTTTTTTATAATTTTTGGTCTACCAAGCATCTTCTTCCTCCTGATCAAGAGAGATCAAGAGTTTGCACAATAGAATGCTGGCTACAGACTATTAACCACTGTCTATTCCCTGGCATCCAGACACAAATAAATGTAAAAATTTTCAGTACTTGTTCCTTTCCATATTTTTAAACAGGCAAAAGGAGGTGGCTTTTCACACAAAATGCCCTTGGGCTGTGGAACACCATTTTGCAAGATGTATGTATCCAAAAAATAGCAAGGAAAATTCATGGGAGAAAAATCCATTAAGGATACTCAAACACAACGATACCACCAATAGCTCAGGAATCACTGAAAACTGAAGCAGTCTGTGGTTGCCATGCTTTTGTTCTGTTCCTTGGGAACTAATTTTTAAGCTACTGGTGGACAGGATTCTGTACTGGTTCAACTATTGTCACGATCCAGTCCATCCATCCTCAGGTTCCTATATCCTTACGTTATAATGTGACATTTCACTAAACATTTTCATTGAGGTGTTTAACTCCAGCTGTCAATTAAGTACTACACAGCTGTTCACTCCCCAGCAGGATGGGAGGGGAAGAGAATTGGAACAGTGAGAGTGAGAACACTTGTGTGTTGACACAAGAACATTCAAATAATTGAAATATAATAATAACAACAATAATAATAACAACAACAATAATAATATAATAATGAAAATAATAATAATGATAATGATGATGATGATGAAAAGGAAATTTAAAAAAATAAAAATAAAACTCAAGAAAGACAAGTGAGGGAAATTTAAAACAATTGCTCATGACCAACCAACTGATGCCCAGCCACCTCTGAGCAGTGGCCCCCAGCCTATTTCCCCCTAGCTCATAAGTTCAGCGTGTTGCTATATGGTATGAAATATCACTTTGATCAGTTAGGATCAGCTGTCCCAGCTGTGTCTCCTCACAACTTCTTGTGCAAGCCCAGCTTATTTGCTGGCAGGGTGGCAGAAGTAGAAAAGGTCTTGAGGCTGTGCAAGCACAGCTCAAAAATCACAAAAATATGCCTGAATTGTCAACACTGTTTCCAGCACAAATCCAAAACATGGCCCTATACCAGCTATTATGAAGAAAATTAACACTGCCCATCCAAAACCAGGACAGCAGGTTAGCAGTCTAGCCTGTGCAAATCATCTAGCCTGCTTTGCTGTGAATAGCAACATCTTAGCTACTAAACTCTTACCGCTTTCAGATAGGAATTCCCTTAGTGGCATGAAAAAATAATATCAACCTCTGCCTTATTTCTGGCAGCAATTTGACAAAGGATCTGCCATGATCAGCAGATATTAAGGTTCAGTGATAACTTCAGCATTCAAAATTTGTGTAACACCCGTATTTGTAAAATGCTACACGTAGTACTAGAGATAAGATACAAACCACATCATTAGTTCTCAGATGACAGAAATTACATTTGACTAGATAGATGAAAAAACTTAGTTAAATATTTGTGTATGAACTCACTGGACCCAAAACATAACTCAGCTTAAAAACGATGAAGTCAGTGAAGTTCATCAGTCATTCGCAATACATGGCAAACTGCCTCTTAGTCATCAGAAGGGCAAGGAAATGAAGCTGATAACAGCCCTCCCTTGACCTGTACTGTGATTCCACCAACAGTAAATCACTATATTGCTCCTACACCCCATCAGCTTTCAATAAAGCCAAGGTGCTTATTTCTAACCTATGGTCAGCATTAAGAAAACACACACTTCCCTAAGCCAGGCAAAAAAGAGTGAGGAAATGGGAAAAGTCAATCAGGGACTACACATGGTAAAGAGAGGCACAGAAGTAAAGGCTGCCAGTTTCAAAGATGGTGTCTGAGCTTAGCAGAGTTTCTAAGACTGCTGCTCTCAGGTGCTTGCATGAGCAGCAGAGCTCCTCCTGTGCCAGCTGCAGAACCACCATAGCATATAGCAGGTCATCCAAAAGGTCCATGCCCTTGGAGACAAAGAAGCAAAGGGGTAACATTATCAGCTGTCCCCATCTGTAACACCATCATCAGGGGGCAGAGTGCCCATCATGCCTTTCCAAAGGCTGAACAGGGAATCTATAGTAAAAACAGGACAACACACACCTCCTCAAACTCAGGCTAGGGCCTTAACTAGAGGCATTCTGAAATTTTAAGAAGTTGCTTATCATCATCACAAAAAATCCTGAAAACATGTAATGTGCTGGTAGTCTCTATGTTCTGAAAATAATGTATATCATAATGAAAAAAATCACCAAATTATAATTTAGAATTCAAGAAGAATTCAGCAATTATCAAGTAAGAAAACCTTTGTTAACACTTCATGATATCAAGTAACTGTAGTGTTAAGGAAAACAGATGATAAATCATGCATTTAAAATACAAAAAAAAAAGCAACTGATGCTGATGCCAAGTGATACAATGTATGCCTTCACTATGCCTTTCAGTCCTGCCAGAGACAGAAGCATAGAGTAGCAGAGAGGCTTGAGCAGTTAAAGGAGGAAATCGGAGAAACAGGACAGCCCTAAGAAGGGACCACACCAGTGTCACAGCCAGCGCTGGACCATTCTAGCAGGAGGATGGTGGTGGTGGAGGAGGATTCTTCACCTTGGTGAACCATCTCCCTATTAGTTGTGTAGAGAGCCAGACTATAGCAATTGCCCCTTCTGCAATATTATACAGGTGTCACCCAGAGACCACACAATTGACTAGTCTTCTTATCAGTCCAGTCTTCCAGACCAGTTCCCACTGATGGATTTACATATTTTCTTACTTTTGGGGAGGTTAGTTTTTGAATGAATAAAATTCTAGAAACTAGCAACGTTTTAACTTCAAGTTTACAGACAGTGGTATCTGTCAGGCTTTTCTCCTAAACATGACAAATTATAGCAAGTGCAATAAAAGTGTTTATCGTGTTTCCTTGGTAAGCAAAGAAATGTAGAATAACTTGAGAAAGAAGAGCTGTGTCAGAAGACGGAAGAAAGTGTGAGAAGCATGTTTACTACAAGTCAAAGAGAAATGCTGAGAGCCCAGGACAGGGTGCAGGGCACTGCCTGGGAGAGGCCTTTCTCTGTAGAAGTCCATGCTGAACTGGTGAGTATGTAGTGAGGCTGTGGGGTACAAGGACAGAAACAGGTGAGACAGGGAGGACCAGTGCTTGCCTTGGCCCAACAACACAGGTCATTCCCTGTGTGAGGGCTTACATCAGCTACATGATGACTGAGGGAAAAGAAGAATTTGCAGGGTCCAGGAAGAGTTTATGGGATGTCTTTTCTACATGGTGGAAATCAGTCATGAAATGCTCTGGCAGTGAATGGAGAACTGTCGTATCATTCATGCTCCCAGAAGGAATAAGAACTGCATGAACTCCAAAGCAGTATCTGGGTAGCAGATGAACAGACTGTGTTTTCCTGGCAGGACACAAGCAGCAATGGCTAGAAAGTTGACATAAAAGATGAACTTGTCAGTGAGCCAAAGGCAGAGTTCACCTGATTAAAACAAAATATGTGAGTACTTCATGCTGAAGTGAGATTTTCTAAGCTAATCATTGTATTTGAGTTTTATTTAATGTTTAATAGTGATTGGTTCAGAGCCCACAGGGACTATTCCATGGCAGCTGTCTGGATTCAGGGATTGATTCTGTTGCCTCATTCCAAAGCATGTAACAAGTTCTTCCAGTCTTCCCTCACTACAGGTTTCAGATATGGGACCAGTGGGTAAACAGGGTGCATGCAAAGACTCTTCTGCTGCAGCTCTTATCCCTGCCTCCCTCAAGTGTGAAAGGTGACTCATTCCCTCCTCCCTACCACTGTTTTCTCCTGTATACGTCACCTTCTCTGGAAATGATGGTGCCTAATGCATTCTCTCTCATAAACGTGAAAGATGTCCCCTGTCCTTTGTAATTTGAAATAGTGAAAGAGGAGAATATCAACTATGATTTATTTTTCCCACCAAAGAGGTATGAAATATATGATATTTCAATGAAAAATTGTCAATAAATAAAATTTTAAAACTGCATATGTACCTCTGCCTTTTTTCTCTGTGACTTTCAAATGAAGTTATTAATTGCAGTGAATCTCCCAGTAGTGCTAAGGTAAAAGATTCAGAGTGTTCCATGTGTGGTACTGCACAATACATTCTGTTAGCATTCAACAGCTCAGATGGCACTGTTGCTAGAAGCAAAACAAACATTGCACATCTTATCTGTTATTTCACAATTTGGCAAGAAGAATATTTGATTTTTCAGTGCAAATGAGTCTGTTAAATATTTCTTAATGAACTCAGTTAATCCAGGCATTAGCTGAAAGGTTTCTAACATCAGACTTTGCAACTAGGTTTTGCTGAAAATGAATACTGAACTTCCATGACCTCTCTCAGTGTTCCACAACCTCTTTCATTGCACCTTTCATGTAAGGTACATTGACTCTTTAGACTAAGACCTATTAAGAAAGGATTACACTAATTACTCTTTGATCCAGCTGTACCGGAGGCTACCTATAGATCATGTGAGGGCAAAGGCTTGCCTAAAAATGCCTCAGCTTTAATAAGGGAAAAATTGAGAAGGAAAAAAGGAACTTTTAGGTAATAAATGATTTTCCCAAAGTCCAAATCAAGTTTCACCATGTCATTGTTATGATAAACAAAATGATTGCTTCAGTTCACTGCTCACCAAGTTTTGTGCTGGAGAAGGTGAGGTGCAGGTGCTGCTTTCTCAGATGGTCTGTGAAGCCTCTTTCTTTCCAGGCCTCTGGCCAGACACCTTACTTGCCACAGCAATGGCAATGTGTTGTACAACCAAAATGCCCATGTGCAGTGTGGTTGCACCAGTAGAGGGGGGTCATATGGACCATATCTGACATACATGAGATTGCAACATGGGGATATACACAACCTGTAGATAGGCTACAAAAATTTGGACAAATCCATGTGGTGTTCATTTAAAGCTTGTGCTGAAAGTCATATACTCCTCGAAGGAGAGAGGGATCATTTTGTGCCTATAGAAGCCTGATGCCTACGCAGCTGTAACACCTAAGATCCAGACAATTTTCTTTCTGTGTTACAGCCTGCTCCTGAAACAAGCATCTCTGACTGTGTAAGGTGTTCAGGCTTCTCCGAGTGTTTTGAGGTCCCAGTGCCCTCTCCTGGCTGGTATTCACTGTGCTGGAATTTTCATCAGACACAAATTGAGGATTTGCAGAGGTGCAACATCTTATTTTTTTCATCTTTGTTTTTTTAGTGCCAGTTAATGACATCCAGTCTCCTTAAAAGCTGTTGAACTCCTATTTATTACTTTCTTTACCTCAAACTCATAAAACCGCCTCTCCTATTTTTTTTGTTTGGAGAAATAAAGATAATTCTATCTAACAGCTGGACTTGGGAGGGCTTGCCAGGGTCCAACACATTACCAGCAGCTTGTGGAAGATCAGGGTCTAACTCTAAAACTGTATTGTAAATATGGCTGAAGGAATCCTCCTCCTCCCTCCCCTGCTGTTCAGCTCCTTGAAATGCACACAGGGGAGAGTAGCCACTACCACAGAACACTTCATGCAAAGTGTTACAGCTACATGATGATTTCCCTACCCTAAGCGAAGGACTTAGCAGCAGGAAGGCTGCAAAGTTAACAGTCTCACTCCTCTATCTACCTAGAAGGATCCTCTTGTACGTTGTCTGGGATACCAGCTCAAATGACAAACCCAGGCACCAGTTCATACATCAAAGAAAACCTCTGTATGAGAAAGGACTCTTTACTCCAACACATTGGTACAAATACGAAGAAATTCAATTCAGAAGAAACACTCCGGATTACCATGGGAATGAGTAAGTGCAGAGTTATCTAGTAATGCCTTCATCATCTTCAAACAGACCTCTCCACAGTATGATAACTGATTTTCAACCTTGTTCTGGCAGGCTTCTGGGAAAGGAAAAGCTACAATACAGTTTTGAAATTATTATAAAAAATAAGTATAGAAAAAGCCCATTGATAGTAAGCTGAAGATCATTCTGCTGTGGAGTTAGACAGTGAATATTCCTTTTCTAAGGTCTCCTTCTTTGCTTTCAGAGATAAAATAATTGACCTTTCTCTTCCTGCTTTGCTCTGAATGTTATTTTCACATGGTGTCTGCATAAGCAGGGATTTTCTAAAATAAGCAAATTTATACTTCATGATTCCTGTAGCCTCTTGTTTCTGCCACCACACATACTAATTAATGCTTGTACACTTGTCGCTATTAAAAGACACACAAAGAGAGTAGCAAAAGCTTTCAACTGCAAAAGTGCTGGAGGTGCAGATAGACAAGGAGCTTAGGGACTGACTGGTTGGTCAATGATCTACCTGAGAGCACTGCAGTAGTCCCAGAGTTTGGGACAGCCCCAAAGCCCCGGCACTGATTCCTGTACATCATGGACACAACACTGCTGCTGTGGGACTGCTTTCATCATCACTCGTGGGGGCATCCTTGTATTCCTCCACTCACTCCAGAAATTACTGCTCTGGTGTTTCTGCTATGGCTGAGAAAGGAGTATGTGATCATACCTGGAGGAAGTGCTGGGGACAACTTCAGCAAAAGTCATCAACATATTGTACAACCTTAGATAATGAGACCTGTTAACTCTTCATCAGGGCAAAAATGTTGTACCTTCCCAAGGCATGGGAATGGTGTCTACACAAAATGCGTACTCAGCGTTTTTGTACTGATAACCGCTGAGTGAAAGGTAAAGTCAATAGTAGTTAGTCACGTAAAGCCATGTCTGTGTTATTCAAACTGAAAAAATCACTGTACCAGGGTAATGTCGGACACAGCCAGTCAAAAACATAAGCTTCTGGAAAATCTGAATCTGAGCACAGTGCTGATTCCAAAGGAAATCAGACCAGCAGGGAGCACTAAGGATAACTGCACGACTTGCTAAGATGTAAAGAAGTGAGACCTTATTGCTGTTAGAAGTAAGACTCTATCAAAGAGGAAAATCCTATCTCCATGCTTACACATGCTTTCTAGAAATACTGCACAGAGGGGCCAGAGCAGTCCCTTTACCAGGCAGTAAAGATGTACAATGTTGCAAAGGACAAGAAATATTTCTAAAAAATTAACAACATGATCTAGCAGCAGCAGAGGGCACCAGTGACAATAACATCTGACTTCTTCAGAGCTCAGTCACCCTGGCCAGGGCAGTCCCCTTCACCTTGCAAGGTGCCTTGGAGGCTCTGGCAGTTCTCCAGGACTCTCCTTTGCATCTCTGCCAGGCTGCATCACTTCTCTGGCCACTCAGCTTTGGGCCCTGCTTCAGTTCCACTCATCTCTCATAGTACTTACCCCAGCTCCTCCCCTTGTGATCCTTGCCTATTCCATGGCCATTCTCACCCTCAAAACTTGTGCTCTGAGCCCTTCAACACCTTTCCCTCTTTACTTCAGGTGCCCTGCCCCAGATGGAAGGAGTTCCACCACAAGTACATCTCCCTGCCTACCCCACACCCTGTGGTACCTCCCTCAGTGATGTGCCTGCCCCACGACTCTCCCTCCAAGGCTTCCACCACTCCATCCCACCATCCAAAATGACCCACACCTGGAATTTGATTCATGGCCACTGTGACTCTCATTTCATAAATCCATCATAAGACACTAGAAAACTGATCTCCTCATTTTGCTATGAAGATAGAGTTTCTTTTTCTCAGCCCTCCTGATGATCTTGCAGAGCACAGTGGACTGAACTGGTTAAACATATTCACAAAGCTGCTTCAAAACCAAACCACCTTCCGCTTTAAAAAAGCTGTGTTTCAGGAATGCAAGAGAATAGCAGTTACAACCCATGAAACACCCACAATATCAAAGGCATGTGATTCATATCTGAATTCACATCATACTCACGTCAGGTATTTCTCTCTGTTTTTCTTCACTGGCTCACATCCAGACCCTTGAAAGCCAGAACTATCCTACAGCAGCATCACATCTGCCCTCTCTTATCTCCCCTCCAGATCTGAATGCACAGCCATCCTCTGCCAGCACTCTATGCACAGGAACTCAGGCCACAGACACTGCATGCTTGGTGACACAGAAAGATGTGAGACCTGGCAGAGGTCTCAAAAATCACTCCTGCTGCACTCACCAGAGTGGTGGTCATGGGAAAGCAGTGCATGATTTTTTCTACTGTCAGTCTGTTCTCATGCTGTAGTATGTGAAGGGCCATCTTGGTCATATGGTTCAATCTGAATAACATCAACTCAAACAAGTGGTCCTAGGTCATTTTCAGAACCTGAAATTCAGCACCATTTGTAGCAAGATGCTACCATCTTTATGGAGAAAAGGACAGAATTTAAATCTTACCTGTTATGGCAATGAAAAGCCAAGCTCTTCCTTCAATAAAAATCAGTGAAGCCAAACTGACTTTTTAGCTGAATCTTTGTAATGGATAAAAGTTGCACTTACTGGTCCTATGAATTTAATAGCCCTGTGAGTGACTGAAGAGTAAAAAGAGTAGAAAAACAGCCTGGTGATTTAACTTTGGATTAGGAAGAAACAAGTGAAATTTTCCAGCTTTAAGTGCCCCCAGATCTGGAAAATCAAAAATACTCATCCAAAATACATTCTGAGATGTTATTGGCCTAAGATTTGGTGTGAAAATATCATTTGTTATTTACAGCATGAATGTTACTTATACAAAACATGGTATTACATGCAACCTTTTTTTCATTAAATTTACTCATACTGAAAATGTTCATCTTGGAAGACCTTGAGACAGATGAACTTTGGCAAGTCAAATGATAACAAAAGCAATAAACAAAATCATAAACAAGTATCACAGGAAAGCCGCAGATGTATAACTTCTCCCATAATATTTCTTTTCCAGATGTTCAAGGATTTTTCCTTATTCCCCTGACTCATCTTAAACTGGCTTCTCCTGTTAAAATGTGCCTTTATAGATTATGCAACTGCAATGCAGTTTGACTTGACCATCTCTACAGCACAAAGAATTTTTGCTTGTTACAGTCCCAGCATCATCTTTCAAGATTCAGCCACACTGAGTTCAAAAATTGCCAGAGATGATAAATCTATCACCAGTCCTACTTTGTGTTTGAATTTTTCTCTGTTTAGCTACGGGCTGTTGACATTGTTTTGACTGCAATATTTAAGTATTTCTGTTGATAAAGCAGACAAAGTTTTAGAAGAGATAAATTGGTAACAATGAAACTGCAGTGCTACGTTTCGCTCAACAGTGTTTTCACTTCTCTAAAAGTATGTTTGGTCAATCACATTTCTTGAAGTTGCCTGAAGACACAGCAAGACAAAAATACAAGGAAGCCTATTTCTAATCATATGTATACCAACCCTATGTTGACATTTGGGCATAGCCATCTGAAAAGTTACTCCTAGTTCATCTATATCACATATTCAATTTTTTAAATAAAATGTGTTTAACTCTCCACCAGGGCTGGGTCATAGATGATTCTTGCAAGCCTCCCCAGGAAAGCAACTTGTTCAGAGTAACACCCCACCAAAAGGACAAGTTCCATTCTTCCCCTCTGCGCTGTTCCCATTTCCAGTACAGCAAGTAAGGCCAAAGGTGAAGGAAATGTGAATGGGGAAGTTTAGCCCATGCAGTGATGTTGCACTGCATGTCTCTGAAAGTAGCTGAAGCCTTCAGACAAAAACCTGCTTGTGACACCCTCCATTTATTCTAGTTTTTATGTTTTCTTGTTATTCCTGTATTTATATATTGGTCAAAAAGCATTTGGGCAACATTCTCAGGCACATGGTGTGATTTTTGGGGTTGTCCTATGCCAGGTCAGAACTTGGGCTCAATGAGCCTTGTTGGTCCACCTCAGGATATTCTGTAATACTGTGATTCTCATCATTTCTGAGGTCTTGCAGGGATTGATTTCACTAGATTTCAGTGTTGATAACGTCTTGAATTCTTACTATTGACCCATCACCTGTGGTCAGTCCCACTGAGTCTCCTTTGGCGGTTCCCCACACACTAGGTCAACTGCTGAAGCACAGATTCCCTTTTCATGATTGATAACCTTCATCCAGAACTCACCCAGACTGCGGGTGAGCTGCTAACTTAGCCCCATTTCTGGGTCTCCAACTGTATAACTCTTAAAAAACCTATGGAAAGACATTTTGTCATTAGATGTTTGGAACAATTCGTACCTCTGAATATGAGCCCAATATGATCCATTACTTCAACAAAGCCCTTGATCTTTCTGTGAGTTTCTTAAATGCAGCCCCTTCCTTCTTGCTTCCAGTACATGTATTTCACAAAGCCTCTGACATTCTCCTGTTATTACCTATGTTGATTTTCTTTTGAGACACAGGTACTGTTATAAAAGTTTCTTTCCAGAAACATTTCCCACACATGCTTTGAGAAAACTAGTTCATATCTTTGCTTTCAAGTTAGCCCTATAAAACAAAAGGGAGAAGAAACATAACTAAATCTTGGCCATTCTTATTTATTATTTCTGCTTGCTTCCATCTATGCAGAGAGAAGTACGAGTACCCTCACTTTTAAATCATGTAGCACTCATTAGCCTTTAAGATGTAATGATGCCAGAAAAAATAATGTTTCAGCAATGCACATCCTGGGAAGGAGAAGGCTTCCAGATGGCCTTTCATTCCTCAAACAGAAGAGCCTGCTGTGAAATGCTTCTGCCAAAACAGCTTGAATACACCAAACAACCCAGGCTTAGTAGTATTCCAATGGTGTAAATCCATTGTTTTTAGGTTAAAATGTAAAAACCCATTTTTCTTCATGCCAAAAACCCACCTGATCTTCTGTAGACCACTATTAAGTCTGTTACGTAGGTACTTTTACACTGGGCCAAATGCAGTGGCCGAGTGAAAACAAGGCAATACTTACATACTTCCCACAAACATGGGAGACTAGTGAGTCTGCTTCTGACCTGTTGTTTCCACAAGGCCAGAAAAACCAGATCTGCTTGTTTTAGGCCTGCTCAAACATAGCTTTCCTACCATCTGAAGCTCAGCGGTGACCAGGCAAGAACCAGACAAAACCAGACTGTTTAAAGCTTTACCCAATACTTTGTGAGACCAGATCCTCAGCATATCAGGCTGATGTCAGCATGCAGGTTTGGTTTTCAACAAACATGTCCTCCAGACAGATTGCCCCACTACTATTAGGATAGTGATTAATGCTGCACACTTGCATGACTGCTCCTGCACTCATCCCTTCTCATAGGCTGCAGTAAGAAGATGCACAAATCATAAATGTACTTCCTCAGTCACTGGAAATGGTCTTACCCTTCACACCTTTCTCCAAGTCTTTAGTATGGGTGGAGGAAAAGGGAATCCATCTGCTGTAAAGGGCCTAAAATCAGTTTTCACACCTGCTTCATATGAAAGTATGTATATTTCAGTAGTACTCTTTTCCAGATCACCCAGGAATGATAGAAATAACTATATTTCTCAAAGAGCAGAAGCTTAATTTCTGTACACACCAGGTTGTGTTTATTCCCACAAGGTTTTCAAGACATACAGCATTATATACTGAATTAGGAAGGAAAGCTAGATGTTCAGTTTTGTTTTATTAGAACAAGAAGCTTTCTTATGTACTGAAAAAACACATTGCAGGCCAGCAAACCAAGTACAAGGAACAAATTCTCAGAAAAATAAACCCAAATTGTTATCACCCAAACCACAACTCTTCAATTTCCCAAAACTCAATTTTGCTTTCATTATCTCAGTGACTTTCTCAGCTTTAGCCCAGGCCCAAGTATTTTAACCTAATCATCTCTAAACAAACCACACCAAACCCAGTTTTCTCTAATATGGAACATGCCAGTTACATTTAATTGGCCAAATCTAAGATTCTTCTTAGAAGCTGTCAATCAAGCCCTCTCCAGAAATCCTGCCATTATACAAAGTAACGTCCTCATTCCCCACAAAACAGAACAAGCTGTCCACAAAACCCAGCAGCCTCAAGCATTGAAACAGAAATTGAGCATAAGCACTTCTAGGTCTGTACTTGATGCCACTGTGCAAAGTAAAATGTTTGTCCATACATATGAGTGACATCAAACCCTGCTGGCAGAGGCTAAAATAACCCTTCCTAGTTTTATGTAGAAAATACTTAAGTTTAAGAAGGTACAAAATTTTAATCTCCTACGAGAGGCTATTTCCCACAAGCTTGGTAAAAAAATGGTAAAATACCATCAGCTGTGTTAAGATGATGTCCTGCTTTTACCTTCATCCTGATTAGGATGTTCACAGTTTTAGTGAAAATATTTAATATTTGTTTTAATCAGTCAAAAACAATGCATAAACATTAAAAATTACATTTTTCTATGTCTCCTAGTAAAAATAGGATTTTAAAGATGTGACTTGCTTATTGCTCATGGTATTTTATCCACTGAGTAGGTGAATCATGTGATTACAAGGAGAAGGCAAGATAACAGAAACATGTATATTGATTCTAAGATTAATTTAAAAATCCTGGAAAAATAAACTTCTAGCAAATTTGACCTACTGCCAACTAGACTTTGTCTACAAGATTGGTCATAACCAGATGTGTTTTGAAATTTCAGATAGACTTAGGCCAGCTCTGATGGAGGAAATGGGTTTCTTATCCATTTCTGAAAGTTAATGGAAGAAGCATAAGTAAGAGAAAAGCATCATTAGGTTTACACGCCTCCAAACTCTCCTGGCTATCTCTTCAAACAGCAACACTGTTGGGAATGCGATCTGGGGAAAGGTAGTAGTAAGGAAGCTTTTTGTTCTTGTTTCGTTCAGTGATGGTGTTGACAATCTCATCCAAATTCTTGCGGAATTTTGCCATAGCCTCTTTCACTGGCTTCTCCACGAAGTGTTCATCTGGGTACATGCCCAGAAACAGCTAATTGAAAAACACAAAAAAATCATGCTATGAGAAAGCAAAGGCAATTCTGTTTCAACATTACGCAGAACAGCACCCAGAGCATCCCCTCACAAATGCTACTATTAAAATAGTACTAGCAATATTTAAGCTAGCCTACATCGGCACTGCCAATGAAAGATGCTCTGCTACCTTCCCTCTGCTGCTGGCTTCTTCTTTCCATCCCTGCATCTTTCTGTGGCACTAGTTCAGGTGTCTATGTGGCACCTCCTCAACCTGCAGAGAGCTTATCTGCTGAAAAACAACCACTTTTATTCAGGCCAGTAGTCAGTCAGATGAGCTTCCTAAGCCTGATCTCTGCATAGTCACATTTATGCTGCTAGAGAAAAGGACAGCATGAGAGTGGAATTAACAGCCAGAGATGAAAAAGGAAGATGACTACTCCATTCAGTGACAGTTTCTGTTGACTTAAAACTGTCCCTCAGAGTTCAATATGACAGTTGCTTTAGTCAGCTTGGACTCTAACAGTGCTCTGAATACTGTATTGTCAATATGCATGCTGGCATTGCTTTAAGTGACTACTTGCCATGATACTACCCGTAGTATCAGCTTCTCTGCTAGTACTACTTTCTTTTTAGACAGAAACTTAAAGTACCCTCTGTCCATCATCTTCAATTTAAGGATTTCAAATCACATCTTCCAGACAGAGCCCCTGGGTGAAACAACCTACAACCTCATTTTGCATGAGGGAAATGGCTACAGACCATGCTTGCAAAACTTTCCATACGCTTGTTTTGCTTTTACTCCTCACCAACTAGGCACAAGCCACTACTGTAGTGCACATGGCACTTGAGCAGATTTTCCAAAGGGACAGGACATGGGGACAGAGAACTGCTCTACCCTCTTCCCCAGCACTGCTGGGGCAAGGAATGGAAAAAACCCTTGTGGCTCTGCAGCCCTCTGCCTCCCACACCAGCATCCTTATTCAGCAATGCCATGCTTGAGCTTAGAAACTTTCATTATGGCTGAAACACAGCCTCAGAGTAAAAATGTAACTTCTTGCTCAGAGCTGGTGTGCATCTGACAGAACCAAGGCAACTGCACATCACTAACGCATCTCTACAGAAAGGTAAACATGGTCAAGCCAAGCAGAGAGCAGCACTACAATCTCCTGAGTTTACACAGTATTGCCACGGCCCTTGTGATCTCATCTACATCTCCACCACCTAGAGAAGGGAGATTGACTTACTTCTTTGTCCTGGAATTGGCTCAAGGCCCAGACAGCTCCAAGATGCCAACAAGAACGTCCCCTGTCTGGCAGACTCTCCACGATTTGCTCAATAGTGACAGTCCCCTTCTGTGTTGGAGGAGGGCAGCGCATTGTTGGTGGGGCATTGGGAATCCAGGAACACCAGTCATACTGCACAACAGAGTAAGAGAGCACAGTAAAAAGCTACGGTGGTTGGTATTTAGAAACACAGCAAAGAAAATCAGGAGTTTGACAACAGGGAGTTTGCTTCTATAATATAAGCCTCTCAGAAAGGGTGGATATTAAGGACAAAGAGATGCTCTAAAGGACTGGAGGTGACAAGGAAGTCCCCACTGTTTTTGTTCAGGACTCATATGAGAGTCACCTAAATGGGAGTAGTTATTCTGCTAACCATAGGCATGTGCCACACAGCCCAAATTCACCAGGCAGGGTAAGGCCTTAGCTTTTTTATTAAACAAAGACCTTTTCTGATAACCTAAGGTGGTCTTGGGGGTGGGGGGGTGGGGGGGGAATTCCCCTTTTCTCCAGTTTCTCTTTTCTGCAAAATTTCCTCCAAGAACATGCCCACAGTACTGTGGCCAGGCAGTAAGAGCAATAAAGGATGCTGGTTCATTATGGAATATGAAATATGGCAAGCAGATATGGCCATGGTGAGTGGCAGACTGGGAACTCAGAATTGACTTCTCGCCTGCTTCAATGTTGTGAGCTGGTGATGTCTCTTTCTGCCTCAGATATGACCCTGAGTTTTGCTGCCATCTGAGAGCTTGCACTTCAGCTTAAAGCTTTTGATGCTGTCTCTCAATATCCTTCTGGACAAAATGTCCAGCACACAGCTGGATAAACACATCATGGGGTGAGTGAGTAATTGTCTCATGGGTCGAGCACAGCGGGTAATAGTGAATGGGGTGACATCAGGCTGGTGTCCTGTTACTAGTGAGGTTCCACAGGTCTCCATCTTTGGCCTCATGATCTTCAACATCTCCATAAATTACTTGGATGCAGAACTAGACAGGATACTAAGCAAGTTCACAGATGACACAAAACTGGCAGGAGCTGTTGACTCCCTCGAAGGCAGAGAGGCCTTGCAGAGAGACCTGGACAAATTAGAGGGCTGGACAATCACCAACCATATGAAGTTCAACGAGGGAAAGTGCCGGATTTGGCACCTGGGAGGGGACAAGCTCAGATGATTATACGGACTGGGGAATGAGATGCTGGAAAGCAGTGCCATGGAAAGGGACTGGGGATCCCAGTTGATGGCAGGTTGAATGTGAGTCAGCAGTGCCCTGGCAGCCAGGAGGACCAACCCTGTCCTGGGGGGGCATCAGGCACAGCATCACCAGCTGGTCAAGGGAGGGGATTGTGCCCCTCTGCTCTGCACTGGGGAGGCCTCACCTCAAATATTGTTTGCAGTTCTGGGCACCACAATATAAGAAATACATTAAACTGTTAGAGAGTGTCCAAAGGAGGGCAATGGAGATGGTGAAGGGCCTTAAGGGAGAAGCCATATGAGGAGTGGCTGAGGTCACTTGGTCTGTTCAGCCCGGAGAAGAGGAGACTGAGGGGAGGCCTCATTGCAGTTACAACTTCCTTGTGAGGGGAGGAGGAGGAGTAGACACTGATCTCTCCTCTGTGGTGGTCATTGACAGAACCTGAGGAAATGGCCTGAAATTGTCTCAGAGGAGGTTTAGATTGGATAGTAGAAAGAGGTTCTTCACCCAGAGAATGGCTGGGCACAGGAACAGGCTCCCCAGGAAGTGGTCACAGCACTAAAGCCTGACAGAATTCAAGTGTTTGGACAATACTCTTGGGCACATGGTGTGACTTTTGGGGATGGTCCTGTGCAGGGCTAAGGATCAGACTCAGTGATCCTTGTGGGTCCCCTCCAAGTTGGCATATTCTGTGATTCTGTGAAATTAGCACACTTACAAGAGTAATCCACAGTAGTCATCTTTGCATGCACTCACAGCAAAGGCAGAGTAAAGCCACTTGGCGTAATGCATTGCATTGCAGAGTGGGCCTCACACTACCAGCACATATCAAATTCAGGGAGTTCAGGTGATTTCTGAAAAGCCTGGTAGCTAGGCTGTGCACCTGAACCCTTCAGTATTCCTGAAAGAGGTCTTACCAACTAATTTAAATGCTTAAAAAAAAAAAAGTTCCCTGTTCCCCACAGTAAAATCAGTAAAACTGAAATATGGAATTTTGAACCTCTAAATCTGAGCTGTGGTACATACATAAGACTCAAAATGCCTTTCTTAGCTTCCAAAATACTGCAGTTTCCATAGACTTCATGGGGATTTGCAGATGGCTCTGCAGATATTTTGACCAGAAACAATAATGTAATTCATCTACTAAAAATACTTCTCAGACCTTGCCCTGGTAGATGCACTTCCCAGCCCAGAAGGAAGAACAGTCTTCCCACAAATTCCTACCTGACCAAAGTTCACAGCAGCATGCTGAGCCGATGCGGTGAATATTACCACTGTGAGATATTCTGCTAGTGTCTCTCGCGTCCTGATCATCTTAGGAAACCCTAGATAAGGGAGAAGAAAAGCTTAAGTAACCTAGCTATGAAGTAACCCTTTTATCCACCAGTAATCAATGGAAAAGAGTAAGAGGGCCATGGAGCAGCCACTGAGGAGCAGTGTGGTCTGACAGGAACTATCGAACCTCTCTGTGCCTTGGCTGTGCAGTTATAAAAATAGTGATCCTGCCTTACCTCATACAGGTTTGTGAGGCAACACCATTTGCAAAGTATGTGGTGTTCCATAAGGGAAAGACAAAGTGTAATTACACTTTTAAAAAAACCTATGTCCCTATCCTACCTACCCTGCAGCAAGCAACCCAGAGAGTCCACAGGGCAGGGGCCTCAGGTGCTCCATTTTTCTTCAGTCTGCAGTGCAAGCAGGGAATGTTCATGCCAAGGAGGAAGTGACCATGTGCTCATATTTATAAAGGTCTGACACTTGGCAATCAACTGTACTGTGAGAAAGACTGCAGGGAGAGCTTATTCACTGAAATGGGAAGTGAGGAAATGAGAACTTCTGAAACAACAGAATGAGGAACAGAAATAGTTGCATTAAGCTGTCTTTGAAGGAGAATAATCAAATGGAGCTATATAAAGAAAAAACAGAATAGTCAGGGACTAGGGAAATATTTTGCAACTAAGGCAACCCCAGGCCTGTTACTCTCTTATCCTCACTAAATCACATTCCTGTGCTGTACTTCCTGTCCCATCTCAGTGAGACCACAGGTCCCAGTAAACCAACAGATCTGTCAGCACCCTGGAGCAAGCTGCCCCTGCTCAGACTGTGTGTGCCAGCTCCTTCACATCTCTACCACCAACCTGATGCACAAGTGAACTCAACCTGAGAGAGAGAAGAGGCACGTGGTAGCTCTGGCCAGCCACCAAGACCAAAGGGGAGAAGGCGCACCATCCCCTCCTGTGTTCTGCTATCCACTGTGCTCATCTTTAAAGAAGTCTGTCATTCTCCCAGTCACAGCAGCCTTCCCAGGGATAAAACAGACTGGAGAGGGAGACCCAAGTCTTGTAGCCTCCCCCATTTAACCTCCTCCCATTCTTTACAGACCCAGCCAAGTCCACCTGCTCTATGACACAGCCTTTGGAGTGGCAGCAGTGCAGACAGAGATGCTGCAGGCCTAGTAGGTTTACCATCTGTAGTGGCAGTCCTGCCTCCAGTGGTGCTTGTAGCATTCCACTCCAGCTGTAGCCTTGGGAAGGCTCAGTACTTGTCCCATATCAAGATGCTTAGGTCAAGCATGAAGTTCCTACTGGAAGGCCATTTCTAAGCTTTTCCTAAGAGACAACTAGTCAAAAAAAAAATCACAGCAACTAGGTGGACCCCAATAGTTTGCCTGTCCAGGCAGATAAGAGCTCAGAAGTCTTTTATACACCAGTACATACTGGTAATATCACAGGCTTGCCTGGCCATCTTGTACTCAAATGTGTGCATGCAACACCAAAGCTATTTGCCCAAGGTCACTGGCCAGCTGGTGTTGTCAGATGTAAATCAGTCAGGACAGTATAAAGAATGCTCACCTACCTCCATAAATTCCTGAAAATCTGCTTGGAAAAAATGTGAGTGGAAGAAAAAAACATATTTAGGGAAAGACAGGAGAGTGTTAAGTCAGGTGGGAGAATTGAGCCATGTTATGGGTGAGAGCTCCCATAACAAGGGCAAGGAATAGTTTGCAAGAAAAGACACTCAGTGAGAAGAGACAGAGCAAAGGAAAATATTTCTTGGAAATATGAGTATCTTCTCTTGAAGAGAGCAGAAACAGCTCATTGATGACACAGATGCTGAACAAAGTGTAGGAAGACACTAATGGGGAGGTTCTTAGATGTTCTTATTTGGTGCAAGATTTGAAGGAGAGAATCCAAGGGGGGCTTGCTGCTCCTTGTGATTTCTATCGGTCTGCCTGGTGGTTTCAACAGCAAATACAGACAGCCATCCCTCCCCTGCCAGTGCTTAAAGCATGAGCAGACAAGATCAAAGGACCTGTGTAGACAGATTACACAAGTTGCCCAAGCTCTTGATGAGAATCTGTGGGAAAGGAAGGAATTGTTTCCTGAGGAAGGCCCTGAGGTCTTCCTGAGGTCTCATCCATAAAACTGAGCATCTTTGGGCCAAGAAGGGAAGGGGTCTCTCACAGCTCAAGGCATGCTGTGCACACAATACTGCTGTCAGCAGGGACTTGACAAGCTGCAGACCTGGCTGGGCCATCACACCTTACCTGAGGCTTTCACACCCCTCATCCCATAGACGTAAATGTCTTTGACAAAAGCCTGGAGCTCCACATCCTCAAGCACCACCTCATCACTTTCATAGTAGATGTGAATCACATCCTCTGCAAAACTGTACGCAGGAAAAAATGCACAAAACAAAATCAGAAGGAGAAAGCAAGTCTGCCATTCTTCAAGATCTTCCATTGCCCTTGCAGATGTTGTGTAGGGAATGGAATAAGGGCAAGAGAAGGTCTCAGCAACCTCCTACCTTCTTCCTACAAGCAGTGGGAATGTACAGAGGCAACTTGGATTCATTTGGGAATGCAGCATCACTTCCTCTGCCAACAAGAAGACGCTGGACTACACTGCATCCCCTGAACAATCCTGTGCACTTTATTCTCTTACTTGAGCCTTTGCTCCTGCTCAGACCTCTGTCATCATGTCTACATCCTTCACTTAATACAGACTTTCTCTTGCATATCAATGTGACTCTCTCACTGGGAAGTGGGGTTCCCAAACAGTGATACCAGTATCATCCCCTGTATGTGGGACCCTCCAAAGTTGCTCCTGTATACCATTCAAACAGTTGACCCCTCCTACTGGACATCCTTTTCATGAAACACAAGTGGCACGCTCCAAAATGGGCGTAGACTAGGAAACTTTTCCTGGGAAGATGTCTGGAGCTATTTCATACACCCACTGTTTACAGCAGATATCTCCTCCCTGTTCAGTTCCTTTTCTCAAGATCCCACTTTCTATGAAGGCTGCCCAGGTTAACTCACCTCTGAAAGAAAGGCTCTTAAAATACTAATATAACAGAAATAGTTCTGAAGGCAGGAAAATCAGGTAAGCCTGATTTCCTGAAGATTTGCAGTTCATAACTGAATGACTGCTTAACTGGGCTATGCTGAGCTCTTCTGTTAGCTCTGCCGGTACCTATAATCTCTTGCTAAGTATTTTGACAACAACCCATAGGGTGAAACATTTGACTGCAGAACTTGACTGATGCAACTAAGAACTGTTATCCAATAGAGATTTATCCCTTAACAAGACAAAAAATTACAAATTTTATAGATTTATTGCAATTTGGAGACTTTTATAAATCTGTCAATGTGGTTCCCATCAGTCAGCCAAGTCAAGAGTTGTCATTTAGGCAGACAACTGCATAAATACCAAGTTTAAGTAATTTTAGCTTCTAGAAGAAGCCAAAGGCAAAGAAAAATTCTGCAAAATGCAGAGAAAGCTGCCCTGCATAAGCTCTGCCTCCATGTATTTGGCACAGGTGTCAGGTGATATGGAATGGAATCTTTCTCTTAGAAAATGGCAGTATTTTAGACCCCCTTCCACACAAATATAAATCAGTATATGAAATGTAGATGAGACCTTTTTCACTGAAGTATCTTTGGGTTGATATATCTATCTGTAGTTAGATCAGAAAGAGGAAGCTAAATATTAGAGATGGAGTTTACAAATTTGACGTGTGAGACTCCTTGTTTCTATAGGGACAACCTTATCAGCTTTCTTAAATCTTGGCCATCGACCACATGTGAAGTAATGCTGGGGATAGAAATTATTTCATAAAAAAGTGAAGACTATACTCCTGCAGACTGTAGAAGATTCATGGTAAGTAGACACACGCACACCATGGGTTTATGTGTCAGGATCTCTCACACTTTAAAGGGTATTGCCCACACCATTTATAAAACCAAATTATTCACCTACAAAGAATCTCTCAGTCAAGTTTGAGGCATTGTAACATAAACCTACAGTGAGGTTAACACCCACAAACACTCAAACTAAACTGAGTTGACTAAGTACTACCTGGTATTTGACAGGTATACCTTGAAATACAAAGAAAACACAGGAAAGAGGACAAAAAAAAAAACCCCTGACTACATGAAGAAAACAACCACTGCAAAGTCACAACTACCTTTTTCTCAAATGGGCACTAACTATTGCAGGAGCTATTGCAAGATAACCCCTTGTCAAAACACAGAGAAAACACAGGAGACAAAGATGTACTCAACACTTTGAATACTATGCTTGCATCATACACCTCCTACTTTCTGTATACAAAAGATCTGAGTTTTAATGAACATGCTGCTTTTCAACAATCATGTGACCAGGAACAGCTGCATATTTAGTATGTCACGCCAAAATGTGTTGTTTGCTAAATTAAATGCTGCAGCAGAACAAAAACCGTATGAATTGTTCCATTCCGAGACAGTGTTTCAGATCTGGAAAGGAGCTACGTTTGTGTGGTCGAGCAGCCTTGCAGTACCTCTCCTGACTCAGAATTGCTGCCCTTCCTGATTAAACTCAGACCTTGCAATTTTAAGGCATTTTAAGAAAGGTTTTGCTCTGATCAGTTAATACCTAATTTACTGAGTTTCAAAACACAACTCTCATGGAAGTCAAGCTTACATTTTCATTCCACAAAACCCTTGATGAACTCAGGTGGCTGATTCAGAGAGCTGGGTGTACTCTTCATTTTGGCATAGCTAAAAAAATTATTATCAAATTCCCTTTGCAGGCTAAATTCCAACACATTAAATTCTGTGAAATCCTATAGAAGAGTCCTCATAAAAGGTCCTCTGAAATACAGAATGCAAGAAAACTGAAAAAAGCAGGAATTAACAGTCTTTCAAGAATGCGTGCTTGACTGTATATTTTTCCTCAGATGGAAAAGGCGCTACATGGCTAAACAGCTCATGTATTGTTCACAAGATGTGATGAAGACCAAAGCAAGCAGAAAAAAAAAAATGAGGTCTCTGTCTCCGTGACAGCAACTTTATTAGCCATTTCTAGAACTATGGAATTTTACCTCTTTATAGCCTCCCAGACTTTAATGCCATCATCCCGGTAATAGTAGTAGGGGATATCCTCTTTGCTGTCCATCCCTTTAGCTTTGATCTCCTCAGGGAAGCAGAGGGAACTGTAAGTCAGATCTTTCATTGCTTTCTGCACCATTTGTACATGTCCTCCTCCACCTGTAGCATTTGCCTGCAGGAAGAATGGCAAGATGGGAAAAGTAGGAGATTATGCTCACTTTGTGCCAAGACTGGCTTTCCAAATTCACAGGAGATTGCATTCAGATTGCTGATTAATCTGTTTTTCAAGGAGAAAACCACATCTGTGCACAAAGTACCAAACTGCAGAAGTCTACTCTGTACTACTGTGCATTTTGACACCAGAGATTTCACACCTCTCCCATGAATCACTGTAAATATCCACATTTTCACCTGCTTATACTGCAATACAGTAATTAAGTGCAGCAACATCAAAGCATGGCCCTTTCTGCCAGTCCTATGCTCCAAACCAGCGCATGTGTGAAGGAAGGCACCCATGAGTGTTTTAGATGAGGGCTTTAGCTAAACTACACACTGCCACTAGTTCAGGAGAAAGTATTTAGGGATGCAGGCTATAATCAGTCACCCTGGAATTTATGCCAGGAGATCAATCCTGCTGGGTGACTGACTACTGATGAGGATTGGCCAGGGTTTCAATATATTTTTATTTGGAAAACACAGCATGTCCACAACAGATAGCACCACGAAAGTCTTAGATAATCACGGCACCAAATGTTGGTTCTCTAGCATGTGATGGGAGCGTTGTAGCAGTCGTCACCTTACGCTGACTGTCCTCCAGCTGGTTGTTCATCTACACTGGAACCAACAAATTCTGGAACTCCAGGATCCTTGCTGGCAGATTTTAGCCACACAGTCACCCCACATGCATGGGGTATGGACATGATGCTTCTGTTTAAAGGGATGGGAGATCTCCACAGTCAGCAGTGGAGTACAGATGACACAGGAAGGCTTCTGGATTTAACCTCTCTATTTGACTTGGATGAAAAACTCTGAAGCAAGAAAGCTATTTTTGGCTTGGGGCCAGTGGTATAATGGGGACAGAGCTGTTCTGAAACACAGGCTCCTCTTTGAAAGGACCTCCCCAAACTTCCCATTTGCTGCTAGCTTGTTGTCACAGAGACTGCTGTGTGCCAACTTCATGTGCTTGGCAGATCCAGGATTCCATTTCTCCAACCCAACTTGGTGCCATCTGCAAACTTATTGAGGACTCACTTGATTCCTCGTTCAAATCATCCATAAAGGTACGATATACAGCTATGTTTTACTGGCTCAGATGAGGCTGAGATTTAATCCTAGCAAATCTGCTCTTTATGGAGTTCAAGAAGACAGGTTGGAATCTACACCCACTACTTGTGGGCTCAGAAATGTCTTACATATATGTCTTTCTGTGATGAAAATTTCCATTTGCAATCACAATTTTTTTTTCTCACAGATGAATAACTGAGTACTTGAAAGGAATTTGGGACTTAACTGTGTGTATACATGTGCAGGGATTTATGTGCACAATATGGTATCTTGCACTCTTATAACCCAAAGTCCCATCAGCAATGAGTGATATACTGACTAACATTGCCCAGTTTTGATTTGGCTACTTAGAGGTGAGAAGAGAACATGTTTAGCAAAACAAGCCATCAGTTCTGTGTGGCAGTTTCTCAGGTGATACTACTTACGTTTGCCCTTTAGTAGAGAGGTCGAGAAAGATGTGATGAATAAAGCATATGTACATTTGTAACTATGAAGAACAATGAAGAACTGTGAACAAACATGAGCAATAAAGATTCACAATGAGGATTACCTACCTTGTCAAAAAGGCCACATTCACAGATAAGCTGTTCTCGGGCTTTGGTATTGATGGCTATTGTGAACCGCATATGTGGCACCAAAAGCTGTGAAGTGGACAAAAACAATGAAGGTAAATTCTCAGATTAAATTCAACAGCAACCAGACATAAAGTTTGAACTCCTGAAAGTCCTGGTAGCTTAGCTGCATCTTGCCTTGCAGGGCAGCCAGTTAAACTATTTCAGCTGAACTATCACCAGAACTTCCTTTTGGTTTGTCAAACTGATGTGATAACCACCCTCGTTCCCATACATCCCCTCACACAAGAACCAACCTTGAAGAGGGGATGTACAGCAGGCAGCTGCCGGAACATAGCTATGCTGAACACCTCTGAGACTAAGTGTGTCCGTAAGAGGTGGGTCACTGTTTGGTGGACGTGGAAATCAGCCGAGCGGACCCAAATTTTAGCTAGCAGCCAATCATATGTGGCATCTGAAGGAAGGAATATGGGATTGTCTGGCCCAGGCTTTTGACCAAGCTGAAAGATATAAAAAGAACATGAAACCCTAAGTCATTCATGTTTAAAATGAGACAACAAGCAACGTGTCCCTTTAGACTCTGACAGCAGGCTCACCTGGATTGCAATAGGTACAATTTTATTCTCCAGATTCTTATACAGCAGACAAATGGGTGCAGCTAAGTACTGTATTGTGCATGGGTCTGTTTTATTGGCATCCACACCATCAAGTAGCTCATAGTCCACGATGAAAATGTTTCCTTGCTGTGGAAAAAAGAAAAATAAAAAAGAAGCACAGTGTGTTTTAATGGTGTGCAAGCAGCAAGGCTCAGAACAAAAAAATGGGAATTCTTGGCCAAAGATTGACTTTTGCCTGGTGGTTACAAGCTACTGTTGGTCTGTCCTTGCTCATGATGGCTCAGGGATGATGCCATTGAGACAGCAAGTACCATTTCACAAACTAACTGGCTTATGCTGGCAGAGTCTAGCAGTGAGCCTTTCAGTAAAGAGCACTATGTTTTTGGCACTCATGTAGTGAAACTCAGATGTAAACAAGTTTCACATTGCTAGCTGAAGAGAACCCCATGCTCCTTGTACAACCCTTGTCATCCCTTCTTCAGCATGTTAGTTCAACTCCGTAGGTGACAACAGTGTAAGATCCTACCAGGAAAGGAAGAGGCACTTTTCCCCTCTGAGGCATTCAGTCAAACCCTAACCTTTCAGAGAAAAGCACTGAAAAAAATCCTTCACCTCCTGGTTACAGCTCTTCCACTGGACCTGTAGAAAGGCAGAGCCTGCAGCTCCAGGACAGCAGGAGAAAACAGTCAACAGAAGCACTGCCAGTCTGCAGAGACAAACAGCTCTGCTATGACCAACCGCACAGCCTGAAGAGAGATGTGGCTGAAGGCAGTTAGAATAGAGTTTGGAGGTTAGAGAAGATAGGAAGGAACACGTGGAGTCCAGTCTGACCCAGAGCTGTACCTTCACTTCCTCCTCCAGCGTCAGGTTCCTCTCCAGACTGCATTCTACCATATCCATAGTCACAGGCAGCTTCTTGGGTATCTCTGTGCATCTCCGTATCAGCACAGGATTGCATCCATTCAGGAACTGGTAGCCAAACATAAAATCTTCCTTCCAGTGCTGCATCACATATTCTAATGGAAAGATAAGACTACTGCATCAATATCCTATTGTATTGTAGGATTCCTGCCTTCCCCCCTGCTTTTCTGTTATACTGCACTGCAACTTTGACTCCAGAAAGCCGCAGAAAAGGATTCAAAAGGGGACATAGAATTTTAAAAGAAAAACATTGAAGCTAAATGGATTGCGTAATTACTCTCATTTCTGCAAACCGATCCTTAGGCAGCCTGAAGAAGAGTACAGCTTCAGAGCAGGAGGGAAAAGATTTTCCTTTGCAGAGTCTGAACAGCCTATTCGCACACATTTGAGGAGTCACACACTAATCAATTTAAAGTAGCTTTGCATTTGTTGTATTCAATAACACAACAAAATAAATTAACTGTGGTGGAGAGCAGAAGGTTGGGCCTGGCTCACAAATCCAAAGCTCCCTAACCCACTTCTACAGAAATGGCACCATGAACTTCAAAACCCATGACTGCCTGAAATTCTTTTTACTGAGTTTTCAAGTAACTGCCAAGATTTTTGTATTGAAAATGTCTAAAGAAAAGCAGTAGTTTGTCTCTTTATTTGCTAATACTACATCAATGGAGTTTTTAACAGTAGGAAAGACGCTGCAAAAACTGAACATCCCTGAAATGAAAAGTGAAACTCATACTCTTAGACAGGGATTTTTGTCGTCTTGTAAGATGTGAGTATGAAATGGCAAGCACAGCAGGAGATTTAATGCAATGTGCCTAACCAATTTGAACTGATTTGACGAGAGGTATCTTGGATAAATGCCACATGTGTTTTCAGGTCTAGCTCACACTGATTTCCAGTAAGAACCATAGTTCTTCAGATTGTGGGCTGATAACTCACCCTGGTTGCAGCAGGACTAGATGAAGTTACAGCTCCTAGGTTATTCCCTGCTCTCTGCAACCCATCCCCAGATCCACTGGCCTAACAACATGGACATTCATACTTGAGTTCTGTCAAAACAATCCCTGTGAGGAAAAGTTTACCCCATGGAAAGCATTTGAGCTGCCCCATGTCACTGACACAAATGGCCCATGAGAATCAACTGAGGGAAGCTACAGGTCTGTTACAGCTTCAGGTCTTACAACAGCAGAACTGAGGCAGTGATACCCTTCCTGTGTTGGAATAGGGTTGAGAAGCCAGGACTTTAAGCAGCAATGCAACTGAGCACATGGCTGAGATATTAGGCAACAGCCTTTGATCTGGTCTGTGTCAGAGGCAAGAGGGGTCACCTTCATACTTGCCCTTAGCAGAGAACAGTACCAGACTTGCCTCTTCAGAGATTTTCCATGTATTCAGATGGCTGAAGTGGGACATGCACAGTCAAACTTTCAAAGATGGCTTAGCAACTAAAGCAATCTGAAAAGCACCCCCACTAAGATATCTCTATGTTTAGATGCAAAATATTTACAAAACTAAGTCCTATGGGACTTGAACATACTTGAAAATACATTTCTAAAAGCCAAAAGGGACTATAATGCCCAACTGGCCTGACCTCTAGTATAGCTCAGGACAGAGAGGGGTACTAAGCCATTACTGGTAATTCTAGTTCCTTTTGAGATCATATCTTTGTTCTTCAGACTTGTGGGTTGATGCTGTGATCAGCAGTCCAAGATTAAAGTCTATTTATTGGAGAGCAGAAGAGCAGGTCAGCCACTTCCACCCTAAGCAGACATGTACAGTACAACTAATTAGTCATTCTATGATGCAAACATGAACAAATGCTGATAAACCCACCAGAGATTGTGTTGCTGATTCTGACAAAGATCCTCTCAAAATCTGCAAAATCACTCCAGGAGGACTGGAACATGTGCATGAAACGGTTGACATAAAGATTCTCCATCCTAAATATACACCAAAACAAAACATATCAGAAAAAAATCATCTTCAGCTTCCTCAATACCTTTCTCCTTTCTTTTCCACCTTTTATATATCTAAACACAATAAATGCTTAGTGATGGAATGTGGCACTGGTCACCCTACAGAATTTAATTTGCAGGCTGTAGCTTTACACAGAAGTCTGAAAGACATATGAAGGTCCCAGCTCCTGCTATTGCATTTACAGAACTCCATTCTGGAGTTGTTCTTGGCAACCTACAATGGCTGTGCTTTAGAACTTATGTCAAATAAAAACTGTAGTCAGAAAAACAAGTGCTTCACATGTCATCAGTAGTTACCATCAGCTGAGAGTGCTGAGATGATTATTAACAGTGGTTCAGATAGGGGTATGGCAACACAAAGAGACTGAGGGATATGCAGAACAAGTAAAGTCAGAACAAACATAAGCCAGGATCAGTCAACCACTATGCCTAAACAGCTGCTATAAGTCTCTACATGACCAAGGCCAGGCTGGATCCCTACAGTGTGAGGTCTGAGTTTCTGAGAGCTTTCTATTTGCTTGAGCTGCTGGTTAAGCTTGGCACTCACCTCTAACCTCAGAAACCAAGTCACTTGGTTGCAGACATCACATGGACACAGCAGGCTGAGAACCAGAAATGTCTGACCTGAAGTGCTAATTCAGCAAAGTATTCTGTCTACAGCACAGTCCAGCAAGTTCCCTTTTATATGAGGTGACAAGTCCTAAATTATTACATAAGCCCTAAACTGTTGCTATTAAATAGAAATCCTTTACTTTGACTGAAAAGCAAATAATGAATTTAAAAAAGAAAGGTGGCTTACCACTAACACTTCAAATGTGCACACAGCACATGGTAGATGAGAAAGTAAAGAAAGGTCACAGTGTTGAGGGAAGTCCTCCCAAACAGCATTTGAGGAGGAAGAATCCCAGAAGGGTGGGTTTATAATGAGTAAACTAACAAAGAGGCCTGGATTAGAACTGGCTGAAGAGGACCGAAAGCCTAGAGAAACAGCAAGTGGTAATCTGGAGGAGGGCTCTAGACTAGCAGGACCATAACCCACATGAAGAAGCTGCTTCTGCACCAAGCCCAGATGGGGGACACATAGAGTTGGCTGTTTCTGCTGCTGCAGGTGGCAGTCAAGGTTAAGAGGTGCCTGGAGGCAAAACTCACTCAACTGTCTAGCCTACAACAGGACATGACCTCTCCAGAGGTCTCTTCACACCTGACAGGGACATGGAATGATTTCACAAAGATCAAAGCAAGGCTAACTACTGGACAGAAATTTCTAGATAGGAATTAGGTATCTGAATCACAGATGAACTTCAAGAGGAAGTATGACCATCACCGGAAGTTTGAATTATTTTAAAAACATAACTCGGTAGCTTGAGAAGAGTTCTTTGAGACTGTCTTATTTTAGAGTTTCCACTAAAGGTCCTGTAGAGCCCCTGCACTCCTTCAGAACTGCTCTAAGGTTAGAAAACACTTAACACATGAACTGTTGTGTACTGCTCCTGTCCTGCCCAGGATGCTCTTCTTACCTGGGGCTACTGATCAAACCAAGCAGTAGGTACAGCACTTGAGATCTAGTCACAAAGCTGCTATAGGGTTTGACCTTGACCTGCTGAGTGTCAGGAACATATTCATTCTCAGGTATTTCAAAGATTTCTTCCAAAGGAGGAAGTTTTTCACATTTCCTATCTTGGAACAAACTTCCAAAGTACTTAGAAAATAAAAATTTGTTTTCCCCAAGAAATCAAGTATTTCTTGGATGTCATACCGGCACATTCTAGAAACCAGACCACAGAAAAAATGGCAGAGTTGACTGTAGAACTTAATCTGCCCAAATGCAACACTGGTCCAAAATAGAAACACAAGCCAGCATTTCTGGCACAGAATCCAGGCTGAGAGTTTCCATTTGCTAGATACTGTAGGTCATGTCAGCACCGGACACCTTCAGTATTATCTCCATCTACACACAATTAATCCTGTAAATTTACAGCGGTATCCACTGCCAATAGCATCTAAAAATCCAACCTTGCAACATGAAAAAGAATATCTGAGGCATATCTTCCTAAGTTCAGTTTTGCAGTCCCAAGCAAAAGGACTTTTCCCCTCCCCTCTTCCACTACTGCCTATGTTTCATATAACTCCCACAGCTCTCACATTTTTCCTTAAATGTGCTCCTTCCTCACTGCTACACCTTTCAACTCTACACCAGCCTTTGGATTTCCAAACACGCCTCCCTGTCTTCCTTCCTACTGTACTCAAACTGAAGGCAGGCCTCATGCCTTCCTCCATGTACCACCTCCACTCCATTCCTGCAGATAGCTGTCCCAAGCTCCCAAAGCTTATCAGCGTAGCTAGATAAGATGTATCAAACTCATTCTTCAAAGACTTTCACATATCACTCAAACAAAAGCATAGGTCTAGATTTATCAGCCAAATGTGCCAGCCAAGAAGCATTGCTATTCTTTGGAAAAATCTCTTTTGTGTCATACCAGTTATTCAGAACGTCTGGCTATCTGCAATATAGTTTCGAGTTCCTCCTTCATGGGGAGGACCCCTTAACAGTCAATGACAAAGATAGATGTCCCTGCACTCTGCTGAATTGCTTCCAAGTTTCACTTGGCTGCGACTGAGGATCTCTGTCAACATGCCACAGCCTGGCAGGATGGGATTGCTGGAAAGGGAATGTAGCCTCCAAATTGGTTATATGTCTTAATGGCAAACCTCTCATCTCTGGCATTCAGATGCTGTTGCTCCTACATCACTCAGATCTTCTATATGAGCTGGGAAACAGCTGTTTTGCACTGGCTAATGTCATGCTGGAAGCAGCAGCCCTTGGAAAACACAGGATTTGTAGAAGTCTGGAATATCATGCCATTGCCAGGGTAGAAAGCGAAGATCTCAATGATCTTGCATGGTGATTGTATATTTTTCACACCTTTCACCTCTTGCTTGGAACCTCTTCTTGATTTTGCCACAGGTTTATTCACAGAAGCACAACACAAAAACTGTGATGGATTTTTCTCTTCTGCAGGATGGCCTCACCCCTGTGTCTGTTTCATGGTGAACAGGCTGTACTGCTGTTCTGCCTGATTAAATCTCAGAGCACTTCACAAATAAGCATGGGATCTTCTAGCATTTTCTGGGAGATAAAGAAAGCTAAGTTATCCAGTTTGACAATTTAACTTAGCATTTTGTACATAGAGGGAAGAAAAACTAGGAATAAATGACTCAGAATGATAATCTGGTTGGCATTGTAGTAAAGGCCTGACTACAAATCAAAAATTATCTTTTTTGGCCTTATAATAACTTGCCTTTTAAACAAAAATATGTAAATTTCCACAGTTTTCTTGGCTTATTTTATTTTATAAATTTATTTTCCCAAAGAACTATTTCTGACGGTCATTACCAAAATCATTTTCTGCTGACTAAAAGGCTCCTGCAAAGCTGTGGAAGAGGAACATCAGAGTCTAGGGTTTTCCCTAAACTCAAAGCCTAGATTCCTAAAAACTTGTAAAGCCTTAAGAATCCAATGAATACTAAAGGACTGCTTGATGAATAAGATGTTTCATGAGGTGAAAAGGGACCACAGCTTTTGAGTCATATTAAAGTTGAGAGATTTAGTTCTTTGAAAGTCTAAACATAAACATAAAGTTGAGGCAATACATGTGGCATTGGGCCAGCTCAGAGAGCAGGAAGGACCTGTCCATCTCTTGTACCATTAATCCAACTCCTGGTATGACACCACAGCCAATTCTCTGGTGTTAAGAGCTGGTATTGCATTAAAAAGGTACAAGAGCACACAGTCTCCGGCCTGTTCTATCATTTTCCTAACATCCCAGTTTGGATGAGATAGAAAGCTAGAGAACCCCACTCTTCAAAGCTATTCATCTGCCTTATTCCAATTAGCTCTGAAAGATCTAGGTTCACATAGCCACATGTGCTGCAGAAACACACTCATCACCTGCTGGAGATTTGTTCTGCTAAAAAAAAGAGAAAGAAAAAATATTTGCCAAGGTTACAATGCTTCATTCTGTTGTGAAAAACAGATTCCACTGTGGTGAAGAAATGAAGGAGAAAGAAATCTACAGCAGAGCTAACACAGACAGAAAAAATTATTTGTTTTTTAAGGCTTCCAATATTCAAAAATAGAAGACAAATACGTAGGTTCTCTTGGAACAATCCATAGGATTTGACTCTGTTGGTAGTGAACTTCAGCTAAGTAAAATGTAATGCCAAGAATGCTCTGACATGTAAAGACCAGTCTTATGTCAGACTATCCCACCACCAGATAGCATGGTGGGGTATCTGAGATACTGTCATGTGACCTAGGACTTTGAGGCAGCATGGAAGGAGACTCACAAGTCAGAGAGGTCCTGTTTGCCTCACTGACCCTGTACTATTTCAGAGCTCTGCAGGATGGACTATTCAGACTCATCCAATGCTTTTCTCAATGATAGGACACATACAAGTGGGTGGACAGTGACTGTGTTGCCCTAGGCAGAACACACATCAGGATGTCAAGCTCAGCAGGATGTCAAGGGTGCACCGATACCATTGTCTTTGGGTATGTGACTGAGAAGTTTCATGATCGCAAGCAATCAGAGGAGTATTTCGGGGAGGGGTGGGGGGAAATGCTGAGAACCAAGTCAAAAGCCCAAGATCTGAGAGACCTGTAGTCCTTCTGCTGATGCTTTTCCCTAATGCTTTCTTCACCCATCTACAGCCAAAACCATGTCTAACAAGAATGCAGACGTTTAGTCAGTTAAGTGTGAAAAGCTTAAATATTGATAATTAAAAAAAAACAAAAAAACAAACAAAAAAAAAATCTGTTCAATTCTTTCCTACTTTGATTGACCAGTGATCCAGCTGGGAGAAAAGAATCCAATTTTGAGATTCAATGAAATCTAAAAAGTGATCAGATCCTTACCCTGCCCCAAAAGAGATTCTGAAAAACTCCTAAAGTCCCACAAACACTTACGCTTTAGTGTAGTTCAGAATGAAGTCAATTCCCTTCTCATTGTCAAACTGGATGTCACGAGGCAGTTCACTATGAGAATGGGCATCAATGCTCAGCGGAAAGCCTGGATGCCACTCCTTCCAGCTGAGAAAATAAGAGAGGTTTGATTAACCATATAACCTTACCAGCATGAAAACTGTGTCTTCCCTTTACCTACTCTGCCTCTATAACTCACCTCTATATAAAGATAAACAGATTCACTTGGGGCCAAAAATAGTGACTTACACCACATCAATACCTACTAGTACCCTACAGAATCCTCAAGTACAGTGGAAGGCATCTACTTTGCCACCTACCTTCACAAAGCTTGAAGCAATTTACAATCTGTGGCATTTCTAAACACTTTTCACATTTGGTTGAAACTGGCATTAGCTTCAAATGTATTCCAAGGCAGGGGAGAGCAAGACAGACAACTGCCCAATGCACACTCATTCTTGGGGCTGCACTTTTGCAGAACTGAGATACAGCAGCTGAAAGTCCTGATTCACCATCCCTGGAGGTTTTTAAACTGAGATTGGACGTGGCACTGAGTGCCATGATCTGGTAAACGGACTGGAGTTGGACCAAGGGTTGGACTTGATGATCTCGGAGGTCTTTTCCAACCCCATCAATTCTATGATTCTATTTATTTAGATTCCTTCAAAAGGCACTCTCTAGGAGACTCAGATAGCATTGATTCGATTCCTCAACCTCCTAATGGTCATGGCACACATTCTCTGTCCCATTTTTATTTCAAAACAAAAGGAAGTGAATAGTAAAGAATACTGTTTCAATAGTATTTCCAAACTGGCTGCCACACACAGACTGCATTGTGTGTTATCAGTTATGCACCTGACTTGTAAATACCTACTTCCCTGAAATTACAAATGGTTTTGCCTTCCTTCTTGCATATGTAAATAAGATTTTGTGTCACACCTCTTTTTGAACCATGTTTTTCTCTGCTCTATTTCCCATAATTTGTAAGTAAGAGACTTTCTTATTCAAATGATAACAACAACACATATACCAAGCCTCAATTCATCAATTCTGAATGGACCCTCTGCCCTGATCCTTACTCTGATGATAAGGAGACACAAGGTCAAGAAACTTTTGTTATTTTAATAGAATATGTTTCTTGAACAAGGCAATGTCTAATGCCTTCTGGAGTTATCCACTGACAAAAGACAGCACTTTCTCATTGTGACACTGATTAGGAAAAAAGATCTCTGACAGTATAAGGGTGGGTATCACAACTGTGTTCTGTTAGCATATTCCAGTCCACTCAGACAGGGCCAGATTTTCCGCTGCACCCCAGTGCAGGAAACAACTAAAAGTAGTTTGCTGTAGCAGCCAAAAAGCTCCAGCAAAAGCTGACATGTTCAGATCATGTTCCAAAACTGTAGTTCTGCTTGTAACAGGCAAATGAAATATGCCTCCAAATCTCCCTTGAAACCGCAACTTTGTGCCAGAGGGCCCACACTAAGGCTGTATCCCTGAATTCCCACTTAAACCTTCCAGACAGGCTTATCTGAGATTCAAGTATCTCATAATTCCCCTTGTGCCAGGATGATCATCACTTAGAGTGAATTCCATCTAAGTAAAAACCAGATATGGCTAACATGGTATATGCTTTCTTTCATCCAGGAGTCAAGTAATTACAGCCATATGATAATCTGAACATACTCTGCCGAACTTGAGCTGATGAGAACAGACTCTGGACCTTCTGGGGAGGAGCTGGAAACTCACCGGTACATTTTCTGACGGGACTCGAGTTCTTTGCGTCTGTGCTGCTTGAGAATCTGAGTCTTGTCATCTCGGGGTAGCTTTGCTGTGAAATAGGGAAAAGAGACAGGGTTATGAGGCTCCTCTACTGCCACTGCCCAGAAGTTGAGAAGGACAGCAAAGTTTTCAAACCTTTAAACTTCTGATCTATACTTTTACAAATTTTCTGTGGGAAATGCTTACATGATCCAATTTAGTACTTTGAGTAGAAACACAGGTCCGTAGAGAATCTGTGGAAGCAGATAAACTCCTAAGATGGTGCTTCCAAGGGGCAATTAGCTGAAGCTGGGAGCATCTGTCTCAACTTTTATGTAAAATGTGGATTCCTAGTGTAGATACCTGCTGTATGTATCTAGTGTTAAATGGTCTGAAGAGGGTCATAGGAATTAATTTTACAGTTCAGTATTTCAGAGAAATTTCATCAATAAGAGAAACCTCAATATTGTTCCAGTTCATCTTCTCTGCTAAAAGACATATCCAGGAAACATCACTGAATCTCCCTCCTGAGAGAGCTGTGCTCTCCCCTGTCAGCTTGGGGCAATAATCATATCTTCCTGTCAGGAGAACAGAAAGAGTAACAATAAGGCTTTATTTCCAGATATTTTGCTCTTCTGACCATGAATTCAATATACCATTAAATAATACAAAGACTTCCTTAGTGATCACAGAAAGGTACAAGACTCACTTTACGTACACAAATAGAAGGGCAGATAAAACCAGCAGGAGTTTCATGAGAATAGCTGTTTGGGGTCTGGGTCTGGAGATATCAGAGATAATACAGCTGATAACACGTATGGCTAATGGTTTCCAATTGGTTGGGTTTCAGTTACCAAGAGGGTTTCATTTGCTCTTGTCCTTTCCCTTACCATACTCTGAAAGCCGCGCAAAGATGCTTTCCAGGAAAAGTGTTACAGATGTTACAAATCAAATTACGAAAAATGGAAAGTCCCTCTTGGAGATAAAAAATAAACTGACACATAGTTGTAATTATGGGCAAAAGGCTTCACATACAAAATTCCTCATCTAGGGGTAGCCAAAAACTTAAGGAGAAGATAAACATTTATCTCCTATCATCTCATACTTGTTTCAGCTGTTTTCAGGCACTCATGCTCCAGACCACTACAGCAGCCAACCTACCCCAGGCAGCACAAAGGGGAACAAGCAAATATCAGTGACAAATATCTGCCCCAACCCTGACCACAGCAAGCAGGTGGTCAGAGACAAAAGGCTTTCCTCAGTTGGTCACGACTACTTGAAGCAGTTATAACCATTATCCTTGTCCTGGACTTGCCAGCACGCAAAGAGGAGTGTAAAGTAAGCTGCTGCGTCAAGTCAGTCCTTGTACCTGCCAAGCAGACTACTCTGGGATTTTATTTCACTCTCATGAAAACAGGGCAATTTACATGCAATTAATCATAGGCCACTTAGGAGCTTAGTATGAAACAAACACAGAACACTAATTCTGATTAGATCAAAAGGGCTTCAACAATGGAGATGTGGAGCAGACAAAAATTTGGCATTAGGGTCAGCCTTCAAATTCAAGACCAGTGTAACTAGCCAGAGTAAGGATTCTTCCTTGTATGTGCTTCCTAAAATACCCAACTCCACTGTCAGTGCCTACCCCAACCAGCTGCTCAGAAAGTATTCCTAGTCAGTAGGGAAAGCCCATTCTCTAGGATGCAGCTGGAGACTGGCAGTGGTCTCCATACGAGACAATAGGGAGGTACATGGAGAAAGGGGAAGGAGAGATGGAAAAATTCCAGATGTTCTGCAGGAAATCTGGTTTCTTATGGCTCCCACCTCTTCCATCTCGAAGGACAACCTCCTTTTCATCTGTAATCCAACGGTAACACGGGAACTCCAAATAGTCACCCACTGGTGTTTTAACAGTGACATACTTAAGGTACCAGTCATCCTGGCACCAATATTTTCGCTTCTCAATTTTTATTAGCTGAATTTCTCCAAGGTCTTCTTCCACAGTCACATCATAGGAGTCAACCTGCAGAGCAGAATACAGTCAGTGATCCACTGCACATGCAGGAAGCATCACCAGCATTACACAGGCATACCTGGTCTTTCCTGATACGCCTTTCCAGATTCAGGTGGGTGAGAAAAGGAAGACCTATTATTGGACTGCAATGCAACAGAAAGATGATTAAAAGAACAAACAAGACTATGCAAAACACTCCAGAAAAGGAGAAACATTTTGGTATGCAATCTAAAAAATGGTATTACTCCTCAAAATGTTTGCAAGTCTGAGAAAAATATGCAGGCCATGAAACCATTCACTGCTCTCTTGGCAATAGCTGAGAGAGGAACTGCTAGGGAACTCATGCAACTGGAGTGGAAAGATGATAATGAGATTAAAACATTGGACAAGGAATCTAGTTGCATATATGTATGTTTCAGACTAAGAACAGTATCCAGACCACCTGAATCTGCTTTGTCTTTTGCTTTCTGTTCTTCAGTTCTCCATATTTAAAATGAGGACAATGGTACATTTTATGTTTGTACAGTTAAGATTTGGACAATGATACATTTTATGTTTGTATGGCTCAGATGTACAAAGGAATTTCAGTAGCTAACTGAAAATAAGGCTCACAAGAATCCCATCTAGCTCTGGAGGCACTTCATTTTTTCACAGAAAACAAGCCAGCATGTGAAAATGTGGTTTAGCTCCTTCCTCGAAGGCCTGACTCCTGCAAGAAAGACCTCCTCAGCCCAGACCTGCACAGTAGCTTGTCTTGTTTAGTCCTCTTCCATGTTAAGGGTCTGGTCACAGCCCCTGCACTGAGCTGGTACTGAAAACTATGGGGTCCACCCATACCTGCTCCTTCCAGTGGATTCCTCCCATGCCTGCTCCTCATCAGTCGACTACAAGGACAGGCTCCTGACATCTTGAGTTACTGGTCTTGCAGTGATCCAGGAGAGGAGCAGACCAGTCCCGGTGCTGTCCCTACACCAAGCTTTGCTGAGGTTTGGGGGCCGCAGCTCTGAACCTTGTCAGGCTGAGGAAGCCACTGAAAACCACACTCTCCTTTTCTCAATGACTGCTACAGCAGGGCTACAGAAGAAGCGGCAGCTACATGGTCAGGACAGGATTCTGCACTTCTTCCCCATGCTGAGCACCCCACCCAGCACAACAGCTGCTATGAATGCTGACCTAAGGGCCTCACTACACTGCCTGACAGATTTAGGACAGTGAACACAGATCTATCACAGAATTGTTAAGGTTGGAAGAGATCTGTGGAGTTCATTTAGTCCAACCCTCCTGCCACAGCAGAGTCACCTAGAGCACATTACGCAGGAATATGTCCCTTTCTCTATCATTTTAACCAAAATTTGCCATATTATTGATGCAAAGCACCATTTTGTATGAGCTATCCATAAATTATTAGCTTTGATGATCATTTTGAAAGGAAGACATCTATCTGTACACCAAAGTTTGAGATGACAGAACTGAGTTCTATCACAATCCATTACATAAAATACCAGCTTTCATAAAGTTTGTCATATCTAATTGACTCATAGATGCCAGAGAAAAATAAAAAGCCATTGAGGTTTCAAAGTCCACCCTACAGAAAATGAAATACTGTCTTTGCTTGTCTCTCTCCAAAGATGTTCTTCAATCAGCTTTGGAACTGCCAGGTTATGATTGTTACTATACTGCAACTCATATCAGACTGTTTCATACTAACAAGGATACTGGAATTTATTCTAATATGAAGCCTAATTTAATTTTAGGCTCACATATTTAAAATGGGCACGGATGGTTCTTATTTCGATTTCCTGAGACTTAATAGACTAATCTTAGTGTGAGCCAATATTCTCCCCATGTGTGTTAAAGCAAAAGACATTGAACTGCTTCTTTTAAAAAGGAAGTCAATCATGTCTTAAATAAAATTTTGCAATGTTCATGTCAACAGCACACCTAGACACACCAGGTGGTTACAAATTGCCTCACAAATAGTACGGCATTCCTTGGCAAGCTTGGGATGACGGAATCTGTCTGCCTGGATGTGAGCTGAGAGATGAAAATTACAGAGCTGAGACTTCAAGCAAAACATTATAATGATGCTTATCACTTTCCCTTGCATCTCCATAGCAGAAAAGATATAGTTCTCTCTGAAGAGCAAACAAATACAGTAATTTTAAACATTTGTTTTAAAGTTTAAGTTGCTGACTCTTCAACCTCATCACCCCATCCCAGAATAGGTAAAAGGATAATGTATAAAGATAAATTAATTCCCTTGATGATTTATGATTTTGGAGACTGAAAAATCTTGATTAGCTTTTCTCAGAAATCACATTAATTGTGACAGTCAGTGACTGCAGGAAATACCCCTGCACTGGCTACGTAAAAGGATATTCCCCTCGCCCACAATGCTGCTTTGAAATACCACACCTCCCTCATCTTTGCCTTTCACCTCATGCCCAATATTCTCACTTCACTCTTGTCAGCTGGCACAAAGAATTCTGGATGATGGCTGAAAAATGTAAAGAGCATGCTCAGATTGATTCCCATTCTTCAAGTCTTTCCAGAAACAGGCAGCACTTGAAGCATTTCTATTCCATATTCATTTCCCTGCAACCCCTGGTTTCCTCAATAAAAACTGTCAATAAACTTTTTATCAGGCTCAGGATTCACACTTAGTCCTTTTGCAATTTTGTATATCTTCCTAGAAGCAGATGGGACTTTGCAGAAGAGTCCCTCATCACAGGCTGTCATACCACGTTATCTCAAACTCAGTCACTTCCTGCTTGAGCACCTCTTTCTGCAATTAAACCAAAAAATGAATTTTCTCCTTCAATTTTATCATGCTGTTGTTGCATTTGGCAGTCAGAAGCTGGAAGCCTTGCAGAGACACAGTCCAAACAAATCCACAAACCGAAGTGAATTATTACCCATTTGTGTTTGTCATTATAAAAGGGAATTCAAACCTCTAAAGAGTAATGCAATAACCTACAGAAGCAAATGATAAACTGCATCTGGATCAGATTCTCTTTTTATTCAGCTGCTTGGGATTTTTGTGCTCCATCTTCTCACTCATTTCGAATTCTGGGGCTAATTGTGTACAGAGGAAGAATAAGGTGATCAAAACCACTGTCTGGTTAGGGAAAATGTACTGCAGTATTTTTAGCTCAAGTCCTCACGAAAACGCATTGCTGCCGGGTGATTAGCATGGCACAGTAAGTTTCAAATTAGTCTTATTTTCTGAGCACCTTCTTGTTGCCCAAGATACCTTTCATTTTTTTTTTAAATTCATCTCCTTTAAAGGTTCAGCTAAAGATATAACTTTTAAAAATCCACATTTACACATACATTTTTCTGTATTTCTTATGTCATACATACATATGTACACATAAGATTTAAATTAAAGAGTAATGAGCATCAGATCCAAAGAGTTGATAGAAATATCACATTGACAGCCAATCTTCAGAAGAAACTAATTCCTCCGATAACAATCTACTTGGAAATATTACAAGAGCCCTAAAATAGTTACTGTTGTGATGTAATGTAAAAAGGATATGCAATTAACCTCAGTGTTCCTGAAGGTTTTTAATCTTTTTTTGGCCATCATAAATCCAATTTCAATGGCACTTTTGAAAGGGAGGGCTCCCTCCTGGTATTTCACAGAGCATCCAAGTCAGCAATGCCATGGGCTCACCTGAGATGACAATTTTGCTAATACAGTAAAGGTGTCTCAGGTTACTGAGAGGATAAAAGGTCCAGGTAAGAACTGACAGTTGGTTGCACAAGGTTTCTATGACATTTGTTATATAAGGTATCTTGTTGAAACACTAAGATGACTGCATGGTAAGCCAGAGATACTAGGAGTTTTTATACAGTCTGAAATTAGAGTGAAAGAACAGAATTAATGAAGACTATGAAGACTATTGAACTGCCTAACCTCCTGCAGCACCTTGTTTAAGCAATTTAATCTCATGCAAAACCTAAGTTTTCTCTTTTTGAGGAGAGACTCCTACTGTCTATCCTTATACTGGAGAAAAAAGGATGGCACTGACAAACCCTCTTTCTATAAGCACAAAGCTCTAAGTGGAAAGAACTGTATTTCCCTTCTGGAAGCACTTGTGAGTGCATTTCTTTCAACAAAAGCAAAAAGCAGATGAAGGGGGAACAGGAAGAAAAGTGAAAATTGAACAACACCCTAACACTTGCTTTGAAACCACTCATCACCAAAGGAACTCATCCACAAGACATTGAGTAAAGCAAATCAGCTATGATCAGCAATTCAGCACTGCCTGTGTCCAGTACTTGAAGTAAGGCAGACAAAAACTAAAACTTAGCTACCTTGTGCAAATCTCTTCAGTTTTTTCCACGTACTTTTCCCTTAATCAATATCTGTCATGCAAATCTCCTACTCAGAACTGACCCAAGCCCTCTTTCCTCATATCTAGTAATATGCACAATTTGCAATAATGCAAATGAAGACATTACCAGGACAATAGAACTACAGAGGCTGGCTCGACATTTAGAAAAAATACCCCAGAAAGTAGACAAAGCCTTACAAAATTCTGGTCATCCACTCTAAAAGGTGCCTTTCATTTTTTTTTTTTTTGGCAAATGTATTAACAATTGAAGTGCTTTACAGAAAAGAAAATTATAGAGATGTTACTGAAAGAAACACTAAAGGCAGAATTGTGAAAACAGTGCCTTCATTTGCAAACCAACCAGTTTCAAAGTCTTCTGGCCTGCTTCAGTTTTATTTTTTGGATTCCACACTGGTATTTTTTTTCTTTTTTTCCTTGCACAACATATTACGAAGACTCACAGTGTTTTGGGCACAATGTAACCTGAACAGGTGCCTGGATAAACATGCTGTGCTCCTCAAGAAAACATCTTCGAACCCAAAACTTAGCACATTATACTTCAAGTGTTCAATGAGCCAGACACTTCATGGAATGTGGAGTTACCATCATTGTCCGCAATAAATACATGCTGAAAAAACTGCCTGAATATTTTTTGCTACTGACATCCCCAACTGCTGCTCACTGCTTCTTCACCCAGCAGGGTGTATCTCTGCTCCTGCTGGACTTGGTACCATGGCAGTCCAAGAGCTGCTGATGGGCATATACTGAATGCTCACATCACATCATTCTCTAGTCCAGTCAGATGATCAAGGTACTACCAGGGTCTCCATCACAGCCATCTCTCAGACAGGGAAATCCTCTTTTGTAGCCCGGGAATACAACCTGCCTGGTCACTGGAGACCCTGGTGGTTACTTTCTCAGCTGGACAGGGCTCAGCCCTCCTGGGAGAGCACCCTAACCTATGTTTTCAGGACAGTCTGAGGTCTCCTTCAAGCTCTTTTGCTAATGCTGTTTAGCTTTGTTTAAAGCATGTGACTATTCACCAGATAATAGAAAAAGAATGACTGGATGTACATGTCGAAGACTTAGGTAACAAAGTTATAAGCTAATGACTGTTTAATTATGAAAGAAAATTAACTTCAATAGCAGCAACTAGTAAACATCTGGGACTATAGCTACACATGCCATCAACATCTACTCAAAATGCTGACTTCTGTTAACCATATCTGCAATGACTAACACAGAAGAGACCATGTACTTAACTTAGGCTGTGAACTCCTGGGTTGAAAAAAACACCTAAATGCAAAGCAGCACCGTGAGAGCTAAGCCTCCCTTGCACATGTAGAGGTGGGTCTCACTTCCAAAGTGACTTATGAACACTTCTTTAAAACTTTCAAAGTTGCTTAAGTCTGCTTAAGTCAGTTTGGAAACTGTGAATTAGGTTTCCAAATAAAATACAAATTTTGGGAAGGGAAAAAGAGGCCTGAGTCTATTATTTCCACAGTGGACAACAGGCAAATAAAATGACATTCTAAAGCAGTGCTCACAGGATAAGCAATTACATATAGATAGTTCAAATACTGTGCTAAGACCATAGAGAGCATAGGGCACAACACACATCATAGATCTAGGTTAGGAAGAAGAGCATAGCTGATAGCCCAGTCACAACTTCATTCTCACACTTAATCAAGCTAGTTTTAAACTTCCATTGAAGTTGCCCTACAAGTTTCCCTTGGCAGGCATTGTAATTCCCACTGGAAGATCTTGCCTGTAATTCTTTAGAGATATCAGGGCTCTGACTACTAGAAAATACTGATCTTGACACCTATCAAGAGGAAGCACACAATTTTCTTTAAGCAGTTGTAAAGAAAGTACAAGGAGATCTGAAAGTTCGTTGTAAGCAAGTACCAAAGCGCCCCATCTTTCCCTAGGACTGACCACAACCACGGCTAACCCATGGGACAGGACTGCAGAAGATGGGCGGCCGGGAATGGCAGCAGGGACCTCAGTCCCGGGGTCCTTCTCCGGGGCACCGGCACACGGGGACGAGGGTTTGAAGAAAGCCCAGCCCTCCCCAACCCCTCGGGGCGCCAGACAGGGAGCGGCCGAGGTGCCGCTGATGCTGCACTGCCCTCGGGTCCGGCCCGAGGCACTGGAGGGACAAACGCGCTGTCCCGCTCCGGGCAGCCCCAGGGCGGGCGGGACTCACCGCGCCGCGCTCGAAGTCGTTGTAGAAGGGCTTGTCCAGGAGATGCCTCTCGCTGCAGCCCGACGTGCCCTGCAGGGTCAGGTACACGTAGTCGTCGGTGCCCGCGAACCACTGGGTGCCCGTGGCCACCGTGACCGTGTAGGACGGCATAGTCCCCCCAGCTCGGCTCGGCTCGGCTCGGCTTGACTCTGCACGGTCCCAGCAACCGGACCGGCGCTGCTGAGCCGCGCTCCTGCCTGAGCCCGGACCCTGCCCAACGCCACCGCCTCCTCCGCCACCACACGGCGCTGCCCGCCCCTTGCCCAGCGCCCTACGCAGCCCTACCGAGCAGCCTGAGCTGCACTGTGCCCCTGCCCCGGCATAGCTGCCCTGCATCCTGCGCTCCAACCCTGCACTCAGCCTCCTCAGTGCCCCTGTCCTCCTGCTGTGCACCAGCTCCACGCCAACACACTTTACACGGCCCTCCACTCTTCATCGCCTTCCACACAGTTGCGCAATCCAACACGGCGCCCAGAGCTCTGTAGCACCCTGCTCAGCACAGCAGTCCTGCTCCTGCCGGGCACAGCTCACCTTCGCACGGCTCAGAGTGCCTCACCACCTCTACACTCACAGGACTTCATCTCAAACTGCTCTGCACTCTGTAACTTCACCTCGGAACCACTCCGGTCTGCAGGCATACCTGCTCCTCTGTGTGTTTCTTCCATGCATACCACACTGACTCAAAACAGTGCACAGATCTACCCCCATAAGCACACTGCATATATCCCTCTCTCATCATCACCCAAAGTTACTCAGTCTATACTCAGTCTAAACCCCCCATACATGCCCATGATTTATTTCCTGTACTCCTCTAAGCTCTTCAAACACCCTGTTGTCTTTGCACCACTAATTGCTGGCATACCTACACATCAGAACTGCACGTACACAACCAACTTCCCATTCGCACAAAGCTGTCTAAAAATCCCACAATTTCACAGTCCCCACCCTGAGTACACCAAGCACCTGCTATCATTAACAACAGAAGAGCTGTGTGAGCTTCTTCCAGACTCCACCTTACTCCAGAGAAATGAAGTCATAGCAGTGACACTGCACACTTAGCACTTAGACACCAGGACCACTAGCACTGTTGTATTTTCATCAAGCAAACAAATACCACATGCTGATACCTCACTGATAATCTTCCTTCATGCTGCTGCTGGCAGAGGCTGCATGATACTGTGCTGAGGGGAGCCAGGCTGGGGCTTTGGCCGATCTCAGTGTCCTTCCACCATTGCTCTGTGATCAAACCAAGCTTCTCATTTCCTTGCTGTCAGGCACTTTGCCTAGCTGGTCTCTGGGCTATTGTGAATTTCTAGTGATACATATGCAGAACAAGCTAATTAAAACCACCCCAGAAGTGCTTCACTCATGGTACTTTTAGACCTGAGGTGCTGTGCTGAATTAATTAGTTAGTGTATGACAGTAACTAGTCAAATCATACTTTCTTAGCAGTTTCCGTATGAGGCCCTCTGCCCACAGATAAGACTGGGTGGGCATTATGAGCCACTAACTTTCAAATACACAGAAAGCAAACAAAGTCTATAGTTGGAAGTTATTGTTGGCTCTGCCCACTTCTGTTCTGGCAAGTCCAGTTGCAAAGTGCCTTGTGCCTCACCAGCATGGCTGCTGTGTCTCAGACTGCTGAGCAACATTGCAGAATACACTTCTGGATTCTCTGCTTGAGCTTCTGAAACTGAAGCTACCCAAGATGTGTTGTGGCCTGTCTTACTTACATTGTAAGTTACTTACATCTTGTGGCTACATAGCAACTGGGACAGCCTATGCTGCCCTTAAAAGGGTCCAGGTCTTTTGCAGAAGTGTGATGATAGTGGGCTATTCTCACCCAGACAGGTCAGGAAGGTCTTCTACATCTCTTCTGGTCAAGCAGAAACTCAACCATTTGCTATATTGTGACTTAGATTTCAAGGCTCTCCCACATTCAGGACATGCATTTACATAGAGACATAGAATGAATTCAAAACTGCTCAGCAATAATTTCTAGTCTACTGCTACTTTTAAAATAACACCCAGAAGTGCAAAATTGCCAGCTGTTGCATGGCACACCTGAGGTAGCTGCAGAATCCCAGCCCAGAGATCTGCCTTCTCCTCCTGCAATTTAAACAAGGAGTCACTTGCTGCTGCACTCCAATCCTTTCCATGGATAATGTTACCACACAGAAGGGGACCATAACTCATGAACATCTTCCTTGGTTTCATCTTTCCTTTACGTAAGATTTCAAAGAACTCTTACATCAGTTTGATTTTTGCACAAGTACTGTCAGCCCTGAAATTCCTAAATTTAGGTTCATAGCCTTCACTGAAAGACATATCTGAAAGCCTTTTAACATGACAAGTGCTTCAGGAACGGATTTGTCAAACACAAAGCTACCTTCTGGGCACTTTCATTTTCACTGCACATATGGAGCAAAGTGGTGTTCAAACCTTGACTGGTGGGTTTCCATGTTTCTTTGCTTCTCAGCTTTGATGCAGTATTTGAACCCAGTTCCATTCTCCTGAGCCATGAGTTCTGTTTTCAGTTTGTGTCTCTTCTGTACAAACGTGTGACCAGGAGTCTCCCTATAGGGTTATAACTCCTCTTACAAACTCATTAAAAAATACTAGATAAGTTCAGTCCTGTGCATGAAATTTGTAGGAATTCATTTGTTACCTCTCACCAACCTTTTCACAGCTGTGTCTCTTTCTTTGCTTTGTTCTTTTATCACCTCTTGCTTTTATCATGGCCACCTTCAGAAACTTATTGACATTTACTTTTGGTAAAATTTCAAATGCTTCATCAAAATCCTGCCAGACAAAATGGCAGGATAGGCAAAACCCAAACCCAACCATTTTTTTCCAGAGAATATATTACTTCACCCTTGAGAAGACCTACACTGTATGAGACTCCAGCACTATTCTCTTCTGTGTCGTATCTGATGGCTGCTGGATGTCCAACAAGGGAACCACTCTTGGAAATGACAGTTGGATCCCATAACTGGATCTGAGGCACGTGTCCTAAAGATTAGGCTATGGGATCAGACACAGGCTTGTATTGCAGGGCTTCCCCTACTCTGCCAGCATCACCCTGGATCCCCCTTGGCACAGTGGCTGAGATGCAAGGAGCAGATTGTGCTACACTCTGCATGTGTCACATCTCCAAGGGATGGAGCGGGGGGGCTCGAACTGGTCAGGTGGAGGCAGGCCCTGACCCCAGGTTTCCAGCTTCCTTTTTGACACCACCAACTCACTTCAAGCCTGTGACCATCCTCACCAATTGTGGCTACTCTTCCAGCCGCTGCATTTTAAAGCATACTCTGGAGTCCTTTGGTGAAGTGGCAAGGTCACAGAACCCAGGGGAAATGCAGCCTGTGAGGCACACTTTGCTGCTTGCTACTCACAGCTCCTCTTCACCTGAGCATCCCACAGATTTACTACATGGAAATTCACAGCAGAAGTCAGACGCTGTCCCTCTTTATCTTTGTGCAATACCAGTGAAAAACAAGGTTGCTCTGTGCAGATGTCATGTATCTTATATCCCTCTTGGGGCTACAGTATTTTTGGTGGCCAGATGGCCCTCCTGAAGTATGCTAATAAGGACTGGGAGTGGGCAAGAATGATACAACGTGGTAATTAACAAATGACAGAGGGGAACAGCAGAGCCTACAGAAATTTCCAATCTACATAAATAATCTAAGGGGCATGGGCAAACCTCTTCGGAACATATGGGTGCTAATTGCATATTGCTCCACCAGAACAGGGAGAAAAACCTCAGTGTTCATAGAATTGCCTCTGTCCCATCTCAGTGGCCAGAAATGAACTTTCGAATTGCAAAGCTCAGCAGTGTCCTTGCTCTGCCACCCAGGTGGTGGCAATTCTGACACCAGCTCAATCTTTCACAAACCCCAACAAGGCTGTTATCTCAACTTTTACTACAGGATCTTTATACCTTTTGTGCAAGGGACCATCCAGATCACAAGGGGCTGACAGTCTCACTATCCTCATGAACTTCCTACTCTCTTTTTGAGGGGGTGCTCCTTGGATACTTTATCCCATTTAATGTGACATTAGGTCATCTTCCTCAGCCATGAGGACCATGGGATCTGGGACTGCCTGACCTCATCACTTCCTCCTAAATGTGCAGCTCCCCTGACTGCCTCCACAGATACAGCTGTGCTACTCTGGCACTTAAGGAGAACAGAGAGAAAGCAGTGTGCTTTCAGGCTTCCCCTCCCGAAATCATTGCTGGGAGGCTGTGCAGGTAACACTGCTGGAGAGGAGAGCCAAAGCATGGGACATGTAAGCCACAAACAAGCCAAGCAGAAGGAATACGGCTGTGTCACTCTTTTGGTATCATTTGGTGCTGCACACATTTGACAACTGCAAAACTAGAATAGCAGTGGGAGACTGAAGAATGCTGCAGAAGGCCTAAGCTCCAGTAGCAAAGAAAGAGTCCTGATATAAGGCTTGTGCAACATAAAGCAGGTCCAAATTCATCCCTGAAATAATACCTCTAACTCCTACCACAGTTTTGTTTACTCAAAGGGATAGTTTGATTTAATTTACATCTGATTTCTCTGGTACATATCAACTGCTTACATGTGACCATGAATGTAACACAGTCCTGAAAGCAGAGTTTTGAGATAAAATAAGCCATCATCTTGCTGGCATGAGAAACACTGGTTTAGCTAATCCCATTAGCAGAACTGGTTCTCTTTTAACACAGCATTTTCAAAAGCAAGAATGCAAACACAACAGCAAGGTAAGTGGCAAGCTGGGCTCTAGAGACCTCAGTTTATCCAGAGGAAGGGAAAAATGGTACTTGGCAAGTTATTTTGGGATGCTCAGGGGTAAAGCAGATATGAAGTACTACATACACTCTCCAAGACAGCTGTGCTCTATCAGCTGAAATCATATCATCAGCCCAAGACATTTCCTATTCTCTCCCAACCACAAGGATAACTGTTTCCTGTGACAAAGGAACCTGCTGTGCCAGCATGAGACCCTACAGCTCGAACAGTGATGAATTGTCCTAAGCCTTCTTGGCCTTCCTTGATTGCAGGTGGCCTTTGAGACAGTATCAGAACCAACCAGCACAGCAAGGCACTCCCAGCAAAAATGACAGGGAGGTTAATTTTAGTGAAGTCTTAAAATGTTAGGAATTGCAAACCTGATTCCTTGAAACTTCAGGATTTAATAAGCATACCCTGAGTGGTGATCTCCACCCCCTCTGCTCTGTGCAGCCTTCTGGTGTTTTATTATTTCAAACCCTCCTCTGATCTTAAAGCCTTTGCGACAACTTCATTTATCTCCCTCACTCTGAAGCAAGGCATACTCTCTATTTTCAGATTTCAGTTCCTCTGAGACTTTTTCCTAGAATGCACGTTGAAACACTAAAGTTTGCCATCACTTGACCCTATCTGAGCAATGTTTTTCAATTATTTTACCCTGTGTAATGCACTGAATGCACTCCCCATTTCCTTTGTCCAGGGCTCTTACGAGTTCTACTGTGGGTTGTTTTTTTTTTTAAACCTCTTCTGCCTCCTCTTTTCATCTAGCCTATATGAACTAATTTTTTCTCTGTTCAGTTCTTTTTCTATGACACAATAAACTTACCTGATTTTCTCAGGTCATACATCCATCCCAAGATTGTGAAAAAGCATCTTCTTCTGTCTGTATTGTGGTAACACAGTACAATGCAAAAATGTCAGAGAGCATCCTATATATCAGAGCCCAAAGGATTTACAGGAAAAACTGGCATCACAAGTGGACATTGACACTTACTTGCACACTGTCACTTCTGGGTGCTTCTATGGTCATTCTTATCAACCACATATTGATTCAATTTGTTTCATCCTAGCACAACCTTACTGTCCAGAGGCAAGGTGAGCAACTGAGGAAGGGGGAAGGCAATATGGGTTGCATGAGTAGAGTGAAAGGAAAAGGACAAGCACACCGTGATATGGGTTATCGGACTGGGGATAAGGAAATGGAGGGGTCAGTAACAGGAGAGGGGCCCACAGGGCAGCTGCGAGAAATGGGATTGGATGAGGATGTACAGTCCCTGCAGCAGTGCAGGGGGTTGGAGCAGCAGCACAGACAGGGGCCTGGCTCTTGAGAAAGCGCTTGGTTTTCAGAATCAGCAGCTGGAGTTGCACCTTTGACACCTCCACAGCCTCCAGAGAGCACTTGTGGATCTTCCCAACTGCTGCCCTTCTGATTCCCAATTGCCTCCTTCTGTCCTGCTCCGAGAGGCAAGTCATGCTGGTCCTGCCAGGCAGACACCAGTAACTACTCACTAGACAGCTCCAGTTCCTGGGCAGCAGCTGAAAAATCCTGTTCCTGGAGTTGCAGCTGTGCCATGGGCTGCTGAGCCAATGCTCTGCTCTGCCTCAGAGACAGACACACTTCACACAGTGACAGTAATGCTCTTTCAGATGAAAATAAGGTTTAAGAGGAAATAAATTATAATCAACTTGAGATGCCTGAACCCAAGACAAGGAACACTTTTTAATGAGCAGCCAGATGGTTTTACAGGCTCTGTTCCTTAAACCATTTATCAGCTTTTCATCTCAGAGACTGCCAGTCAAACAGCAGGCCCTGGAAATCATCCTATCATCTCTTCAGCAGGGTATTTTTGTATAGAGATCTCATTGCGTTTCCAAACTTCATGTAAGTAGCTTCATTTACTACAGCCAGACTTGCTTTACCAAGGGAATATAGGACAGAGACTTGGTTTGCATGGGAGACAACTCACTAGAGTTGCAGATTTAAGGCTTCCTTCAATTTCTTACCTAAAAGAAAATGAAAAACTAATTATTAGTTAAAAAGAAAGACAATGAAAAGCTTTTCTTTGAGCCCCCTTGTGTCTGTTACAAACACAACTCCAGATTTTCCTTGCTCTTTGGCATGTATGCCTTTGTTATTTGCAAGCTTTCTCACAGCAGCGCAGGTAGCAGCTTCCTTGACCTACTGGTGCTAGAAATACATTCTACAGAAACTGCTGAGGATTTTCTGTTCTGTGTAAAAAATTACTTTTCTTCTAGGAGGAAAATCACAGTAACAAACATCTTCTGCTCTGCATCTCTACACAGATAAATGTGAGAATACTGACTTCAGACATGAAGCATTTGCAGCACCACTCAGTGTTGATTCCAGGAGGTCCAGATTTTAAGGCCCATGGCAATCTTCTCTCCTCACCTCCTTCATTGCAGAAGCCAGAAGATTCTCCCCATGATTCCTGCACTTGAGGCAAAAGCACTTACATCAAAGTAGTTGCCCAATTATTCTGATGGTTACTACACCTTGATCACTACCAATTTCTTTAACATCAAATTGCCATGGGAGGCTACTCTGTGTTGGTCTGCTATGCTGAAGAGCCACCAAGTTCTGTGTTTACTCCAGTGAAAGAAATCACTTTCATCATCTGCTACTGGAGAGCTCAATTTTTCTCTCTGTGCTTTTCCAAACAAAATTGATACTGTAATGGTTTTGTTTTGTTCTGTTTTTTTTTATAGAAACACTTTATTGCTGCAGTCAATAACCCTGTGTATTACACACCAAGAATCAATTACAGTTTAAGAAACTAAAAATAACTCTGCAAGTGGCAATACTGAGAAAACAAACATACATGAAAGGGTACAAAACTATACATTTAAGTTACTAGAAATTTACTAACTAAAAAATTCTGCAGAAGTGTGAAGTGTCTTGTATAAACTATACAACACATGCCAGTGTAAAGTTGTTCAACATTAAACAATTACTTATCTACAGATGTTTTACCTAAATACAAGAGTAGCTGCAATTTTTGAACAGTTATCTTCTATACAAAGACAAGTGCTTTCAGTACTTCATTGGAATATACAGACACTGCAATATCTCAAAACTAAAAAATAATCACAAAATAAAAGGTCCTGCTTAGCAATTTTCTTTGCATATCTAATATAATGCCATGGAAATCCAGCCAGCAATATCCTTGCTGTTTTATTTGCCCAGTTTCACCCATATTTGAGAGTGATCCAGCCAAGAGCCACTGACCTCCCTTTAATTGCTGGCCACAATCTCCACAGCAGACTACATCAGAAATCTGTATCTCAACACCCTTCAGTTTTAGGAAAAATTTGGACCTGTGTCCCACTTTGCAATAGAGTTTACCCTGCCACACACGGGGCAGAAGCAACCAGCTCCTGTGTGGGGCTACATCTCTGCATCACTTCAAAGGTTTCTCATGAGTGGCATGTCAAGCAGCCCCCTTCCTTATAGCACCCCAAGTGGTACTGATGCTCTCATCAGTACAGGGGGTTGGCAGAAGAGGGCTTGGACAAAGAACTACTACTGCTTCCCGGGATTTCCCAGGTACAGCACAGAGGCCCAGTAATTCTCTAACTCCTTACAGGGTCATTCAACCTTCACTGAATGCCTCCTGCTGAAGCAAAGCCAATCTCATTGACATTTAACCAGAGGAAGCTGTCCTCAGCTTGGGCCATGTTTTCAGAACACAGCAACATTTTAAACACCACTCCTGCTCCCAAAATACAGGCTTACAGTTGAAGAAAGTCCTGAGAATTCATAGGAATTTAACATATCTCTTAAATGGGACCAATGTTATGCAGCACACACCTGTATTTCTAACATAATGCATGTTCACAACCTGGCAAATAGATCAAATGTGACACAGCAGGGAAATTTCCTTGGCTCAGATGGTGCTTTTCTGGATAGGAGTTACATCAATAGAATGGGAGTCTTGTGAGATGTCCAGAGCACTGGACATACCAGAAAAGGCTCTGGCAATCTAGGGAAGGGATTGTGGTAGATGATATTAAACCTATATTCCCTCCAACTTAAATTCTTGGCTCAGAAAAGTCCCACGGTAACTCAAACTAACTTTGGCCAAGGTACAAGAAACAGACTTCTATTTCAGTTATTTTGAAAGCTGCCAGAAGGAAACATTGGAAAGCCTGATCTGAGAGGGGATAGTTGTTCCCCTTACTGACACCTGGGCAGAAAGGACAGAGCTCACCTGAGCTAGCATCAGTGCCTCACAGCTGGAAGCTGAAAAAAAGTTAACAGTATCTTCTTGAGGAGAAAGAAGAAAAAAGCACCATTCAGCCTTCTCAAACATTTGATGGCACCAAGAAGAAAGCAGAGAACTGGAGCTCCAGAGGCCCACCATTAACACCAACGAAGAATCAGCATGAGAAGTGTGACAAGCATAAATGAACCCCCCTAACAGATGGATCTGCTCTGCAGGCTTTCCTGGTATGAGCATTCCTAAGCAGTATAAAGAGTTCAAATATTAGGCCTTTATTTTCATTCAGAAAAGATCTGCTGGGAGAGGGAATGGTTAGCAGCAACACTGGCTAAAACACTTTAATTCGCAAATATTTTCCCCCAGATGATTTTACTGGAGATGATTTTTCTTTCCAAGTTGAGATACTCAAGGGCACAGTAAAAATCTTCAGTATCCTGAAGACAGCGAACACTACCTGCTGTTTTCCACATGGAGCTCACAAAACACCAAATGAGATTTCACAACGTTTCACCAAGAATCATGTGTGACAGTGACAGCAACAGGACCAGTGAGTCACAGTATGATACCAGCACTTGTCAGAACATCGCGCACACACCAGTGCCTCTCGGGTGTGAGCTGGAGAACAGCCAGGTTTCATACCAGAACTTGTCCATCTTCATTTCACCTACTGGTCACAGACTGGATGAGAATGCGCTCAGCATCGGCTGGCAGCTGATTCTGTGCATCTTGCAGCTGTAACGTGAGTGTCGCGCAGACATCATGTATGCCTGGTGCAGTTGGGCGTTTCAGAAGGGCATGATGAAGGTGTGCAAAACCTGATATTTAACCCACCTGAGTTTATCTAATGAATCTTTCACAGAACAAAACAGAAAACAAGACAGTATATTACCCGGGTTCTCATAATAGAGGAGAATCACCCACATCAGGGTTCAGGAAAGGGCCTGAGTAATTGCACTTTAAATTATGGCAGGCACAGGCAACAAACTCCACATGTGTATGGTCACCAAGACTGCTAGCCTGATACCAGCAGGGTATGTAGGGTTTGTCTGCCTGTATCACTTAAGCACAGGACATCCCTGATACCTAGTACAGTACACAGACTAGTGCCAGTGCAGCTTTACTGGGACTGCTCAGAGGTCTGGATGTTTTAACACACCTCAAGAACAAGGTACCATGTTGTTCATGAACATCACAGACAGTAAGTTTTAAGCATGAAGAGACAGAGGCACGTGTGGACACACAATGCTTTCCCTCTAACAGCTCTTAGAAATCAGTGGTGTGTGTTCTCTTACCATAGTCCCTTCTCTGCCTTCTATTAAAATATTGATTCAGCAATAAATTAATATTACATTTTTAAAGGAAAAAAGCACTGATCTCTTACTGTTGTTATTTGAAATGTCTTAAAGTAATTACTTCTACTATGAAAAGAACGTACCCAAAACTGTACTTCAAAAATACTAAGTAAAACTTGAACAAGCTTGGAATTTAGTTCAGTATCTTAACAAATAAACAAAAACTTTGACCTAAGATGTCCAGGCAACTCCTACAAAAATCAACCAGATTATCATCATTGACTTTACAGAGGTTTAGACAGGGCTCAGGCAGGGAAAGTCAGCTTTCAAATGCCTTGTGTGCTGACTTTTTGTGGGGCTTTGTTCCTGCTCCAGTCACACTGAGACTTTGGTTAAATGAGGGCTTCCAGCTGGACAGTGGTGCAGTCAAGCAGACTGGACAAATGAATCAACAGCAGACACCCCAGGCTTTGGGCAACTCTGTCCAAAGCCCTGCAAACAGATTTTAAAGCTGTCCCTCTCTTTGCATGAAAGCTGACTGATCAAAAAGCTAGTCTCAAATTCAAAAGCACAGACAAAGCCATTCTCTGACCATGTAGTGCATCTCATCAGTAGTAAAACCAGGCAGGTATTTTTAAACTCATCCACTTACTGTGATATTTACTTCCTAGACTTTGATTTCAGCATCTCCTCTGACAACATTAAATTCTTGGGTAATTCACACATGACACAGCACTAAAGAAGCAAAATCAGTTTCAGCTGTATTGACTAAGTTTCTTTTTTTCCATAACAGCTCACATTGTTATCAATATAGCAACAAACCCCTTTGCCAACAGTTTGGAATGAAGGTAACATCAGATATATATGTGCAGTGTGTTGATGGTCTGACCTGTTGGGGGAAAAAAAAAAAGAAAAGCCAATCCCCAAAACAGAGCACTGAAACTATTATGTATTGAAAATGAACACTGTACACATCCACTACACAAGTCACAAGTGCAATATCCTTTGAAGAAAATTTGTTCTTCAAAGGAAACCCAAACAGGCAATGTTTTTTAGTGTTATGTTTAGTAAGATAATGTGGGCATGTGTTGGAAATCACAGGCTGGAATTTTTTAGTTGTTTTTTTTTTATAAGGCAAGAGGTTTATCTTCCAGAAGAATAGATGGGTAAAGAACAAAGAAATGTTTCAAAAATGACATATTCTTTCAAGTTTCATTCTCATTTGACATACATATTACAAAATAAAGATTTTTAAAAGTGCTATATGCTTTGTAAGTCTCATCACAATATGTAAAGAAAAATTTTATACCTGCTGCCTAGGACAGAATGTTAGTGGCAGTGTTAGTGGTAGATTAGACTCTAGCTCTCTCATTTCCCTCAGTGTCCTCATCATGCATAAAGAAAACCTCCTTCATCATGCACAAAGAACAAACAGACAAACCAACCGACCAACCAACCCCACTCTACATATACTCCAGAATCAGAGTCATCTTCTAAAGTTACAGACTCCACAAAGTTGATGACAGCTCACTAGTGACTTGCTTGATACCAAACCCAAGGCTCATTCTACTCAATATTCTGTGGCTCTTTGATTGGCCACTACAAGACATAAAACGTTGAGAGGTATGCAACCATGATCACATTGACAGATATGCCTAAGGGATTTAAAAAAATTCCAACAAAAACAAATGTAAAAAAATTCATCCGCCAGCCCTCAGCTGTTAGCCAATTTTAAAAAGGTAGAGCAGTTTGCAGTAAACAATGATATTTGAATCTTCAAGGACATACAGAAACACCCCTCCCACCCAGCAATCAGACATGAAGGATTTCTGCAGCACAGTCTTCTGGCTCCGTGTAATGTGAAGAGTTTGTGTCTGAATGGTGAACCCCAAACATTTCTTTACTTTCAAAGTTTGGCTCCATTAGTGCAGGTTTTTCAAAAATATTCTTTTTGCTAGTTTCTGGGCAGTTTTGTACATATATTACTCGATTATAAGCTTTAAGTCTCTTCCACAGCTGTACGTACACTTTGCATTGTACATACATGAACAGAAGTCCTCCAGTGAAACCAATGGCCACAACCACCAGTTTAGTCCAAAATGGCCACTCTAGAATCCCTGGAAGAAAGAAAATAAAAATAAAGAATTAAAAAAAGTACCTGGTCAATATTAGCTGGACTATACTGGAAGTCTCAAAAATGTCCTGTAAGGAAACTATCAGAGTTTGGGTCATGCACACTAATCTTATTTTGCCATTTTTCTTGTTTGGCCCTTTTCCTCCCCTTCAAGTGAAACACATGTGGATGTTTACTTCACATATGACATTTATTCTCCCTCACAGAGGAAAAACCAAAACAAATCATTTTCTGCCACTGTGTAGCACAATCACAGAGTCAAGGTAACCACCAGGAATATGTTTAAGTCCTTTTACACCTGTTTTTAAACAAAAACTGAATCAAATTATGAAAGGGATTCTATGGTACAGTTTCCCCTTCATATCAGGAGACTCAACTCTGTGACCCAATGAGTCTGTTCCACTCTGTGATCACACAGTATATAGAGACATAAGAGCATGATTGTTACCTTACAGCTTGACATGTTTGTTAGGCAGACCAGACAATCTTATCTGCATCAGACCCAGTAACTTGTGCCTGAACTGTAACATCTCTTCTGATACAAAACTGCAAGTGCTGGAGATGCTGAAGCATTCCAAGCTTACACTCTGTCATAAAAATTGCTACCATTACTTTTCTTAAATTTCTGTAGCTTGAACTATTAGACATTTCTACTTTTAAATGAGAGACTATTCATTTTATACATATTCTGCTTACATAGGTCCTGTATTCATCCAGCCTCTTTACTCTTTAAAGACAAGCACCTTCATAAGATGGAAATGACACCACGCTGAATCACCCACTATCAGGTTATTCAGAGTGTAAAATCGTATCTTTACAACTCTTCAAAGCTTTAATCAAGATACAGGCCGGTGTTGTTTTGGAAATGCATGGCAGCTCATGAAGAGTGAAAATACTTTAGTAACAAAATGCAAAGGGCACTGCAGCCCTAGTACTGATGAAACCTCAGCCGTGATTAATACCTGAGCCTCTGATTTACAGGTGATCTGACGCCATCTGTAGGCAGCGACAGGATAAGCCTGGCCGTCTGTGGACATATTTCCACACACACTCCCCACACCCCCTGTCTCGTTACAGCACCCCCCAGATTCAGCAACCAAATGATGGGAGGAAAGAAGGCACTAAAACATGTACCAAATATTCAAACTATTCCTAATCTAATATATTTACTGGTTAAAATAACCTGGAGACAATAAATCCTTGAAAGCATACCCTTTTCATCATCATATGGAAACTTTACACTCAAAGGCCAATAATTTTCACTGTACATGGAAGACATGGGGTTAGATGGAACAGATATTAAGAGGTTTCATTCAAAGCAGCTTCCTGATTGAAGTAAGAAATGAGAGGAAAACTTTTTAATTTCAAGTGAATCACTTCTGCTCTGTGGACTTGCAGGTTTATTAATGCTCAGCTACCTCGCCAGATGACACTGTTCAATCACTAGCAAAACATTTTCCACCTGCATGTCTAGTTGGTATGCAGTGCTCTGTAAGCAAGGACAGCCTGCCTTCTAATAGCTCCCAGCTCTGGTCTAAGTACCCGTCCCTTCTATCTCCACCTTCAGGCACAGCTCAGCTGCCTGAGAAAAAGTTCTGTGACAGCTTCAAATTTCCAGCCCAGCATACCCAGGTAAACACATTTCAGTTTGGTAAGTTTACTGCTGACATACTAAAGAAAACCTACTATTTAAGAAGTTAAGGACACCTGTGCGGTGGGGTGGCAGCCACTATGTGAACTGCAGTGCATCTCATCTCAGTTGCGTGAAATGGAGTCCTAAGAATCAACTTGAATTTCTTCTGCTTCAGGCACAATCATTCTTAAAAAATTCTCCAGTATAACATGGCTCTACCTGGAAACTTGTGCTAATCTACCTCGCAGATGACTGAGTAGAAAGAAAACCCTGGTGGATTTACCTGAAAGATTTGGATTTAGGTTCCTCTTACTACTTCTCTTTTTTCAAAACCATTCCAGTTCTGCCCAGTTTAAAGGTAGCAAACAAATGCTTACCTCCTTATCTGCTCAGTAAGTGTCCAATTCAAACCTAAATTTGCTAAGGCAGGGCAACTTTGTATCTGGCTACAGTAGATTAGCTCTCATATCTGTGCATTTTACAAGTGCAAATTAAATTGACCTGAAACAGATTTAAAAAGCATCCACAGATTAACTGACACCATTTTAATTGATTCACTTTAGAACTGTGCTTTTAAACCAACCTAACCTCAGGGTAAAGCTGACTAGTTTAAGTATAAACATTACTGGCACACTTACGTTCTGCATCCTTTCTGCATTCAGGAAAAATAATGATTCCAAAAGAGTAAGTGGGAAAACAACTAAAGTAACATACCAGTAGTTTGTCCCTGTTTAATCTCTTCAGCGGTCCTGTCTATCAGGACATAGAGAGACCACACAACGCAGGTGATGGCAATGATATGGAATGTTACAGAGCACATGATCTTCCTCCTCTCGCTGGCTGTCATCTGCAGCTTCTCCCACTGGCAAAAACCCCAGAAGCAGAGTAAGAGATTAGGTGTTTAGTGTAGTTACTAGAGAGTACGAAAAGAGAATATTGATAAGAACAAAAACCAGGCAGGAGACCAGTTTCCTCCTAACAATGATTTTAAAAATCAGATGGCATTTTTGCTCTGTCACAGCACTGATGTGATGGCTGGCACTTACCCTGCTGTGATGGGAGCCCTATTGGTGCCATACGGGACCTCCAGTGCTCAGCTCCCATCTGGAGCCTCAGCACGATGTTATCACAGCACAGAGGGACCCTCAAACGAGGCCTTGCATAGTGCAAGCAATGCTGCTCCTTCCTCTGTCGCCCACTTGACACCAGGTACCCACAGTCACAGCTGAGCATCATGAGTGGGAAAGGCATTCAATAAAACACTGCAATAAAAGTGGTACATGATCCAGGTGACCAGTGCATGTAAGATACCTCATGGTGAGTTCTCTGAGCTCTTGGTACACACTCAAGGCTGTTTAGCTCTCACTTTCTGCCTCTGGGGGTTTCATTCAATCTTCATTTATAATTAACACCACTTAATAGCAATGACACTCATAGTTTATTTTCAGTGCTTCAAGAACACTTAAATACATATGCCCTGAGGATATACAGTAGAACAGGGATGACAGCTTTAGAAGTGAGAGGACATAGTAGATTAAATCCCCAGCCCTGCATTTATCAATAATGTTTATATAGCCCAAAACAAAACCACAAAATCAGGTCAGTGTCACTTGGGAAAGACAGAAAAAAACCTAGACAATTATTGCAGATGCTTCTAATATTTAAGACATAAACCTGAGACACTCAAAATATGTGGTTTTAATTTTTTTTTTCCTTCAATTTCCCCTGTTAATTTGATGAAAGTTTCTGCATGGGGGATACACATCCCTCAGCATGTCTGCTTGGAACAGAAGGTTCTGACAGACTTTTCACACACTTTCATAAAATATATGCTGGGACACATAAACCTCCTGTGCACAGAGATGTGTATTGGATGGCTCCTAAAATAATTTGCAGGAAAAGAGGACTTTAAAAAGGAGGAATAAGGTGGAAGGGGGTGAGGATGACCTGAATAACATGATTGAAATCACCCATTATGTTGTATTCCAGCTTCCACTGCTACAAATACAAGGATGGTTGAAACATAAGACAGAGACTTTGTGATCTCTGTGTTGAGAACAATCTCTTTGGGCAGTCCAAGCCATATTGCCAGTTGTGTGGGCATCCAAACCTCATCATGGCACAAGAACTGAACATTTCCAGCAACACCAAGCTAGAGTCATGTCATACTAGAAACCTGTACTCTTTCAATCTTCTCAGAAAAAGACAGGACAAACCATTTCCTTTTACATGTTCTATTTTAAATAGAAAATTACTTTTGCATCTAAACAAAGGTGTTGCCTTTTGACAGAAAACACAAATTAATCAAATTATTTTGCCAAAAAATAAACACATTAAGTCTACTTGCAAATGCTTTTACAGAGCCCTGATGACCTGTGTTTTGACTAATTTATAGCTCTCTTTTTGGTTCCACAGCTTGAGCTTCTCTGCTGGACAATACCTCCAGTGAACTAGTGGCTCCAGAGCCACCAAACCAACTTGCACCGCCTCACCTCTTCAAGAGAGATGACTGTGCAGCAAAAGAGAAGGTACTCTGCAAACTGTGCAGGTGCCCAGAGAGGAAACTCACATCTGTAGGTCACTGCTGCATTATTCCAATGACACAGCGTGTGGAATTTCCCACTTACAACAGTCAGCAGTTCTGGATTTCTGAAGTGTTGATAAAACAAACAAAAAAACAGCAGAAAATTTAATGTCTTTTTTTTTCTTTGAAATTTCAAAATGGAACACCTCTCTTGTCTCCCCTCATCTTCACTGGAGTCATGACATTTTGTTTCTCATTCTCTTCCCTTACTAAGTGTTTGAACAGCCCAACGCTGCAAAATAACCTTAAGATGCCGAGGAAGTTTAATTCCATTTCTACCCTACACACAAGCACAAGCCCTATTATTTGGTTCATCCTGTTCATAATCACCAGTTCCAGACCGTTTGCTGCTGACTGAAAGGATACCATAAGGGCTGAGCTGAAGATACAGAAGCATCTTATCTTCTTGCTGCAGCTAAACCTCTAAAAGGGTTTTTTAGATGTATTTGAGAGGTAAATTCCTTCAGTTTATGACTCTACCCCTACCTTCTGGCATCTTGACTGTCTCCCACAGATGACCTGTTCAGATATAACTAATGATGTTGCATGACTCATTTCTGAAGGTGCTCAACATTTTTTTCCTCACAGGGCACAAATATTCAGAAAAAGTTTTCCGCCCACTTCAGGCAGTGGGCACAGAAAAAAAACCAGTCAACTGGCAACTACAGCAACTCTTCTTACTTTGGATTCTCTAGAGTAATTTCTTTACTGGCCTATGGCTGGGCTGTGCAAAGTATTGTCTGCACAGACAACAGGGCCTATGACTGCCAGTATTGCAGCTCAGAGGCTGCACACTCTGTGCTAAGTGGCTACCAAGGGAAAATCTGGTTTTAGGAAGGCAATGATTTAAAACAGTTGTAAGCAGAGGACATGCTATCAACCAGACACACTAAGCTCTGCACACTGTACATCTCTCTAAAAAAACAAAAAGGTGTTTGAAATCTGCTCTGTTTTCTCTTAGAAGTCACTTTTAGGAATTGGACAAGTTGCCATAACAGTTTTTGGATGCCTGCAGAATTCCCACCCTATGTGATTTAGGCTCATCATAACTGAATTTAATGTTTGTCATTTATTCTACTTCCATAATGAGGTTATTGTTATTAACCTCTTCCACTTTGGTAGATACAGCAAGATTTGCCTGTGCTCAGAACAGCAGTAACTTCCATATCTGAAACCTGATGGTAAGGACAACTAAAATCGAAAGCTCAGAGGATTTGGGAGAACTGAAAAGGATACAAGCACAAAACTGACTTTATAATAAAAGTATTATTTAAGTACCTCTACTTTAAGTCACCAGATTTATGAAAGGTACTTTTCTATAAAACAAAAATACAGGTTCTAGCAACCTGAAGTACTGAGACCTGGTCATTCACAGCCTAAGAAAAGGTAAAAATGAAAACACATTCACCAGGGAACCACCTTCTACTTACAATGTAATATTTTCACTAAGTAAATTTGTTCCTTTAAAAAGAAAAAAAAACCACCTTACAAATTTAAACTAAATTACACTCAGAAAGTGTGATTCGATGTAAGTTTAATGTGAAATACTCCTATTTTCAAGAGAATTAAAAGCCATGTGGATCTTGGAGCTGCAAACTAAAGCAGGTAACAGTAATACAAAACTCCATATTAAAAAAATATTAAAAAACTGTAAATAGTTTTGTGTTTTAAAATATGACTGCAAAAAAAACCCAGATTGCTGCATACACACATATATGTATTTATGTGTATATGCATGTATATTTACACAGAGAGCAGCTGGGCTATAATAGCTAACTATTAGAGCTGGATTCCACTGATGTTGAATTTGCCAGGCTGAGTGTTAATTTAAATATTTTTTTACCTGTACAACACTAACCAGACTTTACTAAAGAGTCACAAAAATGTAATAAGTACACGGGGAGTGCTGCAGACTCATGGGCAAGGACAGCCTCTTCCCAGAGTGGACCTGTGTTTAACAAGGCATATCCTTGGGGAAGCAGGTCTTGTGCCTACCTTTCGCAAAGGCTTCAGCTTTGTCTCCATGATGAACTCGTACTTGCACAGTTCACAGCATCGTGTATCTGAGCTCTTGATCCATTGCTGCAGGCAGGCTTGGTGCACAAAATGAAGACTTCCCGTACAGTGACAAGGGGTAATCAAAGGGCTCTCATCATCTCCTTCACAGTGACATATCCTGAATCAGAAGCAGAGCTGCTCATTAGGAGAAAAGGAAGCAGAAAGGATGTGGAAGAGGCATGTAATATCTGTGATCACACATGGTTGTTCACTGAGAATCCTGAGACATATATATCAAAGGAATGTGTTCCATAACGCAGCTAAAACCAAAGAACTCCACTGCTGCACAAGCACATACACAGGCACAAAATAATTGAGCACAGACACAGATAACTAGAGAGCTGCTTTCTAACAGATGAGGCAGACACACAGTGCCTGACAGAAATGCAGTACCCGAAAGAAAAAACAGCAAGAAATGACAATGTTTCATCCAGACCAATAGCACTTAACTGAATATAGCATTTAAACAGATCAGACAGCAGTTCCCAAGACAAAATATGAACAGAGAGGTACAGCTACTCATGTAGTATGGTCTGAAATAGAAGATAAAACAAAATTCCCAAACCAGTGGTGAAACAGCCCACCCCAGCATAATGAATAGTCAATTTAGCCTGGATTTTGCACAAGTGATTAATTCCATTGCAAATTACTAGAGACAGATTAACATTGCTAAACTTCAGCACTGAATCTGAACCCCAAAACACACCTACGCTACATGGACTAATGGTTTTGCTTCTCCAATTCTTACTTTGCAAGAGCTGCTAAGGAAGCATCAGTTCTGCAAAATTCCCCATTTTTCTCACAGTCTAACTGTGTAAGCAGCAAGGACATCCAATATGGTGTTACTACCAGCTGCTGACATTTGATTTCCAGATTCAATTTATACACAACCCTTGGGTTGCATCAAGCATTGTGAAGTCCTTCTAACCGCGTGAAAGAGGTCATGAATTGAAAGGGGGATGGTGAGGAGCTCAGGGAATGAATACAAGTTACTAAGCATATGTGAAGTACATCCTGGCATGCTGCCATCCCTGTCTCATTACTGAAATCTCTTACTGATGTGTAGCATCTTGCCTCTTGTGACCTTGCTGATAGCTGGCAAATGGAAATGAAGTGGGTGGATTACAACAGCATCTTGTTGATGACAAGCCAGTACGGAACTAGATTTTTGTGGTAATGAGGGGCGAAATCAAATAATCAAATAATACTGGCAAGTACTAGCAAAGCTAGTAGAAAGTGCTGTCAGGGAGGATAAAGACTAGGATAGTAAAAGGCTAGATAGAGGGATTGCACATTTGCTCCTGCAATTGATGACTCCTGCTCCTCAGCCACATTTTGGAGGTGGCACAGACAAGTCATCACGAAGATAGTCCCAGTCTTGCTGTTCCCACCACCTGTGCACATGGTTAATCCTCTGTGGTTGGAACAAGGACACCCATCCTTTTTGGACCTCACACAGGCCTATCACTAACAGCCAGCGCTGAGATCTCTCTTTTGGCCAAGGCACCCAGAATGTCCCTTACAAATAAAAACGTATGGTGGCATACAAACCGAGGGGAAGAAAATTTAAGCTACAGTGACCTGATCTCAAAAGCAATTTTCAAGCAGTCTATTTTCCTCCTGACTCCCACCCTCTGACCAAACCAACAGTGCTGTCAGGACAACACATTGCTCATTAAAAGCTAAGACATATTCAGCTTGGCCTTTATTATTCGTAACTAAATCTATCATAATATTCCCAGTTTGGGCACTGATAAGAATACCATCTCAGAATCTCAAACCTGAAACAAATTATAAGAGAATTTATTTGACTCCAAAGGAAATTATTTTGCTTAGTAGCCTTGTTAAGTGCATCAGAGGAGTGCAAGACAGCAGAGAGACGGCTGCATGCTTGAAATCACACATATTATAGCAAGGGGACAGGGTGAAAGAAGAGACAGAAACAGCACAAAGGCAGGGGAAAGCTGAACAGTCACCACTGCACATGGAAGGGTTCAAAGGTAGGTGGTTCTCCGGTAGACCAACCTGCAGGTATCCCCCGATGTGGACACAGGGGAGAGAGGGGGGAACTTTTCTGAGAGGGGGGAAGGGCAGTCAAGGTCACTGTCCTTCTCAACTGAACAGAGTGGTGCCCGCTGCTCTTTTGTTTTCAGTTTCACTGAGGTGCTGTCCTCAAAGACGTCATCATCTCCCATATCATCAGAGCAGAAGTCCGTGCTTTCCACCAGCATGCTGGAGGATTTCTCAGCTTGGAAATGACTGGAATAGCTCTCCAGTTCGTGAAATTTGTGCAGGCTGCTGATGCTGGAGGTATGTGAGAAGGAAAAAAGATAACGCAACAGTTTTTTGCTCCTTGAGGTGTCATGGTCCACTTTGTCCTCCAGCAAGGGGATATGTACAGCGCTGTGGTTCTCTGCTCCTCCCGATGCACTCGAGTAGTTAGAAAGGGAAGGGATATAGGAGTGCTTAGAATTGCTAAAAGAAAGAGGCCTGAGATTCAGCGGTTTCCTCTCTTTAAGATGAAATTTGTTAATCCTTAAACACTGCTCTTGAGTCGGGGTCAATTTGCCTTCCGAGTGCGTTCGCTCCACATAGTCAAAGCACTCACTGGTGCTCTGCGCCTTCTGGTCCACGTCATTGAGGGACTTGGAGAACTTCAGAGTTCGGGTGGGCTTTACATTCTTTGCAGATCTGAGTGCCTGGCCCCGATCCTGCCCACGGGAGTTTCTCTTTGCTGCATGAAACGTGTCCTGACAGATTACTGTCACAGTGACCCCTTGTGTCAGAGGGCTCTGGCAGTGCGGATTTTTCAAGACAACAGCAGACTGCACTGGACTGTGATGACAACACTCAGAAAACACTGCACTGGAACTGCATGCAGAACAGTGGAATAAAAGCACAGAAAGTAAAAAACAATTACAAAAGAGAAGACATATAATTAAAAGTGAAGAAATGAGAATTACAGCTAGTGTGGCAATGGCAAACATAGCGGGGCCAGTCAGTAAGATTCAACAAAGCAGTGTTAAGACAGCAGTTGAGTCAAACAAATGGGATGCTTCGTGTGGGAACCCCACCTTACTTACTTCCCTGTAAACATGCTTTTTCAGTTTTGTTTTTCCTTTATTTGAACCTTTGCATAAGCCTCAATGTAGCCATGCAAACGACACACTTTACCTGCAGATGTCCTGGTTGGATGGTGTAACAGACGTCCGAGAGAAGCTATGGGGGACAGAGATAGAGGTTGGACTTCCAGCCTGCAGCAGAATTAAAACAAACAAACAAACTCCATGTCACAAGTCAGTATTGCACAGCAAGCACCTTCAGGGTGAAACACAGCATATGGAGTCAGATATCCTCTACATCAGATATTCATGGGCTAGTTCCAAGAAAGTGGCTTTACTGTTGAATTTGAGAAAGGGAGGTCACACAGTTTCACCCTTGGAAAAGTATGGATCAGAAGATAAACACTTTACCTCAAGGTCAAATGCAGACATCTCTGGAGTGGAACCTGCCAGCTGTCAAACACTGCACAGAACAATAGCTCAGGAAATGAGCAATACTATGGTAATTACAATAATTAGATGGAAACATGTCTATAGACTAGTTGGAATTTAGCTGCCATGTAATAGCTAATCCTTCCTCTTATAACGATGACAAGAGATTAGAGGCTTCGGGTTTTCTTCACAAGACAGAATCACCAGCAATTCAGTAATTCAAACACTACTTGGGGACTTACATTCCATACTACCATATGCACATGAGCACCATCTGCCAACCCAGACCATTCTCTGAAGTACTTTTTGTACTTTGTGAGGCCTTTCATCCTGCTCTTATTTGAACAGGGTCTTCCATCTCTACCTGGAGGAGAGGTGTGGCAGCAGTCTCAGTAAGAGCACACTGAAAAAATAGAGTAATTGAAGAATTCAGAATTCAGCTGAACTAACTCAAAAAACTAAAGCTAAGCTCTTGGCATATTTAACACTAATAGACAAGCCTGTAAAATCAATATGGTAGGAATGAGCATTGTCTCAGAGCTGGGATTCCATGGGCTGTTATTAAAAACCTTTTCTGTTGCTGTATTCTCTGTGTCCCTTCAAAAAACTTCTCAACCCTTCCTAGAGGTTTTCGCAAGGAGGAGAATCTTTTAACTTCCTGCTGGATAGTCTGTGCTGCTCACCCACTGCTTGCATTTCAAAATTCAAACAAAGGTTTACAGCTCTTTTGATTGCAAAGCAAAGCCTGAAACTCAGGAAAGAAAATGGCAATTAGCAGAACAACAGAAGTGTCATCACCACACTAGGCTGCACAGAAACCAGCAACGACAGCAGAGACCTGGACCAGGCAAGTGCACCAAGACAGAGCCAGGGAGACCTCAGGTGTATTGACACAGAAGCACACTGTGGTCAGCTCTGTGCTTCAGCTTCAGACACCAGAGCTAGTTCAGCAATCAATGCTTTGACAGGATCTCTGGTCACGGTGACACACATACACACTGTATCTGTCTTGGGACTCTTCAAGGCTTTTAGACTCTGATAGCAAAAGCAAGGTTCCTTGTTACATATTATATTCTTCTTTCTTTGCGAGAGAAGATATGAGGATACACAGGCTAGTTTATAAATACAAATACAGTCATGATCTTCCATGTCACAGAACTCATCTGTTGAGGTTTTATTTCTCTAGCCAACGGCACTAAAGACAGCAACGTACCTGCCCTCACATTGGGATGCCTCAGATGCACTGAGACTGAAAAACAGGTATCCATTTACAGCTGGGTCTGCAGGAATTGAAGGCAAGACTCAACCAAGATTCAAACACATAACTCTTGACCCTTAGTAAGATGCTGTAACTTATTTCCCATCTTACCTGGCTAGGTACATGTATAGAATAAAACCCAAGGGAATAATCTTGGACCAGAAAGCAAACTGAACTATGTTATGACTGTGACAAAACACATTGTAAGATCAATTATTTGCTTTATCCTGGAAAATATAGTTCTTTACATTTTACACCACTTGCACATACGTGCATTGTACGATTAGGATCCTGATCATACAGTGAGGTAAATTTAGGTTCTACTTGAAAATTTGGTCTCTATTTGATGCTTAACCTCTCTTAAACGCAGGTACATCTCTGACTTCAAATCCTATCTTTTAAAAAGTGTTTCTGCAGTAATTACTTTTGTTTTTTACTGGAAGTCTGACAATGTATTAAAAGACATGACACTATAATTTGCTGATAATCTGTTTCATTATGCAAATGAAAATTAATAAAACTTAAATAATGAACTAGTTAAAAATATGTATTTAGCAATCGTCTAAAACCAAAATACTAAACCAGTAAAACAGCATGTTGCATTCTGCCACGGAAACACAGACATATATTGTTGGAACTGAAGTCACAAATCAATTAATAAATCTGTCTCAGGTTTTACGCCATGATCAAATCACAGAAGGTAACCTGCTTATAATGAAGCCAGTCTCTTAACTCCTTATTTTCCAAAAAAAGACAACAGAATATATGATGTGACAGTCTAATAGCAGATGACTAGACTTGATGATCCAAAATTTCCCTTCTAAAACCATGTTACTGCTTTTGTGATTCAATTTTCTGGTACCAAGACAGTGTCAAAAGTCTCGCCACTTGGGAAATCAAAAGGCTGGGACAAACAAATTGTGGAATTTAATTTCAAGCTTATCATTCTGTTTCTAGATGCCAGCACTGTTCAGGAGAGCCTGCAGAACACCCATATCTGAGGCACATTTATCCCTATCTTCATGCTTCAGAACAGAAGGTCCTTTTCTCTATTTTCATACATAATGAAAATGCAACCAAAATATGAACAGAAATCAACATACTTGGACAGGCACCACAAAGAGGAACAACAAAACACTGCAGGAAGTTATGCCCCACTCTTGGTTTAAGCTGTGGCTACCATCATTAGCCATGGTCCAATGAGCCTACAGTCTGTCCTTCTTTCATCCCATGCTTTTGCTCATGAAACTATTTACACAGCTGCACTGCAGCTCAGAGGAGGATAGTGAGATGAGGTAAAACCATTATTTTAATGCCAGCCACTTTCCTAGCTACAGCTGCCAGAGGAACATCAGTCAGTGAGAGCAACGAATCTCTTAACAGTGAGGCACAACTCCCTGACAAGAGCATAGTAGAATGCAAGATGCTGCCAAAAACCTAAGAAGAAATATCTGCCAGTTCTAGAAGCAGGGCTACATGCAGGTGATGCTGGCCAGTCCACTCAGGTCATCTGGGTTTACTGACTCAGACACAGGTGCCACAGAAAAGAAAAACAGGCAGCCTTAGGCCAGAAGAGGGCAAAGAGAGATGGGTGAACTAAACAGTGAAGTGGGTCCAGCTAGCTCTGATGTTGCTCCCACATAGGGCTGAGCTCTGAAGAAGCTAGGAAAATAAGCAACCAAAGCCCTCTCCACTCTAGCTTTTGGCAACACAGTGCCCCAGCAGCAGCCTGGCAAGTAGCAGCACCTTTATCTGAACTGGTAACTTCTGATGGTGACAGCAGCAGTAGGTTTTAAAGCATTCCTTCTTGTAGGTTTCTGCCATGCTCATGTGACACAGACCCTCAGCCTTGAGAGCCTGAATTTTAACCCCATAATCGCTGCATCTCTCTGGACTTTCATGCCCTTCAGTGATGAGCCTTGGAGCTATTTGCTAGTGAGTTACTCTGTGCAGCCCAATTGGCTGCCTAAAATAGCTCAGGACTAAAGGTCAACAGTTCGCTAATTGTGTGTATTGACATTCCTATCTAATGCAATTCAGTGAGGTCACAGTGAGGCCTTCTGCGCTGGTGTTTGGACAATCACTGCAATTCTGAAGATAGTAATTCCTGGAAGCCTGTATCTCTCTGGAGGGCTGCCAGAGGAACACACACATTTTTTTATTTACATATATGTGAGTATATACACATGTATATGTCTGCTGCCATGGCTGGTTGCTCTCTATCTGCCCCCATTTCATGAACAGTGTTATCTGTTGGTCAGAGAACTGAGCCAAGACTACTTACTTGTGGTTACATGCTGCACAACAAAAATCAAAAAACTCACCCTGCCTAAGAAAATGAAGTCATCTTTGAAGTGAGCCATAGTGAATGTGCCAATGGCTTCAGAATATTTCAAGATAACCTGTTTATCTGAGATGGCGCTTCTGGGTATAGTTGCTGTTGTCCCACTCTGGGCTGCACTTCAGTACTAGCAATTATATCTCATTTTAAAGAACATGACCTGTCACATTCTAAAAAAGATAAAAAGGTAAAAAATCAGAAACAATTTAACTCTTGTAGAATTCCTAAAGTGGCTGGAAGTCTAAAGTAAGCAAAGAAAGTTTTTCACCTGTACCTGCAAACTTTGTCATTCCTAGGTGCCACATGAATAGGAACAGTACTGTGACCGTACTATTTGTGCTACAAAAATATCTAGAAGTTTCAGGTAAGGATCTGGAACTAACATATTAAGCACTATGCACATCTAACAACAGAGTACAGCTCTCATTTGGACAGACAAAGAGTTAGAAAAATGAAGTACAATTGTAAGTCTTTTACTCAGGAGGAACTGCAGTAAGAAGGAGCTTCAGGCATATACAAATTTAGCAACAGAGTAAGGAGTCAAACACTCCACAACCCAAATTTCAATCTGGCATTTTGATTATGGGCTTGCCTTTATTGTACACTCTCTTGACAAAGAGCTATTTTGTGTTGATCTCACAGATCCTACTTAAATGTATATTAAGAAAACAAAGCTGCTGCTAGACATGGACATGGCAGGCACTTATCCTGCATGCTACATCTCCAGAGGCAGCAAAAGCTCCAGGTTGTGCTCCTCCCTTAGTTTACACTCACAGAAACCAAGACCAACTACCTCATACCTGTTCCTTTGGCAGGATCTAGGTATAGACAGTGATCTAGGAATGAAAACAACAGTGATGGGAGGCCTTGTGAAAAACAGGACCAAGGTGTTCCATAGCTAACCTGGCTACTGTTCAGCTAGGGAAAGGTCATCTATTAAGAGACCAGGGAATCTGACTCTGTCTATGCCACCCCTGGTCCCATTCACCTGCCCTCCCTTTGGCAAAGGCAGACCCAGCACTGTCCCATCCACAGTTGCAAAACTCAGTTCTGAGCCTGGGCTGAAGGCAGGCAGGGAGGTCTCAATTAAGCCCAAAGGACACATTCATCATTTCTCTCAAGTCACTGCAGAACAAACGTAATGGCTTAGCTCCAGCTATCCACCAGCATGCAACATGTTTGTGATTTCATGCTTTCAGTAGGAGCTGCATTCCACATACATGTTGTCTGATGGCTCTTGCTAAAGTCCACTGCAGTTGACAGTCTCCAAAGTTCATCTGTGGAAAAGGCATGGTTGTTTCACAGCACACGTGCCATGGAGGCCTCCAACTGAACCAGCACACCAAGGCAGCAGTGCAACAAGACCAAATACTAACCTGACACTTGAGAGAGGCAGAATAGGCCACCCATGGGCACACTGGATGTTGTGACAGGCAGAGAGCCCTCCTGACAGGCTGGTTTTGAAAGCTTTTACTAAATACCAACATGGCAGGATCAAGTATAAGCAACTTCTGATCTTCTCTAGTAAGGTCTCCCTACCACACTCATGCCATTTTGACTTCCAATGCATATTAAAATCAAGTGCCTTTAAGTGGGATAAGATGAATTACTAGAATGGAGAGCAGTTAAAAAATCAGGGGTGGGGAGTGGGAAGACATTGGAAAGGGGCGTCTGGAAATTTCAGGATGATCTACTCTGCCAAGTAATTTTGACAACAATTTGATAGGAACCAGGAGTCAGCCGTTGGAAGAACTTCCATACTTTATACAATGTATATGACTATAATTAAAATTATGTCTAGCAGCTAGAAGCAAAGCTGAAGTCAGCTTTGTTCTTCCTAAAGAAATCTAAAGGAGGATTCTGGCAGGAACTTTCTCTAGAGATTCAAGGGCTGAAGACACTAGAGAAAGAAGGCTATCTACCCCTTCAAAATCTTTGCAAGCATCATACAACCTGTGTATAGCATAGGATGAATGTTGACTAAACCCAGTAACAACCACACAGGTTATGTAAGGAGAAGAAGAAATAAAAACATATATATGACCCTTTGTCTATAAAATCTTCCTCAAAATACCTTGAATAGATTGAGGAAACAAAAGAGGAAAGGGAACTCCTGTGGGTTTCATCTTCATGGGGTGCCCTCATACATAAATAAGTAAGAATCCAGCCCCAGGAGAGAGGATTTACCACAGTGCAGAGAGACTATCACACTCCTTTATGAACATGACTGTGCTGTGCCCCAGCATAGGATTACTTGCTCTTATGCCTGGGGAAAAGAGTATACCTTCATCTTCACACTATACAATTTTTCCTGTCTTTTCCTTTCCTCAATAGCTCAGTGGAAGTATTTTTTTCAAAGCAACTTCTCTTTCCCTACCCCCAGGCTCACATACCTGAACAGAACACCTTCAAGCAGTAGTTGTTTTCAGCAAGCCTTGGTCATCTGATAGACTGCAGGACAGTTAAGCTCTGCGACTGAAAAACCTGGACTGCTTTTCTACGGACAAATGCTCACTGAATCCATCAATGCTTCAGGCAACAGTAGACGTGTGCATTCATATGCTTTTCTAAATCTGTTCCAAGCTGATGAACAGCCTAAATGGATTTTAAATTTCATAGCAAGCTTAGGCTACCATTTTGTGTCTGCACTCGCTGCTGTTCAGCCTAAGAATAGTCTAATACTTTACAGTGTGCTACTGTTCAAAAGAGAAAACTATACAGGCCTTAAGAAAAGACAAAGCATTTGCATTTTTTAAGGAGTAACTTGTGATTCCTTTGCTGTGATCCCAGTATTAGCATTTTCAAAGTTTACCCCTTAGAGGGGGCCATAAAAATAAGCCTACCAAGTGCTTCCCCATTACACTAAAATCAACACTCCAGAGCAATCAGATGACAGGAACAGCACACAGATGACCTGAAGATATTTCCATTATCAAATCCAGGATATATCAGACACTTTGAAGCTAAACAATACCACTAATTTGAGGATAACTGTTTACAGACCAGCTTTCTCAGTGACCCCATTTCATCTGCTTGTAAGCACAATGCCTTTCTCTATAAGCAAAGGGCATGTATTACCACTACTGTGAAAATCCCTTTTTTAGCTGTTTCCAGTGACTAGCTGTGTTTTAGGGGCAATTTCTTCTATATTTAGAGGACAAAGCTTCTATAAAGTTTAATTATTTCTCTGTGTGGCTTGTATGATGAAGGCACTTTGCAGCAATCAGTGGCTTCTTGGCAAAAATGCTGGCTTAGGGTAAACAGCTGAGATGTGAATCTGGGCTTTATTCCCTTGTGCCAGTTTGGGGCTCTTTCAATCAGCATCACTCTGCTTGAACAGGGCAAGCTGGGAATTGGGTAGTGTTTAAGTCCCCTGACTAAATCAATTTAAGCTGCCTTCAACAAAATTTTTTTAATTTCAAAACAAACATAAAAGATTCCAAAAATTCAAACATTTCACGTGGAGCAGATTTAAAAGGAGTGCTTGAAATATATACACCAAAAAGAAGCAAAGAGGCACCTGGAGGAACGCCACATCCCCCAGCGTGCAACATACTGCACAAAACCTAATGGCACCACACCAAAATCCTCCTACATCTTATTCCCTGCTCCTTCTTCTGCTTTTTCTGGTCTCTATCCCTATCCAAGTATCCAGGTGATTGCTTGTTCTTGGCCTAGCCACATGTACTAGCATCTCTTCTGCCTCTCCTAGCAGCTGCCTCTTGGAGAACTGCCTTTTTGCTCCTTTCTTCTGAGGGACAGCTCCACCTGGCCCAGACACTGGGAGTCTATATTTGGAGAGGTCCTGCTACCTCTACCAGCTGATTTCATTTTCAGTGACACCATCTGTCTGCCTCACTCCTTGATCACTTTAGCCTTAGGCATTGCTTTCCTTGGTCACATGGAGTAACAATGCATCCTCTTTTGGCTAAAGGCTGAGTTCTGACTCCATCCTTTCCACTCAGCTTGCACTGTGGAACTGAGAGCAGTGGAAAGATACACAGTAATAATCACAGCAGGTTCCTAATGACATATCAGCACCAAAAAAGCTTTGCATCAAGTGTCAGTGCCAAGCATTTGTAGCAGCTTTGCTGTGCTGTAAGCTAGATTTGAGTGGAAAAACAATGGCTGAAACAATCATTTGCAGGAAGCATTATCATTATTTCTGTACACAAACACACACGCACATCTATGTATCAACATGCAATTAATTTAACTCAATTTTTGTTAAAAAGCTCCTCTTAAAACAGTGTAGTATCAACTAATTCTGTAGATTTCAGAAAGGGCTATGCAGGCACATGTATTCAATCTGGCTTACTGGCCAGCTTGTTGCACTGCTCTAAACTATAAACAAAAGGCACTTTCCTATTAAACCTCGTAACTGAAGAAAAATTTCCCATGTACTTAACCTTCCATTCAGCATCCCACTACTATAATCTTTCCTGATTTATCATACAAAATGCTTGCAACAGCCAAACCACCTGTAGACTACAAAATAATTGTTGCAACTTAGTACTGAACTGCCTAGATGCACAAGGCCATATTCAGATGTAGAAGGCAAATCAGGGGGTGGATTTCACTGATGGGACTTCCACTCTGCCCTTGTTCAAACTTATCTCCAGAGTGGAGCAGGTGCATAGAATGGATCAGACACAGAGACAACACAGGAGCAGTAAGAACATCAACACCTCTGGGAAGCTCATTTTGCAACCAAAGTCTCCCCCATTAAACTGGCAAAGCTGACTTTTGATCCCTTGGAAAACTTCAGCTTTTGCAACACACAGCAATCATGTTGAATGTTGCAGTGCTTCAAGATGAATGTAAATATTGATGTCTCACTTGCCAGCACTTCCAGGGAGAGCTTTGCCAGAGTGCAAGGTCCTTCCCACTGCACTGCCACACTACCAGTCCTTGATGAATTAAGAACGAACTGTGCAGATTCATATGGGCACCAAACTGCTGCTACCAAAAGGCTTGTGCTGATTTCAGACACTCTGGGAAAAGTACAATGGCACTTAATGCCAAAACTACTATCTCTGCTGAACAAAACCTGAAAATCCAATTAAGGATCCCTAAGAAGATAAGAGCCAGAGCAAGAAGGAACAGGCATAGTCCCATTTTAGAAAAGCTCAGATGAGAAGTTATACTCACACAGTATTTATTTCAAAATCCTTTATGTGAATGCACATTTTCTGATGCCAAATGAAACACCATTCTGCATGAGTCCATGATAACACTACCTTTAGCTTGGTCAATACCTTGTGCACTGGACAGTTGCCCTGCTCATTATTTAGGATACCCAGTAATCCTGTCTTTTGACTCTGAAGGTAAAGTTGCCTGTGCTCATATAAACCATAAATTAAGTGCAGACGTTTCCTCTGCTGGAGACAGTCATGAATGGCTCCCTAGATTCAGGAATACCCAGAACAGAAAAAGAGGACTTGAGACTGTCACAGCCATAATGATTCAATTATTTCACTAAAAGTCACTACCACCAGCAACATAAAACTCTGGCAATGAAGGGCTGAAGCTTATGCATGCCATGAAAAATACTGGTCAACCAGCACAGCCTTGCTTGCATGAATGCTTTAAGCAATTCTGCTTGGTTTAAAAAATAGTTTTCAGGCTTACAGCTAATTAAAAATCTTATTTGCAATGCAGAAGTAGGAGTAGGGTATGTCTTGCAATAATTATCTTGGACAGAAGGTACTGTTTTCCTAATGGCATAACAAAGAAATTGTGGGTTTGATTTGCTATACTGAAGTGTAACTAGAAAAGGTGGAGCATCTTCTCTTACACTATCAGGGTCTATAAAAGCAAACATTTAAAAATACTTACATAGTCATGCCATGATAATAATTTCATGGCACCTAAAATACTTCAGTGATGAAGTAACATCAAAATAATATTTAATCCCCACATATCCTATACATGTTATGGGATGCACAGCTATATATACCTTATGTAAGTTTATCTTATAAAGCAACAAACTTGAGCAATGTTTTTGGAGCCATTTTCCCTCCAAGATAAGATCTCAGGTATCTGTCATCTATCTTGCTCCTACCAAGCTAAGGAGGCTGACAGTGTGAAAGAGAAAACCTACTATAGCTTTCACTTCGTCTGACCTGTAAAGAGAGTCTGCAAAACACCAGAGTTCTAATGTTTCAGGAGTCACTATCAATGACAGACAGGCATAAAAGTATTTTCTACTGGTCACATTGTCACATGTATCACCCCAGTTCTGAAACGGAAGAAATCCCATTATTCCCAGGTTTATCAATGCCTGAGTTATGCCAAGGAACATACCTTTGAGATGTTACTAGAGCGGCTCACGGAATGCCCCAAAGCCTTCTCATTCTGAAAGAAGAAGAACAGGATCACTGCAGCAACAAGTCACAGTTAAGAAAGTATTTTAAACCCAGTATTAGAAACCAAATTCCACGTAGAAATTCCTACAGCTGTGGCTTTTAAGGATGTTGCATCTATTGACATCAGCCTGATTTATGATCATCACTAAATGCTTTGCTTAACAAGATATCACCTTGCAGAAAATCACAAGGCAAGACAAATACAAACTGAGAAATACTAAAACAATTATTTCTTCTCTCTGTGAATACAGTAAGGCCCTTTACTCAGATGGCATCTATTTTGGAAATGACATTTCTCAGTATCATGAAGACCTACTTCACCTACACTTAATGGCAAAAATCCAACCACTAAAATGGAAAGCTCTTGCTAAAAAAACCCAAAAGTACCACTGTTGACTGGAAAAAATTGTGACTAACCACATGCATGTCACTTCAGGAGACAAAGCAGAATTATTGAGGAACCTCCTATCTACTACAAAACTCAGAATTAAACTGGAAATATCATACAAAACAGAAACACAGAAGCTGCAATTCCCAAAACTGAAATCAGTGATGACTGTACCTGTTACTCACTTTTCAACATGCAGACCCTGACTGATAAGCATGACAACCTTTTCTCCTGTGAAAATAAACTGTAGGTTTCACCAAGATATTTCACTCTTGAAGGATACTCAGTTTCTGAACATCAGTTTACTGTAACGGCAGGTGGATACAATTGTTCCACTGGGAAATGCATAGAAATTGCTCTGCAAAAACTTTTCTGAATAAAATCCAACAAAAAAATATTTTTTTCCTAAAAGAATATTACAAACAGTGCAAGTCATAACATGTGATTACAGATCAGTACTTACATTCCTCTAAGTTCGTAAGTTGGAATGCAATTGGTTTGAGACTTAAACCCTCTGGAAAAAGGGCAACTACTTCCTCCTATAGGCTCTATCCTTGGCAAGAGTTTCTAGAAGTGTATCTTTTTATCATGGATTTTAAGAAACAAACTCTTCACTTTTATTCCTGAAAAGAATTTAACCTAACAGAAATACTTTTACTGAGAGCACCCTCTTCCAGTTCTTCTTGGCACTTACAGATCAGACAGAGCTTGACATCAGAAGTCCTGCATATATAACAAATAGAGACAAAAAAATCCCCACCAAACAGTCAACTGCTGTTATTCCTAGATCAGCTCTGGTAACACACTGGTCTCAGACCTCCTGCCTATGGTTTGCAACAATTCTAGTGACCCTTCAAGGAACAAAGCCCCCATTAAGTCAGCATGGCTGGGTACCCTGATGCTCAGACCCATAATTTGAGATCCCTGTGCTTCCAAATACTTCTTCCTACAGTGCATTCTCAGAGCAACTTCAAAGTTTTGTCATGAGAAAAGAGAAGGCAAAGCATAAAATTTCAGCATGTGCTTAAAAAAACAGGGTGTTCCTTCCTTACAGTACCAAGCTGCCTCTCAACACAGTCCAGGGCACTGTGTCAGCTGACAGATAAGCATTGCATTTCCTTCCCTAAAAACATGAGGAAGCAAATACAATGTTCTGAAATCCTCTGTATGTAGGAGCCACAGTACCCAGAAGAGAATAAAATAATGTTTCAAAAGAACAAGGAGAAGAGACCAGGGAACACCACATGCCAGGTTTGATGGATGGCCAAAATAAAAATCAGCAACGATCAGTTTAAGGTCTGGAACAGTTGTGGCCCAAATTTGAATGCCAGATTTGTATCCCAAAAGGCTGAGTTTGACTTTCAACATGACTAAAAGCTTTTGTTACATAGATAACAGTATTCCTGGAACAGAAATGAACACAAAGCCCAGCCAAAACATGGACATAATGCTTATGTGAAGGCTAATGTTGGATGGGACTACTGCCAGAACCCATATAGCAGAATTTGCTCCAATCCATAAGGGAAAGACCTAGCTGATTTCATCAGAGGCAGTGTAACTATAGCAACAGGGAAAAAAAAGTTCATTGAAGCTACAGAAGATAGGAGAAAGGAAAAAGGAGGCAGGAACATGTCCTCAAGCTATGACGAAAAGAGACCTACACAAGCTGGCAAACCCTTGTCACTGTATTTGTGTCAGGTGTGGGGGAAGAAGCCTGTGCTTGGCCTTGTAGGGATGTGTGGGAGGTAAATAGTGCAAGGCTATGTGGGACAAGGGAAAATGATAATGAAGAGCAGGACTCGTGGGCAAGAAGTCTCCCTGAAGCAACACATACAACTCCACACAGGTGACAGTCTCAAATCCAGCCTAAGGTGTCAAAGACTTCTGGGTGAATTTCCTAAGGACAAAATTAAACAGAGCAGAAGTTTCTTCACATTAACTCAACGTCCCCCAAATACTGCTGTCTAGCTAAAGAGGATGCCTGCAAGGGACTGCGACTGAACTTACACAGGCACCTCTGTTGAAAAGGATGTGCTAAAATTCAATAAGCATGAACAGGCAGGAGGACAAGACCTGTATCTGCACAACATGGTAGATGATGCAGAGCAAACAGACTTTTAGCTGCTGCCATAGAAATTAGTCTTTCTACCTCTGCACCCAGAACTGATTTTATCTGACAGATGACAGAAGCCTCTAAAAGACAGGTATGTAAGTTATCTTCATTCATCTACAATTGGAAAGATATCTATCAGAGGTTTCAGTCAAGAGATGACTGTTGGGTTTTTTTATTGAAAGTGTGACCATTTTAAAACAAAAAAGCAGTGTTCAAAAATATTCCCTTAAGGGCTATGGAGTGCATGCACACATATATTTAGGTATCTGTGATATTCCTAATGGACTCCTAGGTATCTAAGTGCTTTTTAATATCTGTTTATTTATCACGCAAAACTGGTACATCCATATAACAGCAACAGAAAATTCAGTACAGTCTTAGCCCAGGTCAGCCAAAATCTGTACTCTGTAAGAGCTATTTACCCCAACACAGAGGAAAAGCACCAACTCAGCCGTATTTTCAAGGCGTGACAAAAGCTCCAATAACCACTACCAGATCCAACACAGAGTTGTAAATAATATGCAAATTTTTTAGTCTGGTTGACCTGTCAACTACCAAACAGCCCCATTACCCAGATAAAACTGCATCAGCCCTTGGACACCAACTGACCCTGCCTTAGCCTGCCACCTAAACAGGCACAGTTTTTGAAATGTCTCATGGTTTACACACACACACACTACAAAATGTGTTGGGCTGAAAAACTGAGATAAACAACTGAGTTTTTCTGTGCAACAGCAATTCCCAGTTCACTGTGACCACTCAAGTAGCACTCCTGCTGAAGGAACGTACTGTGCATTCTTGCCAGCTTCTGCAAAGGACCAAAAAATTTTATTTATTTATTTTAAAATCATTAAACAGCAACAGAAACACCTCTAAGTAATACAACTGATGAAGTCTAGCTGTGCTGTTTAATTCTTTTCTACAAATAAAATAATAAACATCTGCCCTTCAGGACAAAGCACTGTGGAAGCCATTAAATGGAGCGAGCACTTTCTGGGGTTTCCCATGCTGCAATACATTAAGATGCTGTATGTTTTTCAGTCATTAAGATAAAAAAGAGCTGTAAAGCCATGGAAGGAGCTCCTGGAACAGGTAGATTTTCATAGCAGGTACAAATACTAAATGAGGAAAAGAAACGGTAAACAGGTAAAAATTATTTTAAAGGCAAAGAAACAGAAGCTTCCTTTTCACACTATATCCATCACCAGTAAATACATCCTGTAATCTTTTACCAATTATTCAAAAATTAGCACTGACATGGGAGTGGCAAGGCTAAGCTTCTATTATACTATCACTATCCAACAAATAAAAATCTTCAGAGAATATTTCTCGTATGTTCCCACTGTGCAGTAATACTCTAGTCTGGTAATTACAACTCCAAAAAGCTCTCCTTCCCTCTTGCAAAAGCATTTGTCTTTTCACTTGAATGAGAGGTCAAGACAAATGCAACATCTGCCAGCACGGACCATACAATTATCACCAGTTAAAGCAAGTGTCATTATTTGGCAGTTCAGTCTTTCTACATGGGATAATGGGAATCCTGCCTTTCAGAGTCATCCTACTCAACTAGAACCACCTGGCAGGCACTAAATAAACCGAAACACAAAAATAATAAAAAACCCCACCTAGGTAGGAAAAAATTACAAACGCAACTTGTCACTTGCCCATATCCATTCACTGCCAGTTGCTGCTCTGAAGTGCTTATCAAAGCCTGGCTCTAGGGAAATGACTGAAAAACAGAAAAATTGCTACCCATTCCTACAGTGAAATAACATTCTAACCTTTGGATGACTTACTTGCAATTGCCAGAATTGAGTGACAGAGCTGCCTCCTTCATTCTGCAGTTGTTTCAGCTCACAGAGCTCTCACTGCAGGGCTCTTCAGCTTTCCTTCTCCATCTTGCTGGCTCATTTTCCCTTCAGCCACCATTTCTTGGTTACTCTTGCATGACACCTTTCCCTTTTCAGTTCAGAGATCTAGATGCTGGTAACTTTCCTTCTGTCCTTCCTTTTACCTCAGTTTTCCATACATTCAGCACTTCAAATTCTTTTACCCTGAATATGGCCTTTATTTCTTTGGCAGTCACCAGTCATTGTGGAAGAGCAATCAATATCATCAAGGTTCATCAATGACTTTTACATGCAGCTAGAAGAGCAATGAAAGGAAGAATAATGCCATCTAATCAAAGAACGCTAATGGCATCTATACTTTGCATCTCTGCTCTTATTCCTGGACACTTGAAACCAAGGGGGTGACGGAAATCACACCACCTATTTCCTTTTTAGCCTTTCTGAAGACACAGTATAAATACTGAAATAGGAATCCAAACCATGATCCTTTCATTTAGTCCAATATGTTCTATTCTGGGATAATCCCACTTGATTCTTTGGGACCAGCAATCCATGAATAAGTGCAGAAAGCCCATATAAGATTTCAGACCTATCACAGTGGAAAATCTGTAGCAGATTCACTGTGGATTACTCAGACAGCTCTCTAACTTGTTTATTCATGTTCACATCAAGTCACTTCATATAGTGGGAGACAAACTCATAAAAACAACCTGAAGGCAAAAAATAAGGCTGAAAGTATAACAGGAAAATTAATAAGCTTTATTCCAGGTGCTGAACTTACAGCTGTGCCAGAAAATATCAGCAACAGAAGTAAAATCATGAGATCATATGGCTTTAACAAAAAGATGGACCAACAAAACGTAAAGACAAGATCGAATTGCCTCCAACAGCATAGCTCAAGAACTATGGAATGCAAAGAACAGGCCAGGCCCTTGGGGAGTTGGGGAGGCAAGTCAGGGAGGTTAACAGATCACAAACAAGAAATATAACTGAGAGGAAATTCAAAGAACAAGGCAAACAGCACTGCAGAATGTTGAAGTTAAATAAGATTCTCCTCCCTAAGTTTGTGCCACTGTGTGCTCAGAAACACAATGCACTCCATCTCCAGTTTGCCTTGTGAACAGTTCTGAGAACTTGCATGGATGTGTCCGGTACTATACAAACTTCACAGGCACGCAGGTCCCTACATGTTCCGGGTATGGTCCTTGCTCATTGTGCATTGCTCTGTGCTCAGCCTTGCCTGTTTGGTCCTAGGACTACATGAGATATGACTGGATCCATTACTGAGTCCAGACATACACTGCATAAGGTAAAGAGAGCATTCTCTTCAAGAAGGCCCTTTTCTCCATGGCTTTGTTCTACAGACTTTATGCAACACACCATTTTTCTGCTTTTTGTACTGCTTTGCTTTACTTCCAAAGACTGAACAACGTGCATCTGATTGTGGATAAACCTGCATCCCCAGCTGCCATTTCAAAATGGACATATTATCTCCATATTCCTTCTTTAGCTTTTTGAGCTAAAAGATGATATAAAAGCTTTCCTCTTGATGACCTAAGGCTGAGGCTGCTTTACCTGGAAGACCAAATTTTTATTTCTGTACCAGACCATCAGTCTGGTACACTTCACTAAAATTATATTCATATGCACACTTCTACATTCACATGCCATGTGCCCAATTTCTAACAAAGAAAGTAGATTGCAAAGTTTGGCACCCAATGCGTTTTACAGATGTTCTTATATTGCTGTTGCCAGACAACCTGCCTAAAATGGATGCACACCTTTATGTGATGCAACACATAAAAATGAATCCTTCCCTCAGGGAACAAATTATTTCAACTACAAAAGACATGATCCAAAAATATACACCTTTCTTGATAATGGAAGCAGTATGCATTAAGCTTACAGTAAAATTCCATTTCAAACAATTTTGGGTATTTAACAGTAGAAAGAGAGAGACAAATGCTGAGGAAGTCTGCAATTATAAACACATTAAAAGGAATTTGTGAAGTAATTGCATTTAATGCAATTGCTGGAATTCTCATGGTACACTAAACATATCAATATGCCAAAATAATTGACTATTTTAAACATTTATAGATCAAAAAACCCTCTAGGCAACTGGCAATTTGGAATTTCTCAAGCTGCCAGCAGTCAGAGGAAGCCTGCAGCCTAGGAGACCTCTGTGAAGAGTGGGCCTTTCTCGCTGTCTGCAGGACTCTGCAGGTGCAGTCGCTTGCTGCAGGAGCAGGTCATGTTCCAGCACCTGCTCCTGGGACAGGGTGCATGTACCAGTGCATGGCAAGAACCTGGTAAGGCAGTGCTTTGAAACACCTGGCTACAACCCCAGATCCTCATTATTCTGGTAGTAGGTATACTTTAGCAGATCAGGAGCTAAAGTAGTTTTAAAAATACAGATTTACCTTAAAGCATGAGAAGCAGAGATGAAAAAACTGCATTAAGAGTCAGGTCAAAAACCATGTGTTTGCCTTTGTGCATGGAAAGCTACATATACTTCCACGTTCAGCTGGGAGAAGCAGGAGCACATCCTGGAGAACCTCTGTGCAATGCTTACATGGAGCAACACCAAAACCAATGATGTTGTGCTGGCTAACTTAAGCAGGGATGACTCAGCTGAAAAGGGGATGCTCTGTGTGGCCAGCCTCATTTCCACCACTGAAAACCTAAAAACCTAAAAGGCAGTGGAAGATTGTCTGAGACAATCATATGGGAGACTAATAAAACCTAACAGGTAGAGAGAAGAAGCCTTCCAGAAGAGCATGGCTCTTCATCCAGTTGGGAAACTTCAGCATGCACAGTCTCATAAGGAGGGCCGAGGTTTTTGTGTCTGAATGAGCTGAACAGCAGCAGCCGCCTAAGAACTAAATTTACCACCGCAGTCCCAGGAACACCTGCGTTTTCTGCTAAAATAAAATCTTGGGGCCATTAGCCTTTTGGAATAGAAGGTTTTCCACTTAACTGAAGACATTTACTCATTCTCTTTCTGCAACTCTCATGCTCCAGTTCCACTAAAATCCTGGTTGGTTTTTTTATAGAAACACACATGCATCTGCTCAAAAGTACTGATATTATGCAAGTAGTATTAAGCAATTCACTTCTCTGGGTGCCTCTGCCTCACTCATTTATTCCTGTGAAAAAGAAAATGAACTGCAGCTGTGAAGTGTGCTGGCTGACCTACTGGGGACAGTGCTGCATTGCTGCACATGCTCTGAGTTAGCATTTTGTAAAGTTTATTTCCCAAGGGGAAAGGGTTATAAAGTAAGTCTCATATTCACAGTAAATCCCCTGCTCTCCATTCCCTAAAGCTTTGAGTGAGGGTGTTTTTTGTCATAGGAAATTGCATCAAAGTTTTTAGGAAAAGTGTATTTGCTTATATAATTTGATTTTTGTCAAATTGCCTTTAAATTGATCCCCATCAAAGCCAGATTTTAAAAGCTCAGTGTCAATCTTTTCTATGGTCACTGCTCTACACAGTCATTTTATCTGCAGAAATGAGACTGGATATCCATGAAATCTGCAGCTGGTTTAGAAGATAATAGATATAATTAAAATACATAATTTTTTTGTTTTTAAGTAACTTTTATAATACAACAAAGAACCAATAAATAATTAAAAGCATTTCTGTATACCTCCTGAAAATATATACAGTCAGACCTGCAGGGGGGATTGTTTTCTCTTAGACTTTACACCTGTAATTCAGTGAAAAGCTGAAGCCACGAAAGAGGGTCTTCACTACTGGCTCTATAATCCAGTAAAGAAGATTCACTCAGGGAGTAGGATCCCTCAGTTCACAAGTATTTGCACCTGGAACATTACACCAACCACATGGCTTTACACCACACTTCTGATCCAGAACTGAAACTTTCCAGTCCATGCACCCCCTTCTCCAAATCTATTTCTGATTCCTCTTAGTTTTGAAAATACAAAAGATAAAATTACCCCTAAATGTAAGTACTATATTTCCAGTTTGAAATGACCATGGAAGTATTTTCCTGGAGAGTGACGAAAAGTAACTACTGTTTTGGAAATGCATTTTTCTTAAAAGCCAAACCCTAGGCAAGCAATAGTGCTTATCTGGACATTAAAAAATGTCAAAATTCTCCCTGAGATTTTAGTTTTAAAAAGGCCCTTGGGAAAGCATCCAGAAAAAAAATCAGATAATGTGCAAAGGATTCTCTAAAAGATGAAACAGATGATTTGGCATGATAAGCACTCTGGGGAAAGGCGGGAGTGGAGGGGGAAGGATTAGATGCTGCTGAGCTGCATCTTGCAGTGCAGACAGTGGGACTGATGAAACAGTAACAATGGGATGAGGATACAACCTGCATGAACAACTGGACTGTGCTCTGAAACACAGAGACTTAAAAGCATGAATACTCAAACCAGAACACTGTTGTCCACATTCAGAGTTCACTGTTTTGAGTTTCAATACAGACATTTACCAAAGATGACAGAGATTGATCAAATTTGCCAGGAAAATCTAAGGGTTAGATATGGTTTACATGTCTTTTGCATTTTAACCCTTTGCTTCCCTGTCACCATTCCATACATAAATGCTTTGCTTCAAGAAAGTCACAAATGCCACTGTGTTTCCACAGACATCCAGGAGGAAATTCATCAATGGGATTAAATAATTCCTTAGGTCAGGCAAGATCTGAGGCTGGTGAGCAGTGATTCCTGCAAATAAGCATCATGAACAATGGGAACCAATCCAAAGGGTGCTTGGAAAGGATAAACACAACTGATCAAAAGAAACCATTCACCCTGTACTTACAACAGCTTCCTATTCACCTTCCAGGTCAATTTTTAATAATCCTCAAAAGAGAGAGATGGAGAGATTTAAATATCAGGTCTGTGGATCCTTGGACATACTTCCTGTAGCCCTCCCTTGCAAACTATTGTTCAGTGTGTGGAAGGGAAGAAAATATCCCAACTCTACCAAACAGCAGCTGGACAAACCTCTTCCAATCACTTAAAACTCAAAGCTCCAGAATTTCAAAGTAGTGAAATAGGCAATCTTATACTGCAGCTAAGAACAAAGTAGCACAGCAGAGAGGTAAATAACAAAAGCAAGAGTTCAAAGGGAAAAGTGGCCAAATCTCTACACATACACTGAGAAAAACCTAACACTTTTCTTGAGAGGTTCCTTAATACCATCTGCTACTAGTACCCAAAAGGACTGAGTAGATGACAACAAAAGAAGGATGTAAATTGGAAGAACCTCTCTTAATATAAATACACATTTAGGTAACACACAAATAGTCACAGAAAATTAGGCTGTACTACAGGATTGAAATTTTGGTGCACAATGCATGTGCTTCCTGTATAGCAGCATTCCTCCAAACCAGTATTCCCTCTAAAGGGAAATACTGAAGTTGTTCAGTGCTGAACAGCACTAGGGAGCAGCCCAAAGTAAGAGCTGAACAAGATGATACCTGTAAAGCAACACGATGAGGCCAGTTTGCAATTTACAGCCTGTTGGAAAACACACGCCTGGAGTTTGACATCAGTATCCTGAATGTGGCTGTCACTTGGCAGAGAAGAAACCTAAGGCACATGGAAATTAAGCTGCCCTGAGTGAAATCCACCTCTGCTTGTACTGCTCTTGTATGCAGTGCTGTTTAGTGTCACAGCCAGCAGCTGTGTCCTGTTACAGCTGAATAGTGTGTGTGGTTTGCACAGGACGAGTTTCACCTACCATGAAGCCAGACCAAAGCAACAAGAACATGATCAAGAGCTCTCCCTTCCATTCTTCCTCATTGTAGAATGTAAATCTACAAGCTGGATCTCATCAGGGCATTGATTTTCACAGGGAGTATCAGACTTTGCTACCTGCTTTAAGAGCTTCCTCCCAAAGCCTACCACCTGGCAAAGGCCTAACCAACCATTCCCTAGGAAATGCCTCCTCCAAGTCAGAAGAACCATCTCATTCACTCCACCCCTGAAACTGTTCTGTCTGTTGCCACCACTGGCAAATGTGATCCCAAATTGTCCTTGCACATCCCTGGCTGTATAATGACCTTTAGTTCTCTCAGCATGGTGGTCCACGAGCACTGCAGAACATGCTCCACAACGTTCTCATTCCCATGTATGGAGGAAGCAAACTGAGGGTCAGAGAAACAATTAATTAATGTTTAAAGATGCTTAATTTTTGTTTTTTGTTTGTTTTTGGTGTTTTGGTTTGGTTTGGTTTTTGTTACAGGTGAGACACCACAGTGTAAGGAATCCACCGGCTTTTCCAAAGAAGTTAGGATTTGGGATTTCGAGAGGTGTTGGGATTTGGGGATGCAAGATTAGGAAATACTACTTTGGACAACAGTTGTGTGGGGACTCCTTATCTAGGTACTTGGCTATTTAAATTTTTCCAACCCTTGGCATACTCAGAAACCCTCCTGCCTGTGCTTCCAAGCACATGGGCATAACTGGAGCATAGCAGTGTAACTGAAGTAAGAGGATTACATTTCAGGAGGGACATGTTTTGGTGCGAGACTAGAGGCTTATGGGGATTAAAAGATAGGAGCTGCTTCCCAGAGTGACAGGGTGAAAACCAGCGAAGCCCACACAAACATTGCCTATAAGTAAGCATTGCTTCGTATGCTCCAGCAGTAGAGAGATGCAAGTGAGCAGAACAGCAAACAAAGCAGCGACCACATCAACTGCATCTTCAGACACTGGGACTGTCCCCAGCACCATCTTAGCTCGTCACATCTGCATTTCTGTCTCCTGCCTTTTATCACCCTTGAGTCTTCTTAGATGCTGCTGTTCCCACATGAACCAGCCCTTTTCTCCTGCCTTTTTGCTGATATCTATATTATCTTTCTCTGCACCCTCCCCCACGACTGCAACAATTTGAAAATACTTTTTAATTCAATGCAAGAAATTGAATTTGGGATGCTATACAAAGGAGAGTGACTTTCAGATCAAGAAGCTAGAATGGATAGAAATATAGCCATCTTGATCAGATCTAATCCTGGGTACAAAGGGGAACTCCAGAAAGCTTTAGAAAAAAGGATTGCAATAATTTTTAAATCCAGAAGGATTTTATTTCTCTGCTAGCTAACACTCCTCAAAGGCAGAGCATTACTTCTGGATTCCAGTTCAATCTACCCTTCTAGAAAATACTAACAGAAATGGTGGTTTTATTCCCTCAAAGATATTGAGTTAAACTCATCTTTATACCAGAATTACAAATGCTGGAAGGCCTAGCATGACTGGAACATCCTGTCTGGATGTAATTTACAAATCAGAAAACTGTGCCAAATTCAACTGATGCTTTCAGGAAAGAAGAGAATCCTGCTAAGGATTGCAACATGTGGCAAAAGGCCAGAATTGTTTCAGAAATATTATAACCCAATACAAGAAAATTCAAAGATGACTAGAGCAACCTAACAATGGGCACTAAGAGGGAAAGGCACTGGTGTAAAAACTGGAGTTTTTGCTGGAGGCATATTTATGTCAAATGCATTAAAGTATACACATGTACATATATATATATATTAAAACAAAACCCCTACAAACTACATTTTGTTTTCATTTCATGGAAAGAATCTGTATCAGACAGGGCTGAATCTCAAGGCGTACAGTAAACCAAGACAAAGAAACCCTCCCAAAAGAGAAATCCTGCAAGAGTCACTCAATTTTAAAGACAAGGTAGTTGATTTCATTAGTATTACAAACAACAGCAAAGAAGAACAAAGATGACCAGTGAGCAAGGGCTGGGGAATTAGGAGCTACACTTTCTGTAGTCAGACCTTTACGGCCTTGGACACTAAATCTTTCCAAAGCTCAGACAAAAAGAACGGGACAGAAAGTCAGAGATGACCTCTGAAAAGCACTGACAGGTAAAACTGGTTCTCATCTACAAATGATAAAGAAGACAACCTGCAAAAATGCTCGCATTACTATGAGTATACTCAGATTCTCTTCCCGCTGCTGATCAGGAGCTCATGTTTCCTCCTTGTTAAATTTACACTTCTTGTTATTGCAGATGCTCTGTTTTCATTCAAATATATCTGTGTTCACCTTTCTTTTCCGTTCAGTGAAAAGCATGTTAACATCTTCCCTGGAGTCAGACATGTGACAAGGCTTCTCCTTGTGCTTCCACAAATCAAAAGCAGCTGCTACGTGGCATAGCACAGCAGAAGTGAAAACTTTTAAATAAAAGGCAGAAGAACAAAAAGGGGAAAGAGGGACAGAGCAAGCAGTAAGCAATATAACTGCAATACAACTGAGAAGAACAAAATAAATAATCCTCCTCTACTCTTAGGGAAAAAAAGTTGGTTTGCTTCGGTTTTTTTTCATGGCAGGACAACCCTTACATTTCTTTGCTGAATTTCGGATGAGAAATGTAGGTCTTCTGATGAGAGAAAATTTGCAGAAACCACTAACAGTTTTTGAAACATCAAAAAGAAGTGACTTGAAGGGCCTAATTCACATGCTGCTTCATGGGCTAGGGGAAGACTATCTAATGGCAAAGGAGGACTCAGAATTCCAACTGTATCCATCCAAGGAACGTCCTTGTCCCTGGTGTACCTCACCCAACTTCAAGATAATGGGTTGCAAAAATGAGACTTAAAATATTGCAACAGTTGTTGCATCTTGGAAATCCTTTCACAGAAGGATCTCAGCTCCCATCACTAAGTCTCTTCCAGTTGTCATCTACCATAATATTATAGAGAGTTTGTAGAATACAGAGTTTCTTGATCAAAAGACTAAAATAAGAGCCAAAAAACTGCCTTTGGGTGAGATTACCGCTGCATTTACCTATCTTTTCAATGGCAGTATATGAATTTGGCCTCTGTTCTGTTTGTTTTTTAAAAAGGCTACCTTTCTTCAATTATCACACACATTGCTTTTGTTCCTCTCCACACCAGACAGCTAGTGATGCTGTATGCTAGGTAATCTCAAACATATCTCTAAAAGGGCTTTGCTCTAGCATGGCTGAGGCAAACAGGGAAGAAAGATTTCTAGAAATGGCTTATTCTGCTTGTAACGAGCTACGTTTCTCATTACCCGTAACACTGGCACTTACAGTTTATTAGAAGGGATGTCCTCTTATTTTTAAACCACACTGTGTAGGTTAAGGAGACCTTGCTCAGAAATTGGCCTGGTCCTGGCATCACTCTTCAACTCCCCTTTATATTGAATATTGTAGCTTGGATAGGGTGGTAATTTGTTTACATGTCACAGGTATGTTACGAAAAACCATGGTGCAAAAGCAACTCATACCCATACAAAACTCCTTGCTTTGCGCAGCCAGTGACAGTTTGCCAATCGAAATAAGTTTTACAGACAGATCTTCTTTATTTTTCCTTTTGTCTGTCTACAGTGTATTTGTCATTTGAGTAAAAGTATTGGTAAATTGTGAGCCTTCAAAGTACAGCTCAGGCTTTTAGCTCTGCTACCCTTGCAGCCATTAGGAAAAAAAGTGAGAAAACATGTTTTCATTGTGAAAAAGCCTTCAGTTAAATACACAGGCAGCCTGAAACAGCTGGTCAAGTGGGGACAAGCCATTCAGTTGAAATGCTGATGTGGCAATGATGAAGTATAGCCACAACAACTTGCCACCAAAGTTCAATACTTTGAGGTTGATGAAAAACAACAGGGACAGCTATAAACCATTGCCCCTTAGAAACCAGCAGCTCCCAAGCTCCCATACACAAATCCATTTCAGGGATGCTGACTGCAGCCAGGCTCACCATTTCTTAATTTAAGAGCTTCTGTATGACTGTAATAACTATAACAGATTACAGCACAGATAATCACTTAAGTCAACTCCTACTCTGATCCTTGACTATAACCTGGGAAATGGGAAGCCAGTGGAAGTCAGGAGACTAACTTGACTTGAACAAGGGATATTTTAGGAAGAACAATAAACAGTCAGTACTGACCAGAGGGGTACAGGACAACAGTTATGGGAGAGGAAAGTATTGAAAAATAATAAAATAGCAGAAGCATAGTTCCTAAATAATGCAGACAGAAAACACAAGGATTATTACTCTAACCATGATGGACCAGCCAGGATTTGAAAGCAGGGCTGGTGCCTCAAATAGCCTAAGGTATTACATCTGGTTCTTCAGACTAATCTGACCCCTGTGAGACAGACAAATACTTCCTTGGGGAAGGGTTGTTATATTTCAAAGTCCCAATGTTAACCACTGACTGTCAATTGAGATATAATAAGCACTCCAACAAGCCACAAAACACTAATTTTCCATTAGACAGCAAGAGAGAAACTGATGACAAGTAACAACAACAAAATTAGCTGTTAACAGAAACCAGATGGAATGGTAAAAACCGTTCAACTATTAACTTAATATCAAGAGAAAGAAGCAACAGTGTGTTCTAGGAAGCATAAAATGTCTCAATATAGAGACCAACCAACCACCAGGGTCAGCATAAGGGAGCTTAAATTGATTGGTTTTGAGTTTGTGTCCTGTTACTCTGGGCTCAACTGTGAACTTGATGATAAATTAGAAAAAGGGAAAAAAGATCCCCAGACAAGAGAAACAAAAAAAGCCATGTTGACAGTAACTCAGCTGCCCCTTAGAAGGTGTAGAAACCAGTCTTTGGAAGAACATCTTAAAGACACTCCTTCCTCCTCCCAGCAACTCTTCTGCTACCTCAGTGCCACCTTCTCTTTTGAACAGCCAAATTCTATCACTGAACAGCTTCAGATTCCCCTTTACAGAAAAAAAAAGTTTCATGTGTCTCCATGGTCTTTGCTAGGACCTTGTATAAAGACTGTCTAAGAATGTGCCAATTCAAGTCACCAAATTGCGACTGAAGAATTGCTGTCTTTCATACTCAGAATCCAAATTGTTCACCACCTTTACCACTACAATTCAATTTCATTTATCTCTGATAGACAAAAAACCCCATGCCTCAAGTTTCAAAATCATGAAATTAGCTTAAAATTCCTAAAACAAATGCACAAATTCCTAATCAGAGAGGCTGAGTACACCAAAATACACACGATAAAAATAAGTCAACACTGCCTGGTAAGTGCAAAAGAGAAAAAGCAAATCTTAAAAATATATGTTTCAAGCATTACTTACAAAAAAATTTAAATAAGATTTAAAAAAACCAAGGAACCTTTATCTTCATAACCTTTCTTGCAGTTACATGCCAGGCAGATGCATGGGTAATGTTGATTACATGCTCAACCCAGAGACCACAAAACTACCATTTCTTTTAACATAATCATCTCATTATTTCAGTAACATGGTTTAGATTTTGTTTTTGAAAGTGTTACATCTCAGAAAAAAACAACAGTATGTTTTTGGGGGTTTTGTGGTTGGAGGGTGAGGATGATGATTTTCGTGGGTGTTCTCTTGGTGTGGAGGATTTTTTGTTTTGTGCTTTTTTGTTGTTGTTTTTTGTTTTGGTTGGGTTTTCTGTTTGGTTGGGGTTTTTTTGTTTGTTTGGGGTTTCGTTGTTGCTTTGCTTTTTTTAAGGTTTTTTTCTTCACTGGGACTGAAATTTAAGGTTGCCATTCACAGAAGCAAGGCTGTTTGAGGTTATCACCTAGCCAATTGGTTGAAGTCACTGTGTCCTTTGCCACAAGGCAAAATAGATAAACAAGGGATGAGACAAGGGGGAATGGGGGCTGGGAAATAATCTACCTAGTCTTTCAGCCATGAACTGCTTAACTGAAGAGACGGGAAAATCACCCTGCCGCAATGCTCACCTTCCCCAAGCCAATAAGCTCTTTGGAGCACATCCTATGTCTTTAGGCACTTCTGGACAGCTTTACGTACCCTCCTTCTGGTGTCTGCAGATAACATTAAAATAAGAGAACCTGGAAGAAACAGCAGCAGTGGATATACTTTGTCCAGTCATAAGATGAAAGGCTTGAGTTGAGCTCTCCTGATTTCCTCACAGCTGGCCTCATAAAGAAAGCACTCAAATGAAAAATTCCTGCCAAGCAGGAGACAAAGTTCAGGGCAAGGGTATTTTAGTTCATTTCAAGAAGGGCAGCTCCCAGTCAGACTTCACAAAGCCTGTGAAGAGATACTGGCAGAGACAACTGTTAACCTCCTTCAAGCCCATTGTGGAACTGCTCTCATGAGAAGCTAAATCACTTCAGTTAGAATAAAAGGTGACAAGAACCTCACAGGCTTTGCTCCTCAGAAAGGTGCAGGAACTTTACAACATAGGTCTTCAGAGACCTACTTTTCTTCAGCCACTCTGGCTCATTAAAGCCTAGTTTCTGAGATAACTGGCAGAGGCATTGATTGTGTGGCTGTTCTTGATCATCTCAGTTTAAGGAGCAGAAGGCTCCCACACACCTTCTAACAGCTACTAAGCAAATACATTTAGCAGCACTAGTTAATTGGTGAGCTTGAAGTCAAGATAATAAAGTAGTGCCAGGAAAGCCCCCAGTCACTGCCTTTGTCCTTTCATCCACATACAGCAGACAGACCATACAATCACAGAATCGTCAAGGTTGGAAGATCATCCAGCCTAATCATCCACCCAGCACTATCAACCAAAAGCCCTAAACCACTAAAACAAATCACCCAGTGCCAGATTCAGACGCGTCTTGAACACCTCTAGGGATAGTGACTCCACCACCTCCCTGGGCAACCTATTCTAATGCCTGAGCACCCTAACAGTGAAAAAAACCTTTCAGTATCTCATCTGAATATTCCCTGTCTCAGCTTTAGGCCATTTCCTCTAACTCTCTCTCTGCAGGCACAGAAGAAGGGACCCAGTCCCACCTCACTACAATGACCTTTAAAGTAGCTGTAGAGAACGATGAGGTCTCTCTGAGCTTCCTCCTCTTGAGACTAAACAAACCCAGCTCCCTCAGCCATTCATCATAAGACAGGTTTTCCAGACCTTTCACAAGCCCTGTTGCCCTTTACTGGACACACTTCAGCACCTCAATGTCCTTTTCAAAGTGAGGGGCTCAGAACTGAATGCAGCACTCAAGGTGTGGTCTCACCAGGGCCAAGTACAGGGGGATGATCATTTCCCTAGTCCTGCTGGCCATGCTATTCTTAACACATGCCAGGGTGCCACTGGCCTTCTTGGCCACCTGGGACCATGCTGGGTCATACTGAGCCAGCTGTCAACCAGCACTCCCAAGTCCCTTTCTGCAAAACAGCTCTCAAACTGCTCCTCCTCAAGCCTGTAGCATCACATGGGAAAGGGATGTTACTAACAAAGAACCATGGATTCCAAGACACGTTACAAAAGAGTATTTTTAGGAAATACAACTGTAAGAAACATATAGCTTTAGCAACAAGTGAAAAAAATCTCTAAGTGAAAATAACATACCCAGATGAAGTGATGTTTAACAAAAATTAAATCCCAATGTCAAAAACAGATCAAGAAGAGACATGAAAGGGGAGAAGCGCAAGCCACAAAAAGACATCAAAAAGCAGACGAGGTGGGAAAACCAGCATAATCTGAAATTCTGTTCTTTATAGATTTATGAATGTTAAAAGATCCAGACAGAAAAGGTTTCTTTTTTTTTTAATGAATATCTTGTTTTTCTCTAACTCAATCCAACAGTAACTTAGTACAGTTTAGCTCCACTTTATAGGTTTGACTGAACTGTCTATTAACAACTGCCTATTTCTATCCTTCTCTTCTAACATTGTTATGCAGTGGTAGGGTTTCCCCACTGAGGCCGACTCATTTTTATTGCAGATGACGGGGCTCCTGCTTCTCCAAAATCTTTGTAGTCCTTTGACATGGCTCAGAGTGAAGAAGTCCATGTGGTGTGCAAAGCACTATTAACAAACACAAGAGGTACGATCTCTGTTGAACCACTCTTACCACAAAAGCTCTATTTGCACCACTGTAACAAAAATTTACCACAACCATATTACAGAGATTTTCTACTCTCGTCTTTGAAGACAAGTGAACTAAGTTTAAAATAATTAAATGTCAGACATATAATTTTAGCCTTAAGCGAATACTAGATTGTTATATCTATTTTCACATGGATGTCTGGTCAAGAAGACATTTCTAAAATCAATAATATATCGTTTTGAAATCCTAAATTCTATTACCTTCTAAAAGTAGTCTGGTCACAAAGATAAGGATTGACAGACTAGAGTTCAGTTAATCACCACGGAGGATCACTGCTTAGAGCTGCTTTAGTAACAGGGGACTGGAAGGTCAGTAATGAAACAGCAGTTTCTAGCAAAGGTGCCAGGAAAAACCAAGGAAACTACATAGCTGGAATGCTACCCTCTATACTGGGCAAGTTTAGTGAATACATCTGATATATTGCAGCTTTTATAAAGGAAAGCTATTTCATAAATAAAACAGTTTGAAATTTTTTTTTCTCCTCTTCCCTTGAAAGCATCAAGAAGAGCACAGACTCTAAAGATATTTTTGGATGGGATTTTGTCCAATTCTTTCTGTAGGGTGACTGGTTCTGTGTTTCCCAAGCTACCATACACTGACAGAAGGAAAGGCTATCTGAATCTGATTCATAATTGGAGAGGGAAGTTCAGGGTGTTTCAGGTTTTTTTTTTATTTTACTGAAATTAACCAGTTTTCACAGCAGAAGGAAGTCTGACAGCACTGGGGTGTCACAGGGAGAGAATTAATACAAAACAGCCTGAAAAGCAAGGTTAATAGTGAGGTAACAGAGTTTACTTCCTATACAGCTTCCTGCTATTAGCAAAGAAAGGTGCAGAACCACCTAATTATACCTGCAATAAAATAGTAAAATAATAGTAAAATAGCAGATGACATGCAGGCTGCATAAACATCAAGCAACAATCTCAATTTTATATATTCAGTGCTGGGGTCCAGGTACTTAGGCATACAATCTTCAGATTATAATTTTACAGAAGCATCAGCTCAGTGCCTGATAGCAGAGTATCAAATGTTTGCAATTATTAAAGAAAAAACAGAAAACAAACCAGGAAACCACTATTTTCTACAAGCTCAGAAATGCCATTTTAAATACTGTGTGCATTTCTCATCCCATAGAAATCAAAAGAGTTAGTAAGACTGAAAAGGATACAGAAAGGGTAATGGAGTGACCGAACAAGTGGTTTCCATATAAGAAACAACTAAAGAGGCTGAAGCTCTTCAACGTGGGAAGAGATCACAAAATCACAATAGTCACAAAAAGAGGAAACTAGGAAACAATATCCCATCTCTCCAGTAAAAGAAACACAACACATTCAATGAAACAAGCATTTCAGAACAAAAAAGACATTATATTTTCAACAATTCAGAGTTAACTACTTCAGGTGGTTTTGGATGCTCAAATTTTGGATTAAAACTATCAGAGAGATTAGTGGAACAGGAATCGGTTGAGAACTATTAAATACAAACACAGAAGAGTCCTTGAGCTATAAATCAGTAAAGGCTGGGAAAGCCTTTTGGGGAGGCACCATTATGAGGTTGATGATATGCCTACTCTTGCTGTATTACTTGATTCCATGCCTGTTTTTTTCCTGAGTCCCTAAGCATCTCCTGTTGCACACTGCCACAAAGTGCTTTGGTCCAACCTGGTACAGCAGTTCTTATGTTCTCAATTCTGTCTACAATCTTGACTTCATTCACAACTTTAGCATTCCCGTTATCATGAGCATAAGGGGCTGTTTGGGTCTTTGAGTCAGTTATCTGGAATAATCAGCATTCACAAGATATGCATTTAGTGCTGAAAGGTTCAAGAAAACATTATTTCCTACTTCTGTAGAGGAGATGATTCTCTCCAGAAACTGAATTTAGGCCTTGCAAAAAATAAGCAAATCAGAAAAACAACAATACATGATGGGAAGGGAGAAGATACCACTATTGCCTCAAATACCTCTAGTTCAGAGATGCAGTAGGACAAAAGGACCCTAGGATGACACTATAAAGATGATGAAACAAAAACAAATTCCCCAAATCCCAGACTGCAATTGTTACTGTCAGTTGCTTCCTGACCTCCATTTTCTCAGTGCTTTCAAGCTGCCAGCCTTTACTACCTTCACACAAACTCCTCCAGAAGCACTGGAAAGACCATGGCTAAAGCTCTCTGCTGAGTCCAACACACAGGTGGTCTGACTCAGAGAGGCCTAACTGGCCTATCTGTATTCATGACTTTGTATCTCAGCCCAAGGCCATAAGCATCTGTACACCAACATTGACAAACTGTGTTGAAATGTCTCTCTGTTAGCTTTAAGCTCAGATGTTTTGTGTCTGCAATCATCTCACTTCAAGATTGTTCTCTAAACATTGCTGAAAGGCAAATACACAACTAGTGAGCTCCAAAGCACACTTGCAATGACTGTCATTCATTGTACACAAAACCTTGCAAAACATCAAAATGCTACTTCACCTCAAATCTATTCATTTGCTGTTACTTTAATATGAATGCACAAATAAACCAGACCAAACTTTGCCATATAGCCAGGATAACACATCACTAAGTCCTCTGCCTGGAGCTGCTCGCAGAGAAACAGTGTGCATGTTGGCAGATCTCTGTACTGATGTCCTCACGCAGCTTTTGGACTGGCCGTGTCTGTATCAGCATCAAGTCCTGACTCATTTGAGTTGCATGGAGATGCACTTGGGTGCCTGATATCCCCCTGTCTCCACCAAATCTTACACAGGGTCACATCCCCATCATAAGCTTTGTATTTCTGCCTGCCCTGCAGTCATTCCAGGACCACCAGCATTTCAGGTGTTTCTTCTCAGATACCAGCACATCCTGTGCCTTTTGGACAATGAGACATACAGGTTTGGCGAGTGTGGTCAGGGGAAACAGTCTCTGTCCCTCCCTCTTACTGACCCTCACTTGTCACCAGTGGCCACGACATGCCCATGGCAATGTAGTCAAATCCATCACAGTGTTGGGGCTGAAGCAAATGGAGATGGTGGCATCCCTTTGCCCTCCTCCAGCAGACCCAGGTGCAGAGATCTCCAGCCTGGCATGCTGCCCTTCCTCAAGTTGGTACAGAGGATCCTCCCTCCTGCAGGCCACTATTGTTTCTTCAGCCAGCCACATCCATGGGAGGAAGGCAGTCACTGTCCTTCCCCACTGCTGGCAAAGAAGGGAGGCAGGGGGTCACCAGCCCCAGGGGAAAGCGACGGAGGCAAAACCGTAAGAAAGCTGACACAGAAAAGGCTGGCTGGCCTAAGGGCAGGCTACAAAACTGACATCGTGAATTGACAGTAATATATGCTCCAAAGCAATTTTACATTATTTGTCATTACAAACTATTTGATTGCAGCCTCCCCCATGGCACCAGGATACTGCCCACCATTCGCTCCCTAGGGGACAGCCTAGTGGCAGGCGGACACCGAGCGAAAATACATTCATTCTGTACTACTGAAAAACTGATTCTCAATCAAAATTTATTCCTCAGCTATTTTTTAAATAAAAAATACAAACTTACATCTGTTCTCCTACCTTTAAAATTCCTTGTCAGCTGAGAAACAAAGAACCCCAAAGTTTCTCCATTCCTTGATAGGTTCTACAAAGAGGCCACCATGATTAGTCTTCCTTGGTTTTTACTACTTTTCCCAAGGACATCACAGATGCAACCATTTAATTTAAATGTTGTTGCAATATGATGCTGCCTTTACATCACAGAACTAGTCAATGACTCCTCTTCCATTCACTTCTTTAATACTAATATAAGCATACTTCTCATTTCTGTTTGTGATATTTCCTGCTGCTGTTAAATAGACAATGTATTAATTGTATTTCTGACTCTGCCATTAGAAACCTTTATATTCCATTACAAAGAGACACTGAGATAAGAGATAAAACTGGTAAGGAGTTTTATCAAATAAGTGCCAGTCCTGCTCCCTGCCACAGTCAGAACATAGAGTATGTTTCCTTCTCTGGTTTGAGTCCAGCTCTTCACAGTGAACTACAGAAAAATAACAAAAAATTGGATTTCTGCCCTTCTCTTCCTTATTAATTAGCAGAGGGGTTTTATGTTCAGTACAAGCTCTCACCTTCCTGGATCTCTAAGTAATGTCTGACATGCTCAGTTCAGTCCAAATATTTTTCTCGCTCTTAGCTGATGGAGAAAATCTTTGGCAACTTTAGATATTTTGCTCCAGAACATTTCCCAGACATGTGAAATTTCATCGTCATCATCATCATCACAGTGTCTGAATTTTAAAAAATTGCAAAACTCATAATAAAACTCCTCTCTCTAAGACTGAGATTTTATGATAAACAGTGTCATAGTCCATCCAGGTCCCTCACGATTCAGCTGCTTGACGATTTTGAGGAATTTTTGAAGCCTGGGCATAAGCCTGAGAACTTTCATGTGACACATCAAATACTACACTCTTAAATGGGCCTGAACTGGTTTAACCTGGAGGTGAATATGTTTGAATCCTTTCTGTGCAAATAAGGTTGTAATTGCTGTTTTGTGCTACAGTGATAGTATTAAATCGTATTTGTTTATTAAAAAGACTAGTAAAATCAGCTGAGTGGGTGGCATGGCAGCTGAGTAGAGACAAAATCTGAATGTGGATAGCTGAAAAACCTGGAGATGCTTTTAGAAAACTTCATTTTAAACTGTCAACACATCTACTCAGTATATTAAACATACAAGTGCAGAAATAACTCCTCCTTCCCTATACCCTGATGACAAGATAATGCCACTCTGGACTCTGTGTGTAACTGAGTAGAGTATAGCAGTAAAATACACTTTAATGATTAAAAAATAAAATCTTAAAAGTCTAAATCACATAATCCCAAATACGTTCTCAATTCCACTGACTTCAACCAAGTAACTGAATGCATGGGACCCCTCAAATCTAATAAAATCAGATAAAGAATCCTGCTAGAGAGCTTCCATGGAAAAAGGATCTCATGTATTTAAAGGTCATACATTCAGTTTGAGAATATTAGACTCTCAGCTATCTCATGGCAAATACTGAAGCATCTGCAAAATTCAAATAGAACATCAATTCCTGCACAGCATATAAATTCCAAGAATAACATGTAAAATCAAAAGGAGCTTTTAAAGTCAAAATTTCAAGTTAATTAGGACTACCAGAAGTACTCATGTGCCTTGTGTCCAAAGCCAAGACTGATGTGGCTTTGGACAGAGGGGCACATGTGTGGGACAAAATCTTGTCACTCCCAATTGTTAACAAAAGGCAAAAAAAAAAAAATCACTAAATAGCATATTCTTGTGTACATGCTAATTCTGTTTAGGTGATCAAGTCATCCTGGAAGACAACATACTGGCAGGCAGGGTACATTTATGTTCCAACAAAGGCACATGATCATTAATGTCCTCCTGGAGGATTTCACATAAAGCTGACAATATCTGCTTCCAACAGCAATGCTTATTTACGAAACCCTGCACTGGACTTCAAGCTATCGTTGTGAAAAGGAAACAACTTGTCTGCCCAGAAAAGCACCGTTTTGCCTTGACTGTCAGGCAGATACTCCTGATCTCTGCACTTCTAATTTCGGGGGGTTTAGCAGCCCACTTAAATAAAGACATAAACAAACAAACAAACGCCATCTGCCCCAAACCCCAACAAGCCCCGGCCGGGCGGGCAGGACACACACGCACCAGTGACTCGCAGCCAGAAGCAGCGGGCACACACACACTTCAGACACACAAAGCAAATAACATTTGAACATTCTTGCCAAATGAGATTATGTTTTTGTGTACCTCCCCCTCACACATGCACAAACCCACACATCACACAGCAAATAATGCTCGCAGAACAGAACAAAGCCTCTCTGTTTTTATTCCATAAGGTTTTGCAAAATATCCTCCTTTGTCTAAAACAGAATTAATAGTATTGCTGGAGCGCTGATGTTCTCAACATACAAAGCTTGCAGACAGAATACAGATTTCTTTTGGAGCAGCTGATAACATTAGAAAATACAGACATGCTTTTGAGAACAGAAGCCCCAGTTTGCAAGCATCTTTATTCAGCAGCAAATTTAAAAAAGCAGGAAATATTGCAGCCATTCAAACGCAGACACCCTGAAAAGCCACAATTGGAGCTTAAGGCTTATCACACCCAGCTGTTTTTTAATAGAATCTTTTATGGTTACTGCCCCCCAAATAAAAGTGCCAGTACCAATATAATTAAAAAGCCAGCTTAAATAAAAACAACTCAAAAAATTTCCAAAAACCAGCAAGTGGTCTCCCTGATTTCAAACTGCAGCACCTTTAGAAGAACGTCAGCATGAATGAAGGAAACGTGCTAAAAATAAATAAAAAAAAGACATCTTCACAATTAGAACTAAGTAAAGTATCCCACTAAAAGGGATCTTCAGGTATCACTCTAATGAGGTGCCTTTACAGCAGCCTCTCTTCACAGGCTGCCCTGACACATATTTATTTTGCAGTGCTCAACAGCATCCCTCTGCTGACAAGACATTTTCCTACCTGAAACTTCATTTTCCAGCATGAATGCATGTGTGTATCCTCAGTGTGGCTTTCCCTGGTTGCATGACTCCTGTTATCCAGACTAAAGAGACAGGGCTGTCTGAGCAGAGCCGCTGCCTGCCCTACATTTGCCTGCAGATGAAGAGAAAGAGTTGGTGCAGTACTTGCCTGGGCTTGTTTAAGTCCTCTAAATATAAATACTAGTGTAGCTCAAACTAGACTAACTACTTCCTCCAGCTGATTCCAGTGAAAAGAGCTTGTAATGAATAATGCATGAAGCTTCTGTGATCATGCTCCATTCCTTGCGGCAGCTGATGTCCACCTCTCCCTGCTTACTGAAAGAAATCCCTAGCAATTTTGGGGCTATGAAGCATAAAAATTCTCCAAATGTCCCAAGAGCAGGAAGGATTACCCTCCCAGATTCATTTTCTTCCCTCATTAGTCAAACCAATAGAGCTGGTGATTTTCTTTTTTTCTTTCTTTTTAATAAAAATGTATGTGGCTAGAAGTCAAAGAAAGCTTGATAAGCACAGAACCTTGTCTCTGGGACTACACAACACTAGTAAATTCAGTTGCTTAGCAATTAATTTTTCCTATTCTTAAGGGCTATGATGCAAAAGAAGCCGTATAAAGATGAACACTGAAGACACAGAAAGAATGTGACAGACCAGAAAATAATACAGCAGAAAGGTGGAAAAAATGCTTACTGCAGCTGGCAAGTTCAGTTCACTGTTTACAGAGAAAAATATTGTTCAGGAGAACTTAGTGGGTGATCATTACAGGGGATAAATTCACATGCTGCTTCTCATAAGCCATAAATTCTGCTATGTCAGTACAGCTTTTCAAGCTAACTACAAAAATCACTTACTTTCAGTTACTCTTCCAAAGAGTGAACAAACACAGGACTAATTTGCAAGTACTTTATTTGCAAGTGCAATTACTGCAATAGGTGAATGTCAACGCATGTCAGTTGTGGATTTAGATCTATTTCTCAGAAATGTTTTGCTTTGATTTCATTGTTAGATACACATCAAGTTATTTGGCATCTCTGTATCAGTTACCTTCTGCAATCTAAGTGACACTGTTGTCCAAACACAACTGACATGGCTCTCAAAAGCGTTTAGTTTCCTGTAAAGGAATGTGGCTTGGCAGTCTCATCTCCCATACAACAAGAGATAGGACCAGAGGAAATGGCCTCAAATTGTGCCAGAGGAGGTTTAGATTGGCTATTAGGAAAAATTTCTTCCCCAAAAGGGTTGTCAAGTGTTACAATAGGCTGCCCAGAAGTGACTGAGTTACCATCCCTGGAGGCATTTAAAAGATGTAGATGTGGCACTTACGACCATGGTTCAGTGGTAGACTTGGCAGTGCTGGGTGAATGGCTAGACTCAGTGATGCTAAGGTCTTTTCCAACCTAAATGATTCTGTGATTTACAGTGAGAGAGTTCATGCAGCTTTCTAAATCCTGAACTGTGGCTCTTCAGTTTGGGCATAACATAACTCTCTGGACAACTTTGAGATGACATTTCTCAGGTCACATCAAAACTCAAGAGACAGTTCCTGCTTTCTACTTCTGATTCACACAGAAGATGAGAGATAAAAGCTGAAGATAACTGAGAGAGACCAAAGAGAAAGGGATATTCAAATTTCAGTTTTACCACAAAGTTACATGGTACAAATCTGATGGCAAGGATCACTCTGTATGTACTTTGTTTCTCAAATTCTCTCTCTCACTCAAGGTCAAAGACAACATCCTGAGCTGGACAGATCTCTGGTCTCATCCAGCACAGCTGGTCCCATATTCTGTGCACTCTGAGTAACTCCTATTTTCTCTCTCTGCCCACCCCAGCACCGAATATTCTCTAAAAAAGAAAAATTCCAATGCAAAATCAAATCCACACAAGCATTATCAGATCCATAACAAAGGCTATGGAAATACTTCATATATCAATACTCTATGAATAAACCTCAAGGAGGTGCAGGTTCTTAGCATTCAAAAAATTGGGCCTTAATGTCTTCTTTCAGGCTTCTCTGTCATGATTTTGAAAGTGGGAACCAAAAAGCTTCCAAAAAAGTAGCAGGGCTGCCCACAGTGAGAAGGCAGGGGCTCTGCATAAATCCAGCCTTGTACACCATGAACTCCAAGGTAAGCAATCAGGCTGAACATGAGAGAAGCAGGAGAACTACTTTACAGGGGGAGCTTCTGTGTCTGCAAAGGAAGCCAAAAGGACTACACCCTCTCAGGGGAAGCATCCTCACAGGGCACACACAGATTCTGCACTAGGAACAAATAATAGCAGAATAAACATCTGAAATTAGAGTGCAAGACACAGCAGTTTTGAAACAGGGTATGTTATGTTCATTTCTATACAATTGACTTTATTTCAGAAACCCCACAAAATAGTAAATAATAAGCTGCAAGATTAGATCTATTAATGGCAGGGTTCAAAATTCATCTCAATATTTTCATAGCAGATGAGCTTCAGTTAAACAACAGAATACTCCTCCCTCTCAGTGTCATCCTCGCCAGCTCTTGCACACCCTGAGAATGGTGCCTTTTTGGTCATACAGGACTACTGCAAACAAGCACTTTGCAAACAGAATTTCTGCCTTAGCTAAACCTGGGATTCACTCCCCAGATGTTTCTTTTATCTGGTAGATAGTGTTCAGTTCTGAGATTTTTTTTTCCAGAGGCTCCGAGGTTTGAGATGAATTGCTGGAGGGGAAAATATGCCATACATACACATTTCTAATAATTTATATACAGGAAAGCATGTTATCTAAGCTCAGTTAAAAGTTTCACATAGCCCTTTGAATATTTACCCTCCTCCTCTTAACACTCCAGGGGGTTGAGTCAAAGGTTATGATAGTTGGTTTCCAAATTCAGTAGGTGTATTACTACCATTACAAAGATTTACGCAAACACAGCAAGCTGGAAGAGAAATCCAGTTTAATTACATTCTGCACCACTGTTACACCAATGAACTCTTCAGCAGAACTACATGTGCATGTGGCCCACAGTACTACCCCTGTGACACCAGGTGTTATGAGTAAGTTTTTGGGAGAAGCAAACCAGAACACAAACAGATGAGCATGACAATAATTAAACACATTTTATTATTTCAGACCACTTCTCAGACCATTCTCTCCACTGCATATTCAATTAAAAAATTAACAAGAGAGAATTAAAGCCTATCTGCCTTCTAAGAAGGGTGCTTCATTGGGATTTAACTAAAAAAAATAGTGTTTTCCTAATTTAAAGAAAAATGAGCTCAATTGCATTTTGAATCCATTCGTTCCCTTGAAATCATGGGATTTGCAATAAAAACCTGCTTGTCCATTTAAAACACCTATTCATATACAGATCCTCCAAATTCTAGGTATTGTAGGATAAGAAAAAAACCCACATTGGAAACATGGATATGGAAAGTCTAAAGCTACATGTAAAAAACAACGCTGAAGTGACATGGGTTCAGAGTTTTTAAAGGGACATGTGACAGTTGATTACTTCAGAGTTAACATACTCTTGAATCTTAAATCCCCAAAATAAAGCGATTTGCTGCTTGTTTTTTCCCCCTCAAATATACTGCAGTTTAACCAATACGTTAAGTCTTACATTTGTGAAGCTAAAAGGAGTAGTTGGAAAATTAAGGATGTTCAGCTGAACAGTTTTGTATTTCATTTAAAATGAGCAGCATTTTCTAGCATTCTTCTGCATGCCTGTACAATCATGTTGCCACTGTGAAAGGAACAGATGTGGAGAGGGTTCACCACAGCAACAATGGTGCTTAGCAAAACCATCTTTCATTCACGTGCACTTACGACGTGAAACTTGAAACAGTGTGTGTGGAGTCAATGCACAGACACACCATTTCATTACATGCTCATGCTAGGGGCCAAGCTGAATCATTTTGGTTAAGTATTTGGCTACTGGCTGGCCAGTTAATTTTACAGTCAAATTTTGTACAGTCTATTTAGTTTCTCCCATTTTTAAATAACTGCAGCCTCCTGGGGAAATTCTCCAGTAGACCATCTGCTCGTTTCCTATAAATCCTTTCAGACCTTACGCAAATTTTTGAGCTGCCAATCAGAACTTCTTTGATGTCTGGGTGAACAAAACCTCAACTATTCTGAACCAAAACCTGCAGTACCAAAAGATTAATTATCCCCCAATTGGTAAAATAACAACAGCAAAGCGGGTCATTTCTCTGCAGCACATTTAAAGCAGCAGGTACACTTTGATGATGCAAGAGCCCTTACGGCCCTTCCCTGGACACAGGACGGGCACATTTTTAGCTTGTTATTCTCTCTCAACCTCTGCATGTCCAAGCACCTTGTTTGAGACCATCTCAGTTGGTACTGCCTGGGAACAGCACATGGACATCTCCCAGGTCTAAGCACCAAGGAGCACTGAGGGAAGGAAGAATCAATTACCGTAGAAAAGAGTGTAATGAGGAAAGATGGTATAAGGAGATTTTACATACCAAGCAGTGTTTCCTGTCTGAGAATTCACATAATCATGCTTGTGCAAGCACTGCACTGTTCTTCTTTGGCTTGTGAAACACTGCAGGGTGTGCAGATCCAACGACACAACAGACTTTTTCCAAACAAACAAGGCTGGAGGGAGTTTCAGCTATCAGGAATACACTGAATGAACTAAGAGACTTTGATCCAGCAGATGTTTCTCTGAGCCTTTGTGAATTTCACAGTGGAAAAAAGAAGTGAAGATTTCATATCTATTTTTAATAAAATTAGCACTAGTATCCAAACTCTGCCCCAAGTGTTAACATAACCCACACTTCTATGGAATAGGCAGAAAGCAGTACCTGGGGTAGGAGCTGGCACAGTTGATGCCTGTGTCTAATTCATATAGCCAAATACACAGTGCTGCAAAGCAATAAAAAGGTGCTTACCCAAGTCACCAATGCACCTATAAAACAATAGTGGGGTATAATAACACAGCCTGAAGAACTTTTCCGGAAAGTATTAAAAGACTGATTGCAGAAAAAATCAAAACAAAACGCACCAGCAAATCAAATCCACAGAAAACAATTCAGACTATCGAAAATGGGGTGATTGAACATGAAACGAAATGGCCAAGCAACTAAGGGGCATATGGAGCTTCGTGATGTTTTCATTTCCCCTCACATCTACATTTTTGGCTCTTTGTTTTGCTTTTTGGCCTCAGAAAATAGAGCTGAGTGTAGAATAGTGGATTGCACACAAGTTCTCCCCAAAGAAAAGTGTATAGGCAGGAACTAGTTAAGACACTTTCATAAGCATTTGAGAAATCTAAGAAAAAAAAATCAAAAAACAGAACTTTGTTATAAAGAGGAACTGTAGGAACTTCCTCAGAAGTTTCTCCAAAAAACCCACAAAACACCCAAATACCCAAAGAAAAAACACCCAACCCCCTGAAAACCCAACCCATCAGATTCAAAACTCACAACTGCTAGAACCCACCTAAATACTGTGCAAGAAGAATTCACCAGAGAGGATGCAACAGGCACAGGATCATAGAGGTGCATTAAAACACACCCAAAAATTCTGTTTATAAACCAGAACTTCATATTTAGTTATTTCTGTCCTACTGGCTGCATTGAAAAACAGCAGGGCTAGAAAAATTAATTGATCTTATCTGCCTTCATTCTGCAATCCAGAGACTTGGGTGTGCCTCAGCTGGATTTACTACAGGTAGCTGGAGAGAAGTCAATGTTAAAGAAGGACTTCAACAATCTACTTCTCATGTTCCAGTTGGGTACCTCCACATCATTCCTGTGAAGAGATGGCGTGGGAGCAGCATCAGAGCCTGCCACCAAGTTGCCCATGGTGGATGTGTGAGCAGTGAGACCACAGAGGACATTTGCTCCAAGAGGATAAATTACGACAGTACATTTCAGAGAGGATCAGAGGGAAGGTACATGGGGATTTAACTGGATGAGGCGCTGTGGGACAGCACTTTTAAAGTAGTTCCTTTAAATAAGTAGCTGTAGTACCAGCAGGAGACAGTGATCAAACAGAACCCTTTAAGGAATTGCTGTAGTAATTATTATTTATCTGCTTTACAGGTGGGCTTGAGTTGCAGAGGTCTGACTGAAACTAACCAAGCTGCTAAATCATTTAGATATCAGAACTCCTGAAAGGAAATATTTGGATCTGGAGATGATGTCTAGCACAATCTACACATATTTCCAATCTCTCCTGGAGGCAGTGTGGCAGTTTGGAGGCAGAGCAGCAGGGCTGGGCAGAGGCTCAAACTAGGAATGCTTTCAGGAGATAAACAGCTGCCACCCGTTGTACTCAGCATGAGACTGGGTGGACTGGGGGAGTTCAAAATGCTCATCAATCTAGGAACAACAGCAGTGCTTTCTGGTTTATCTACATTCAAAAAGAAGCAGGGGTTTATAGATGATAAGGGGGGGAAAGAACAGAACAAAACAGCATGGAGTGAACACCATACAGCTGGAATTGAAGTTCTGAGGGAACAACACAGCTCAGGCTCACAGGTTGTCTCTTTCTCCCTAGCTGCATTGATGGGAAAGACTGAATTTCTCATGGGAACTGCAAGCTCCTATACTTCAGTCAGTTCATTCTAGCAACTGTTAAAAAGCATCTTTCAAACTGGCATTATTTATTCAGGCTCCAAAACACACAGAACAAATGTGAATGAAAGCCCTCCTACCTGGGTGTGTTACCCACTCCTGAAATTCTCCCCAATAACTCTTGCAGAAGAAATGTCCCTCACAGCAGCCGTGCTCTGGGGATGCAACTGGGAGAAAGTGGTGCCTTGCTGCAACGATGCTCACCCTATCTGTTGGGTGGGGGTTTTTTGCCAGTCTATTGTCTCCTGTTAACATTTCCCTAGTAGTCTGTTTTAGCTCACTAAAACTCCCACCTTTACTATGTCTGATACAGTGGAGTGTTTCCTTTTACTTCTTTTCCCAAATGTTTCCATCTAAACATGGAACAAATGAGATCAATATAAAACACGTTCCATGGTGAAGATCTGACTCCTGATAGATCTGATGCTGGCCTTGTCAACAGAGAATGAAAAGAAGACCTTACTGTTGGTTCCACAAGAACAGTGCTCAACCAGCCTTGCTGTCTGAAAACAGAAACATCCTCTTTAGAGGTCACTTCCAAACTTCTGTCTGTGGATGTTTCAGTAACTCCGGGGTCTCTGGAGAACCTGACTTGTCAGCTGGCAAAGAGGAAATCAAACCCCAGTATTTCATGTGGAATTAAGCTGCTTAACTGTTGTTACATTAACCAGCTTAGAGAAATTAAGATGCAAAAATTAGCAAATGTTTCACTTCACTGCACACCAGTCTGCCCTGCAATCTTTACCCAAATAATGGGCTTTCAGCCATCTAACAGTAACCACACTTAAAGAGGACTGCAAGGGAAAAAAAACCCTTAAGAACTCTCTCCTATTCTCCAGGATCAATCAAATGTTTTCACTGTTGTTATGCATAAAAACTGAAGCAAAAACATAGGACACAAGCCACTTGCTGAGGCAAATGTCCATTGCTTCAACCTCAATAATGCAGAAATCACCTCTTCTTGCATTTACTGCTTGGGAATAGTTACTAGAAATAGGCAGGCAGATGACTGCCAGGAAAAACTTTACAACTGAACATCAACTGTGGGGTTCATGCATCTAGTCAGAGCTGACAAACATTTCCTGTTTGGCAATTTTCCATTCAGGAAAAGCTACCAACATTCATTACAAGGCTGTTCCTTGATCACTTTACAGGAAAAGTAAGTCAATTGATCAGTGGATTTTTTTAAAAAGCCCAGAGCAGCCTCTACAACTTTAAGCCAGCCTTTTTAGGCTCCTCTCTCTAAATCCTAGGAAAAGGACAATCTCATTCTTCTTTTAACAATTCCATGCTAATCCACAATTCTGACCAACATATGATAGTGGGACTTAAAATATAGTATAGGAAAAGAAAAGTTAAAGAAATAAAAAAAACCCCAATTGTAGACTTGTACCTTTAATGGACTGTATGGTAAAGTCTGGCATCAACATACACCGCACAGGTAACAGGACACAATTTCTGTAGTGAGATACGTATCCCTGTAGGGCTGCAGAGGACTTAAAGACATGCCCTGCTTGTATCTACCCTGGAAAGACAGTATTGAAATATGGAACTACAACTTTCCATTACATACAACCACTCCCCAAACGTAAGAACATACACAGAGATCTTGGATGTAGCAAGCCATTTTCCCTCTGTTTAAGAGAGGTTAACATGCCCCACTAGGGAAGCACAAATCCAGCATGGGAGATTATTCACAGTAACTCAAACTTGATATCGACCTCTGAGATGAATCCTGGTACTGCCTGAGAAGCTATCCTGAAATAGCATGAAAATAAGAACAGACAGCATGGGATGCCATTCTTCTACCTTGTTTATTGTCATCCTCATGACAAAGTACAGAAGAAAATCCTTGTTCAAAGAATAACTTGTCTTCTGCATATATTTGCAGTGTAACGTGGGCAATCTTTTAATGACCGTTTTTGACTGCTCCACAGAAACAAAACAATTCATCAAATGGCTAATACAAAACTCCACTAGCAGAAGAAAGATGATGCACTTGGATAGAAAAAAATTTTCATGATCAATGTAAGTCCATGCCTGACTATCACTGTACATGCTTCTACCACACATACCCCTCTCCTTTCTACACTGATTTCTTCACCAGCCTCATGAATCAGGTCTCCTTTAATCACACATAGAGAATTACAGCCAACTAATCAACACCCTCAGAAACGATGACCTAAAGGTGTACTGGGGTGTTGCTTGTAATTATTCCAGTTTGTTACCCTCAAGCCTCCTGCATCTGTTGCTGAAATGGCTGTTAGACTGTCCTAGCTGGTTGAGGTTACCTCTCTTTTGATGCACTGTCATGGGTAAGCATCATTCACAGCTGAGCCCTTAACATCTAACAGTTCACCACTGTAACTGTGAGACTATACTTTTAAAAGTGCACCTGAACTAAGAGTAGCATCTCAAGGATTTCTTCCACTTCGTCTGTTCTACAAGTTTCCTACCTATCAATGTCACCCAGGGCTCTCTGTATCTTTATCTGCCAATGTCAACCATTGCACATACTAGTTAAAACGTGAAGACCTGATAAAACAGCGTGGACAAAGGAACTGAAGGGTGAAGTAGTTAAATCAGTGACTGCCAGCACATGAGCTGGAGAGGCAGAACTGGAAGATGTTGAGTGGTGCACACACAGTGGGATGCTCGTGTCAGAGAAGACTGGGACTCTCAGGAGAGTTCCACTCAGCATCAGCATCAAGGGTGCTGCAAATTAGCACCTTATGCAGTGAGGGGATAATCTCAGCTTGCAGAGAGACATTGTGTGCATCTTCACTCCAGATTCTTACTGGTGGTATTGAACTCTAGGTTGGGAAAGAAATTTGGTACATTCCTGAAGTGGCAGACAATCTCTTGGAAGGATTAAGTATGTATGTGTGGGTGATAGTATTTAATTATGTGGGTATGCACTGTTGCCTCACTTTCTGGCCATACCCAAGGTTGTCCAAGAAAGTTGAGATGAAGGGTGAACACAGTACTGTTACAAACAACTCTAGGTAAATATAGTAAGGATGACTGAAAATAGCTGACATACCACATAAACCTGTTTCCTTTGTGGAAAAATGAAAACGTCTATTAAAACTATGGATATCTTGCACAGACAATCCTGCATGAAGACAGTTACTAGTAATACATAAACCTAGAATATGATCTCTGCAGTAAAAGTCAAACCTGCAATCGGAGGAATAAATGAATTGAAAGACTAATAAAAACTACATGGCTTTGATACTTTCCTTCGGCAAGATCTCTGTGTTTGAAGTAAAAATGCGATATGGAGAGGTTACAAAATCACAACAGAATCACAGCAAAACACAGCTCTTGGTGCTATGCTGTGTCGACTGCATGACACACTCTCCAATGTTACCAGGATACTGTCTACAAGGAAAAACATTGGGCACAAACAATGTGCTAAACAGCCATTAAATAAAGAACATATACACTTTTTTTCAGTTTTTTCCTTGTAGAATTGAGCTTGAAGGTGGAAGCAAAAGCAGATGTCTTTGCAGGGAGACATGTCTATGAAGATCCTGTAAATCTCTAAGATTTCATCTTCTACTGGAAGCGCATGAGTCAAGAACAGGTAACAACTGCAAATGCCTGCTTATAAGTTAATTCTAGAATATCAAGCAGGAAGTGATTTAGAGTGTACTTTCAAAAAAAAAAGGAGCAAAAAATTCCTCAAAAATCACCATGGGTTCATGGAGATATTATGTACAATATACTTAAACTAAATGAACACAATCAGACTAGTTCCAGACAACAAAACAAAGCGAATTTGACTTGAGCATTAGAAAAAAAATCTGACTTTTTAGATAAAAAGAGCCATAAATATTTCTATGTCTGTGAGACATACAGCTGTGATTTTCCAAGGGGTAAATACTTAAAGAATAGGAAATACAATTATCCTTCAAGGCAATAAGGCACGCTGGAAATCTATGACTCCAAATCCAGCTTTGATACAGACCTTAGTAGGTTACACAAAAAATTAGATGTACATCCTATTTTATTACTTTAAGGTGTCTGAAAAAACTACGCATAAGATGCAAGCTTATTACTGAAAATGTTCTAATGTTAAAAATAACACCACAAATTGTTTCCACACTCACAGAATCTGAGCATATGAGTATCTGGTACTAAATACACCCACTTTCAGTTACGCTGACAGATGCATAATGTGTGCAAAGCAGTCAGTGACATGGTCCCACACGCACCTCCAGAACACCCCAGATGCTGCACCCTGAAAGAACATGGTGGAAACACACAGCACATGCTTAGCACAGGGTGAAGTCAAATGCTCCAGACTGGAGGACAATGCTCTCCCTGACACATGGTCCATGAGGAGTCAGATGTAGTCTATATTCAAGGAAATGAAAAAATTATTAAAGGGCCACTTTTACTCATTTTCATCAGTATCACAGTAGCACTTATTTATAGGAAGAGAATTGGGTTGTAAATAAACTCAAACTTCCAAATATAGGTGATTCTGCCTTTCCATTTGTCTTTGAAGATGTCAAAATTCAGTTCTTCAGTCCTAAAAAATGTAATTCCGAATTTCAGCCACTGACCTTGTGGAATACACAAACGGGGTTTGCTCAGTAATAAAAGTGTGCTTTGATTTGTGGCTGTCATGAAAAACATCTCCATAAGAAATTTCCTAGAACAGCATCTATGTCCACTGCCAAAGAGGAACATGTTCAATAGCAGACGACAGACTATAACTTCTGGGACCAAGAGAAGCTGAATGAATCCCAAAGGTGGATTTTATTTCTAGGTGTGAGGACTATTGACTCTGAAGACTGTACTCCTAAGGGCTTAGATTTCAGCAAAGCAGGAAGGAGCAGTTTCTAAAGAACTTGCCCTGACCCCCATCAAGAATTCTTCATAAATGGCATAAAGGCCAAGTAGAATTACCTAAGGTCAAGGTGCAAACCTAAGCCTATATATAACTTCACGTAAGTTCTACATTTAAACCACTGGGGTGCAAGGTTTAAGGGGGAATCAGCAACTTAAACCTAGACAAAGTTTTTCAATCCCCTGAAGTTCAGCTACTTTAAGGGTACCAGATCACAGCATGTATCCCTGGCAGAACTCTTAGTCCTTGTTCTTCTCTCAAAAAAAAAAAAGAAAACAAAACAATCACCCTACAAAACAACTCAAACCCCAACATAGTTTATTTCACCAGGTAAAGAAACACATCTGTTTGAAAAAGCAAATCAACAAAGTCATTCATTATGCATCAATGCATGAGGCAAAACATCCTACAGAGATAAAAAACTTATACTTCTGGAGTGGTTTACTTATGGAAATTACATTTATTAAACACAGAACTTTGAAAATCAGTTTCCAGGAATCCGACAGCATCACTTTAAAGAAACAGTACAGCCACTGGGTGATGAAAACCCCGGCAAAGTATGATCAAGTCTTGACTTATGTCTTTGTGGAGCTGTGATTATTTCAGTAGCGCTCTGCATCAACATTAAAGATATTTATATGCACATACAGCTCACTGTGGGATCATGACTGACACACACTTCTATTTGGAAAGCAAACAAACAAGCATGCTTTTGCCAGGGAATTAAAAATATAAACTCTGAAGTCACGAGCTCAGATCCAGGGCTCCCTTTATGGAAAGCTGTTGCACATTAACATACACCAGAAACATTAACAGACCTGCAAAACACCACCAAACACCACCACCCAGACACACTTGGCTTTTACAGAATGAAACAGCATCATCACTTCTTTTAGCAAATCATATTTTTCAAAGAAAGACTCTAGGCTTGTTCAAGTGAGCTGCTAATGGAAGCCAGCCAGAGATTGTGTTAATATCAGAGGGGTGGTTTAAAAATTCAGGTTAATTCAACAGCTACAGATCATAATAATTAAATCTAAGCTTCTGGTCTTGAGATACCTAAACAAGGAGTTCACATGCAATAAAACAAAGTCAAAACAGAGATTGTATATAAATGAGTGCTCATAAGCAAAGAGCAAAACATGAAACTTCCAAAGTTTCTTCTCTGAAAAATCACTACCTGAAACTCTGCTGCTATATAAAACTAACTGCTGTTAGTTTTTACAATGTTTAGTGATTTTTTAGAAGAGTTTTCTCCTCTTTTCCCTCAAAACCCTTTCAGAAACCACCTCCCACAATTTGCCTTTTGTAATTCATCTCCACTCAGAAGCCATCTGCTCCTTTCCTCACACACACTATTGTACATACTCCAAAACAAACACAATGTAGAATCAAACGGCGTGATCTGACTTTCTTGTTAGGACCGCTCAGGCAGGAGCAGCTCCCTCCCATCCCGTCCCCTCCCTCCCATTTCCTGGCTCCTCCCTTCCCCCTTCACTGGGGTTTGCTGGGAAAGCAGCCATGTGCTAGCTTCCAAGAGCTGGGTTCCAGAGGACCAGATCCTGCACTCAAGCAAAGTAAGAGCAGAACGGATCCAAGAAAGTCACAACATTTTGCGAGTTCACCATGACTGAGATCAAGCAATGCCCACTTTCAGGAGGAAGACTCCGCTGCTCTCCACATACCTCATGCCCACAATGTTCTGCAGCAGAGCTTTGGGCCAGCTCAGCAGAACTGTCTGCAGACTGGAACTCTGGCAAAGCAGACATCTCAAAGGATCTAGTGACAAACACTTCCACCTGCTCAGCTTTTATCCATATACCTGAAGTCCTCTACAAGGCTAGTCAGCAGTGCTAGCCCTCCTTAACAGATGGGAGGAAGGAATCCAAGGGATTTGCTAATACCATCTAGCAGGGCAGGAAGAGAAAATGAAATTCCAAATTACAGACCACTGGTTTAATTCAGCCCTCGCTGCACTCTGTGTGCCCCTTGAGTTTTCAAGGTACCATGTTGAAGAGGAGGTTAGCACTGCTCTTGACAGGAACACGTGGAAGAGAAGAAAGCCCTTAAATTGGGAAGGGACAGAACAGTGGCAACTGACCATGGGGAGAAGGCAGGCAGGCAAGGGCAGAATGATCACCTGAGGCACTCACACCACTGCCAGATGCCAAGATGTTTATACGAGTAAAGAAACAGGCAATGCCCTGAGAGAGGGGATCACAGGGACACCCAACAGCAACTGCAAAATGCTGTCTCCAGGAAAGTTTTGATGCAAGCAACAACTGAAATGCCTTGACAAGTACAAGAGTGAGTGTTCTAATAACAAAACAGGGAGATCACAAGCAAGGTGTTGTTCAAATATATACAAACGTTCCCTTGGAGAAAAAGAGGCAGAAAAGCAGTGTTTTTTCAAGCAATTTTCCTATACACTTAGCGCTCCTCACTAGACTGCTTACATCCTAAAGGTAATCAGAGTGAGAGTATGCTCAGGCACCTATTACTACACAGACATGTACTAAAATGTCTGTTTTAGCATATAAATCAGTCACAGAAATACAACACTCTCAACACAGCAATAGAATTTAGAAGGATGTTACAACCGTCTCAGTCATCTGGCATGTTCTCACAGGACTAGGTCTAGGAATTCTTCCTACCTGCTCCCAGATTGCAGAAATGGAGGCACGTTCACTGCAGCCTCTCCGAGATGCTTCTGCCACAGGTTGTCTGCTCTGTCAAAAAAATTGTCTAATTGCTACGTTTTAGGAAGTGGAAAGTACAACAACTTTTTCTGAGGAACACTTTATGATCCATTGAAAAACATGCCAAGTAAAAGCCAAGGTTTGAATTGTCAGGAAAGGACATTGCAATTCCCACTTTGAGCCTAGGCCTACAAGCATTTCAGCAGGACAAAAATTCTGGTTCTCACAGAAGAAAAATTCTTCCATAATTAGCCAGTTTCTATACAAAGCAAGTTTAATAAAGGAAAAATGCCAAGCCCAGTGTTAATATATGACATAGCTACACATAAACACACAAATTGCAGTACAAAAATAATAAGAGGGTAAAATTCTCAAAGGATTTGCAGCCTGGCTGCTTAATGAATTATTTGGTTCAATGGGCAAGCAAAACCAAACACACACACAGAGTCTTACAAATGCCTGAGTATTTGGACTGAGTTCAGCCACTCAGAGACCTCATTCAGAGCTCAAAGTCCAAAAAATGAATGGAAAAGATCACAGGGTGCTTCTGTAATTTAAAAAAACCCATAATGGCTCTAAAAATGTCACTCTGGATTCAACAACACAAAGCATACACCTTTACTTTGAGGTACTAATCTATGACTACAAACACTTGTAAATGCATCCATTACTTTTCTTTCAAGTAAGTCCTGCTTTTCCAGTAAGACGTGGCTTATTTGAATCAATAGGCCACAGTGCCTTTCCTGTTACAGGAGGCAAGAGATTATTAAGAAAGCAAAAAAAATTTACAAAGATGCATCACCATGTACTTCTCTCACCATAATTTCATCCAGACAAATTAGGTAGTGAGCATCTTCAAGATGACAGCTTTGAGAAGTACCTGGAGATGTCAGAGATAACCACAGCATCTCTGCTGAGCACACAGCAGCCAGTAATAGTACACAGCACTTACAAGACAAGAGAAGTGAGCAGAAGGGAGTTTCGTGGAATTAGCAAGTTTAAATCTGACTAGAACATTAATCTGGTTTTGGGATAAATGTTGTGTCGTCTTTAACGACAACAAGTATTGATTCCCAGGTTCAGGATATTCAAAAGAAAGAATACTGTGCACAAAAATGACTTGCACCAAGATCTCCTGATCACTCATTCACTCATCCCATCCAGCCCTGATCCCCTTAGGAAAGAAATCTGCAGAGATCACAGCTAGGGAGGCCACAGTTCATACACATTTTTAGAACAGCAGTGAAAAGCTATTGCTCAGGGAGTTCCACTGAATGCCGGAACGTTTACTAACAACGTGTGGTAGACATCAGTTTAGTTCAGTGAGGAAGGCACAAAGCCCTAAAAATCACAATGCTATAGCAAAACAAACCCAGAACAACACCTCAACCACATGCCAGCATTAGCTCCTCCTTTGTCATCCAAATTCTGAGACCTGTTAGCTTTTGCAGACATTAGGAAACACTGCTGCCACCATACTACCCACTAAACAGGGGAAAGAGTGGCTGCAGCTTCTCACAAACAACAGAGTGACTCTCCCTTAAATCAGGTAAGTATGAAGCTATTCCTAGTGAAGGATAAGTAAGAAGCTAATGATGGTTATTAATAGCCCTTAAAGCTATCTGAGTTAAATGCAGGAATAATAAAAGATAACCTTCCTCATTTTAACTGGGTAAATGGACAAAGTTTTATGAAATACTGCTGCTTACCTCAGATTTAAACTACTTTACCTGAATCAGAATCCACTAGGCTCTGCTATGTGTACATATCATTGAGGCCTTAGACCAGAAACAGTAGGCGAGAGCTTTTCGTCTTAACACTTCTTCAAATTCAATAGGATTTTTGCCACTGACTTCCAAAGATATTGAATCTACATGTTAATCTGCCACGAGACATGCCTAGGTATTACGGATCACCCAACTTGAGAAACTGGATTGTAATGATAAAGGTGGTAAGGATTTCTTGCTATTTCTTCACTGTTAATCACCAATCACTGGTCCAGAAAACTTGCTCTTGTAGCAAGGAAAACACTTAATAAAACCAAGCCTTAACCTGAAATACAAGAGCTAAATCTTGACCAGAAATATGGAAGAGAAGAAATAGTAAGAGTCATGTACTGTTTTTCCTCTGCACCTCTACTACAAATGTGGATAATTAAACATAACCATAATCACAAAAGATAACAGAATATAAAGTATGTCCTGGGGAATAGGAAAAAGACTGATTTTTCAGAGATTAGTGGAAGTTCTCTCTCTAGGCACGCTGGTCCTTCATTTTCCGCTGCTGTGCTTCTTGAGCCTTTCCTCTGAAGGACTTACTACAATACAGAGAAGCCAAAGGTCTAGTTTGAAACAGCACGAATGAAAGATAGACAAAATTCCATCTGCTAGATGACACTCTACTTTTATTCACCTTGGCTTTAGCCAGAGCTTGTTAACAAACAGGGGAGATAGGTACAAGAATCTCCTTGACCTACAAAATGCACACCTGGCAATGCACTTGGTTTAAGAAGCTTGGTATTACAAAGCAAACCTACGTATTTATCTTTGAAGTAGTACTATCAGTTTTGATTGTGGTTTGTTTCATTTTATTCAAATTGGCAAGTGGCTTTGTACAACCCAAAATATTTTAAGACCACAGTGTACACATTTGTTTGAGTTGCTTATTGTTGCTTTACAGAAAAGGTAAGGAATTTGCTATTCTTAGTAAAGTCAGAGAAAGAAAATCATGGCACTTGAATCAAACTGTGAAATGTTGCACTTGCTTCTCAAAAACTATTTTATGTTTTTGCAGACATAAGAACAGTGTCTAGGCCATCCACAACATGAAGAGACAACTGCAAGCTGTGTTATACAATGGGAACGTATGCAATTGAAATATGAAAGTACTGAAGTTACACGGACTTCGTACTGAAGTTACAAGACTGAAGTACAAACACCTTCTTCCTCAGTTTTACCTTGTATCGTTCTCCTGTAGAGCAGATGTTACCTACACATAACAACTACCTACAACTGCTCGGCAGATCTGCTCATCACAGGATCATGCTCACTCTCTGCATGCTGAGAGTTGTTACTATCTCAACAGAAAACAGGCAGTTTGAAAGTAAAATCTGATTAAAAATATGACAAGGAGAATCTAGAATATCTTTCTCTTGCATCCTATCCCCACATCACTGTATTCTTTAAATATGAGCAAAACTCACAGTCATGGCCAGTCCTGACTGCACCCAGAAGTTGACAGGGACTTGGACTATAAAGTAGTCTTGAACATCCTAATTAATGTAATATGAAAATTTAACTGGATTGGTTAAAGTCAGCACAATAACAGTTCAACTGCCTTCCAGCTCATTTGTCAGATCCAGCATTAAAGGTTAACACCAGAAGCAATGCACTTTGCAAGAGTGTGGAAGAGCATACAAAAGCCAGGCTGTGGCTCATGTGCACAGGAACAGCTGCAGTGTCAGTAAAGCTGTGCATTAAGGACAGCAGCCAGTTCCCCCAGAGCTCCAGCTGTTCCAGTTGTAATTTTGGCAGAATGCAGGACACTTGGGGATGAATAAATACGCTGATGGAGAGAGGAAGGATAAGACTTGGGAAATGAAGTTTTTCCAGGTTAGCCTAGTCTACTGTTTGCAGGGTCCCACTTCCTCTTTAATGCTGCACATATTTAAACAAATATTCTGCTCTGTTTCTAACATCTTAAGGCATGAAAATATAATGGCAACCTGGCAAGGTGAACGATGAATCAACACTTGAACTAGTTATCATGAAGGAAACACAGGGGAGATTTGTTAACACTGAAGTTTTTCTGTTGGAAATGAAAAACATGTTTTGAAGGAGAGTTGGAACTCCTAGCCTCACTGCATGGTTAGAGGTACCACAAGTTGTTCTGATCAATCTCCTAATCTCCATTACCCCAGGGCAGGGTAATAAATTCATGGCAGTGCCCTGCATTTGGCAAAGGAGCCGTTTCACTCTTTCAGCACATACAGTTTCTATATGGCAGAACACCAAAGGGAAGGGATGGAAGAGCCCTCTTTCCTAAGAGAGCTGCCCAGGGAGTGACTATGAGACAGGTGGGTAATGACAAATTTCAAGAGACTCCTGAGACAAGGCACTTCATGGATTTAGAGGATCTCCTTTGTGAAGACAGCTCCTTGCCTAGTCCTGGTAACCAAAAGCAACAATGTGTCAGCCTTATTAATTACTGGTTTAAGACTCTGAAGGGCTAGAATCCATTTAAGATAATACTTACAGAGAAGACTCAAAAAATGTCCTAGCAATGGGACAATTTATTTCTACTGACTCACTGGTGACTTTGGTAGGTGCAATCCAGACAGTCTATAGGTGACATGGACAGTCAGGGAAAATTTTATCAACACATCAGAAACAACTCTTTTACCCTACTCAAAGTTAGTCTTAATGAATTCCTTTCTGTAACATGACAGTGCCTTTCTAGTCCCTTACACCTAAGCTACGCCCTACCTGTATTCAGCATCACTCTAGATCTCAGAATTAACCACCGCTGAGCAGTCCACAAAGCAAGTTCTGCAGCTGTACCATAATGTGAATGTTCTCTTGAGCTGATTTTATGTTAGAGTAAAGCTAAAAAAACACAAAGAAGTTTCTGTGGAACCGACAGATAATATAAGATCCAATGTAGTACAGTGTACACTAAAGCATGATGAACACTGAGGTCTTTGGGCTGATCAGAGGACACGGTTCAGGGATAAATAAGGTTGACATATGAAGACCAGACACAGTATGCTATTAAAAACTATTAAGTAGGATATTCATTGGATTCTATTGGACTTATAATCAGCAGATACTTCAGACAATTTTGCATTCCAGTCCTCATTAGAACTACAACAAAACCTCAAGTTGATTCCATTCACACACGTGCTACTAAGTTAAGAATACAAATCATATTCCATAAAACAGCACAGCACGTACCCATATGGGTGTAAATATCCTTCCCTGTGATACTGCAGTCACTATGAAGTACAACACAGCTCCTGCGTGCTACTAAGAGCAAAGCAAACCAGCTTACATTGCTATATATAAGGATTCACACCCCATCTAGTTTTTCTTTAAACACACCTGTAACAGCTACCATGGCAATGCTACTAGAGCCATCATCCAAATTCCTATCTGCATTGAATTCTTATGCAAAGTAGAAGGTTGTAGCTTGCCTTTTGCAGAAGTTACTCAAGAACAATCTCCAGGATTCTGCAGCTAGCTGCTTTAAAATAGCAAACATGAGAATAAGGAGATAATTTGGTAGCATTCACCCTCACTAAAAGCAGCAGTCATTCAATGAGTTGGGGCTTTGGAACAGAATCAGGTCGGATTTGATAACCTCGATTTTTTCATAACTCATATGAAAAATCAAGCATGTGTGACAGTACCTGTTCCTCTTTTTCTTTGGTCTTGCTCCTGGAGACTCTGGAAGAGGTAACATCCTGAGCTGGAATGACGGAGATTTGATGCAGTGGCATGTTCATCACACCGCCTTGTTTGGTCCTATCATTTACAGGAAAGAGACTTGAAGGCAGTGCTCATTCTTTGCCATTGTCAGGCCTTGCAACTAAAAAATAAAAATATTAGATGATGTTAAAGTAACTTAAAATGCAATTATTTCTAAGCCCAAGTTAAGCCATCCACTGGACCAAGACATGTCTCTTATTTTCTCTTTGGATTCGGAACAGGAAAGAGTTCGGCACACTGGGTGGGTGAAAAGAGACACAGAAGTTTTCAAGAACTTTAATGAGACAGGTCAGAGCACAATTCATGCGAAGTGTATAAATAAATTATCAACCAGTTCTGAAAGCATTCAGAGAGCAGAGCTAGAGGGCAGGGGTGATGCTCAAGTCTGCCTGGACAGGGAGAAGGAGGAAGAACAGCTCTCCAAGCTGAGCAGTGGGAGCTGCTACCTGGAGGCACAGAGAGCAAAGCTTGTGCAGGAGTTTCCTAAACTGCCATCCCTGTTATACTGGATCAAATTGCTTCAGGAATCATCCTGAATCGTCCTGAATGCTGTAGCTTTGGCTAGAAACAGGCAATACCCTCCATTTGGCTCTTGTCACCCATGTACCAGCTGGCAATAGAAAAACGTATCACGTGAGTTCTTCCTTTCTTAGAGGCTATTAGAGATTAATATAATCAAAATCCCTCACTAGGGATTGTGAATTCACTGGACTACATACACTTTATCCTCCTTTTACTAATACAAAAGGGAAGCATTACACATAGGAAAGACAGTGATAGACATAAATTAGCCAAAACTGGCAATGCTAATCTGAAAGGCAGGCATAATTAACCATACTTTTTATTAGATTAGTGAAGTTACATGAAATAAAAAGCTTTTTGAAACATATAGGATCATGGAGTGTTTATTTGGAACATAACTTGCCGCAAATGAGACATAATCAATTGTGTTTAAAGAAAGGATTAGAGGCGAATTAACACAGCAGGGACTGTATTAAACAGGGCAACTGAATGATGCACTATTCTTCTATTTCCATAACGTACCAACTTTTTGGTTGGTTGGTTTTGAATTTGTGAAAGGAGAAAAGACTAGACAGAGGTCCTATATATTATGTTGCTTAACAATTTGGGAACAGTGTAGCCTAGCACTCAGTGTATGCCATTAACTTATACTGCACACATTTTTTATGGAATATTTAATTGGAAGTTTAAAGATAGGCCAAGCTTTCTAGGTTCTTTATTCTGTAAAAGATGCTGGTCTGGTTCAACCTTCATTAGACTCTGTAGCAGGTGTGTAAAATGAAAACAGAATCAAATATTTTGACTGCTTTTGATTAAACAACAGAAAAAAAATTACATATTCTCAGCTCTTTAATATAGAGAATGATAGTTCACTATGCTCTATGCACAGAGTAGGAAAGAGTTAGCAAAGGTCATAGAGCAACCCATGAAGAAAACTAAAAATGCATGCAATGCCTATTGCATCCCAATCACACACTCCATTTGCTGGATGATTTGCCCATTCGAGGGCTCAGACAAATTAAAAAGCTTTACTGACACGTGGTCAGGATTTACATTACTTCCATAGAGTCCAAGGCAGTACATCACAAAGCATGCATGAAAGCTTTGAAGGTAATGCCTCCGTAACTTTCAGGCATCACTTATTTTAAAAATGAAACATATCACTATGCATAAACAAGCAACAGCAAGGACACTTCCTTACTGGAGGGCAAAGGGAAACATGGGACTTGCCAGCATTACTCAACCTCAGCATAAAGAGAACACAGAACCTCCTCAATTCCTCAACACACCTGCTTAGTTATATCCTCTAAAGGAGCCAAACCAAGAGGGATATAAACGTGGGTTGCGATGAGAATATGAAACCACAATAAACAAGGCAAGAAGGGAAGGTATTTTCCCAAGAAATCATAGGGAAATAAAGTCCAGAAAACATTAAGCTTCAATGAAAATATGCCAGTTCTGTGTTACTGCCAGCAATAACTGAGCTCTGTGTCCCCCATCAGAAAGGGTTCTGGGCTTGCAGGCAAGGACATGTTGCATGAGGGTAAAAAGAACAAGGAAAATAATTAGAAAACACAGTTAACCCCCTCTGATGATGGCAAACAAGTCAAACCAGTTTTTCTATAGGTACTTCGAGGACAGCATGTGTTAGAAATTCTTTGAAAGAGCTCAAGCAGGAGCTATAATCCAACTGGATATTCAAAGATGATGTGAAACAGCCCTCCTCTGGAAAAGAAGCCTGGCAGATGCTTTAATAGAGCCTGCCTTTGTTCAAGGGCGTCTTAGAGAAAGCTGTAAATTAAACCCAGATGCCACACTGTAACATCCCCAATCTGCAGGGTCCCTAATAATGCACGCACTGTATCAACATAAAGTATGTTAACTCCACAGTGCTAATTACGTGAATGAACAGACCATCTGCAGTACCCAGTACACACAGACAAGGATGCCAGAAAAACAGTGCCACTCAACACAAAGCAAGTTACGACAAGCTCCACAGGACATATTCCACAGCTAAGTTAATTCCACTTGCTACCTGATTCAGAGGTGAGGAGTTGTGCACCTGCCAAGTGAGATTCAAACTTGAAGCACATCAAACTGGGTGCCTGCTGAAAAGGAAGAAATGCTAAGGCTCCTATATATTCTCTTCTCTTCAGGATTCCAGTTAGATGTTCAGCACATACCCCACATAAAATAGAAGTTCCTCATTACTACAGCACCTCCATCCAATAGCAGATAGACTTGCCCAGGAGGTGGCAAAGGGCTCAGCTTTTTCCTCCATCGTGTTTTATTTGATGCATAAGCCACACATGCAAGGGAAGTCCCATGACCACTGCTGTAGATGTTATTCTACTCATGAAGGAAGGACTTTCCAGATCCTTTTTGCCTGGAAAGCTGAAGTAATCATGGGCTGGAAGGAACAGGAGAGAGAGGCTACATATATCAACTAGGTCCCATAGGCAGTTATTTTCATGCCTCTTGCTCCCATGGCTGTTAACGTATCATTCACTGGGGTAAAATACTTGAAGAAAACCTCTCTTAGGAATTTGGGAATTCAACAAATTATAGTAAAAGTTAAGCTTTTTTTCATAGCTGGACTCCATATAGAGAGATTTCTTTACTCATGCTGCCAACAGCCAATAAGCCACAATTCAAAGTACTGCTCTTGTCCAAAGAGACTTCCTGCAAACCTGGTTCGGGCAGATGGGAATGCCAAGACAGAGGACAGGTTGCAGTATAACTGTTACACTTATCTATAGCCACACTAATTCCTAAAAAATGGATTCCAGACACACTGTCATTATGGAGAGCCTTCAAAAACAAACAGAATTTCAAAAGACAAAAAAGGACAAAATCCTGGCCACAGACCCCTCAGGAGATCTTAGCGCAGTGAAGCTAAGATTTCACCCACTCAAGTAGTCCAATTTTGCTTTCAGTAAGTCAGGCAAACAGTAACTAAAAATGCCAGCAGACACCTGGAACCACATCAGCTGAGTCCTCATTACATTGCTAGAACCATGTAGCTGCAGCAAGAACAGCCACATTCAGAGGAAACGAGACAGAGTCTCTGAAGGTATTGAACAGTACAAAAGGAAGGAAAAGCATGCACATGACTTGGGCCTGATGGCTGGGCATTCCCCTGCACAGTACATCTGACAGCAACAGAAGCAGAAAATTACATTCTTCTGGGTTCTCAGCATTAAGTACATGATGTTAAGGCAACTTGCCAGACTGACCATTCACAAGACTCTGTGGCAACACCAGAGACTGTCACTGCTGGGACTGAAGTCCTCCCACAGCAGGTGGCTCCAGTGAGCCAAGGGAGCCCCACCTGACTCCCCACACATCCCAATGACACAGTCACACCAGGTTTCCTTATAGGTCTGACCCTGGGCTTCCCACAGCAGAATCTCAGATGTCTCGTTTCACAAAGCAATTTATTTTCAGCACAGTACTGCAGAAACAGTCTGAGCTGATGCCTCCAAGGAGGACCCTCAACAAAGGACCCCCTGGGCTTTTATACCTTTCAGTCTACCCAAATGCAGGTCTCAGTCTTCCCCCCCAAGTCCCCTGCTCCTGTGTCTCCCAGTGTCCATTCACCTCACTGGTGCCACCCATCTTTGTGCCCTTTGCTATCCAAGAGGTTGGCAGTTTGAGGCACCTTGTCAGGATCCCACCCAGAGCTCAATTTGCAGCTTGCAAAGGGAGCTGCCTGCACCAGATGTATTCCTCAACAATGAGAAGGGACAACCAACAAGAGGTAACGTCACTGTAAAAGAAGTAGGTGGGGAACCACTTGAAAGCCCACTTCATAATCCACCCCGTCAGGATCTGTTTCCCAAGTGACAAGAACATAAATCAGACATAAAATAAACCAAACAGTCTGTAAATTGCTGGATTGTTACAGTGAGAAGTGTCATTGGAAGAACCTAAGTGGAAGTCCTCCCTCACTTGCAATCTACTATAGTTTCTCTTGCCATTATACATTCCAAAATAAATGCTAAACTGCTCTTTGCCAAAGATTCCCAGCTAGACCGGGGCAAGTAAACACAAATCATGATTTCCTGTCTGTGGTTTCATATTTACCAGAATCTAAAACGATGCAATATGACCAGCATATTTGATTAGGTCATTTACCCTTCAGAAAGCCCATCATATTCCCTTGCTACATGGCATATGCTGGAAAACTTCAACAGAAGCTCTGGAGCTGTAGTGGCACTGGCTGCAGATGTACACAGGCCTTACCAAAAGAAATACATCCTAAGGATGCATGAAGATGTGTATCCATGCTTTGTAGTACTCATAGAAGGGGGAAAAATACAGCAGTGAAAAAGGTCAGTTGTTTTCCTATTTAAAGTACAATAGGTATCCTGGATTATAAAAGAATCTGTTTTCATCTATGTGAAAGACGTGCCCTGGAAACTGGCAGAAGGGAAATGATAGTCACTAACAGAAGGGAACTGGAAGGAATTCCACCTGTGAGTTGTTCTGGTCTGCTCCAAGGTTTCCTACACTTTTCTTCAACTACCCTAGTCTTCAGTAATGGCAGTAAACTGCATCATGTAGGTCAGTGGTCTGATAACCTGTTTCAGGGTGGGCAGGTTAAAAATAAAGCAACAGATCTCTGATGTCCAGGTAATCCGGACACCGAAGTACCATCCATGGCTGTGACAATCCTGCCTTGGACTAGATGAACCTGTAGACTTGAGGGGACCTTCCACATCCAGGCTGAAGAGTGCTACTCCGAGACTTTGTGGATCACTGCCATGCAATCCGGTCTTCTGAAACTTCCCTTTGTGCCTCTAGGCAGCACAAAACCTGACCAACACAAACAGGAATGGAAACCCTCTGAAGAAACCTCTGACTGCTGGTGTAACATTTTCATCAGCTGGCTTACGATCTCCTAGTAGAAACTGAAATAATCTATTAATGCAGATTTGGAATCTGTTTTTCTGCTGGAGGTCTTGATGTGAAATCTCAAAGCCCCATTAAAAAAATCCTTTTGTTTTTTTTTTTGTTTCTGTTGTTCTGAAGTTAACACAAGCCCTCATCCAGTGACTTTAGCAAATTCCTGTGTGTATCTTAACTTTCCCTAGCTACTCTGACATTTCAGATGGATATAGCTTATGCCTACTTTCTGTACAGTATATTTTCTCTATTTGCAAATATTCCCAATCCTATTAACTTGTGTTGGGCTTCAGTTCAAAGCTTTTACTTATTTCATTTTGAGCTTGTTCAGACTCTTCCCCTACTAATGTAGCTTACATAATCCTCTTCTAGAGATGACAGATGTGCATTTTCAAAAAGAGGATCCTGCATCTGAATTTCATTTTGGTTTACTGTAGCTTAATCAGTACTCTGTTAACAGCATTATTTAAGAGATGTTATCAAGCCTCATGCACTTCACATGCATTTGTTAACTTTGACAAACGAAACTAATCAAGAGAGCTTAAGGGAGAGGAACTAACACTTCCTTCTCTGCAGTACCTTTCACATTTCACTTCTAATGTTCTATTAACCCTGAAAAGAACCCTTGTAGAGAGACTGGGCAGATATAATTCTGGATTATTGCTATTTACAGCTATGCATCTGCCCATGTATCTTGCACTGTTTACTAGCTCAGCTGTAACTTCTCCCTTTATTGTCTCAGTTCCTCCTTTTCTCCACCTGCTAGTGTCCTAAAAATAATCAACTTAAAGCCTCAAAAACATTTTTCTTCTATTTTTTTTAACTCATGTTATTGAGTAGTTGAAATCAAAAGAAAGGCTTAAAAAGGGGACAAGAGATTCTTTTGCAAGTAATCTGTGTTCCCTTTGAAAGCTTTTCAATGTGCAGGAATAGAGCTGTAGGCTATGTACAATACACAGAGAAACAAAAGTATCTGCCAGCTCTGGCTGACTCCTCTCAAAATAAGAGTATGATTATTTCTACAAATGTAATACAACTAGACAAGCAAGCTGTTAAACTACAGCATCAATAAATAATGGTCCCAGAGCTCTTAGCATCCCCTTCTCTTCACTTCAGTGGAAGCTGAGCAGGATCTGCACCTCTAAAAAACAGCTTCCTTAAAAACTGTTCCCTTCAAATCAAATGAGCTGATAAATGCAATTATGAACTAGTTTGTAAGCATTCAAGAAAACAAATGTCACTTCCCTCTGTTTCAATAACACAATTATACAGTCATTACAGCCAGGGTTGGAGATTTCTCAGTCAGCAAGTTGCTCTACCTGCTCCACTGAATTCCCAAAGCCATTTGCATAAGGGGGTGCCATTTGTGCTTTTGTCTTGATAATCACTAATTCACCTCATCCCTTCACATTAAACACATTTTCCTGTCCCAACGTGCTTCCAAACAGACCAGGTCCAGCACATGAATCACAATACAAGATAAGAGTATTTACGGCTTTGCTGCAAGCAGGATGTAATATCACAGCATGTTTGGGACTTGCCCTATCACTCTTAGCCATGATATGATCCACTCCCAGAATGAGTAGAGACTGGCTTCCTGAGAAATTAATGCCTGTCTCCAGAAGTGGCATCTTCCCTCCAATTTGGCACTGAAGCCATTCTGCAGAGCAAAAATTAGGCTGTCTTAATAATACAATTCCAAATTTTTCTTAATACGGAATACTTGTGTCTTCATAATATTCATTGTCAGAGAACATGCCACAATACCACGCCTATTGCTACAGTTCCTGAGAAAAGCTGTCTTTCCTCCTTCATTGCATGCCCAAAAGCCATGCAGAGCAGTAACCTACATGGATTCCGTCAGCGATGCAGTGGTCAGCATCTCTCTTCCTTACTAATACAGAGAAACAGTTAGAGTAGTAGTGGTCAGGTTTCATACAACTCAAAATTCTTAAACTAAAGGAAAACAAACAGGTCAGATTATTGTGAGCACTCATTTAGGAACAGCCCGCCTAGACTGCTGCAGTTGGCTGACTGCAGTTGCAGATCAGCCTTCAACCAGCATAGAAGGGTCCACAGCACAGCTATGGGATGAAAAAATCACTCCCCTCACCCCTATGCAAGGGCAGAAGCCAAAACCCACAAAACTATGACCTGCCAGGAAAAGACCGCAAGTGATGTTAAGGACAAGATAACACCCCAGACCTCCAGAATAACATCAAATCTATTGGAAAAATGCCCAAATGGTCATTATGATATGGCAAAGTGCTCCATATGACAGTGGATATTTTTTTAGAAGAAAATGTTAGTGAAGATGAAAATCAAATGGAAAAAGAGACATCCATACATGTCTAGACCAGGGAGAAAAATCTGCACAAACATAAATTTGCAGGGAAATTTCTAGTCTAGTACACAAGTCCACATTATATAATGTAACACCTATAGATAATTTATGACCATTTCCCATTTATGATCACTTCCCATTCTCCATTATATTCCTTTTGGGGTTCACAAGACTCTAAACTGTTCTGAAATCCAATGAAAAATTGCTCTGTATTTTTATCTTCAAAATTAATAACAACTATTAAAAATGTATAAATTTACACTGAAGACAATGAAAGCCTGTGATTCTCAAACACTGTAAATATTTACAATGCACGATAGTGATGAAACAGAACAATCTCACCATTATTCAGTGAGGACAGTGCTCACATTCTGTATTGTACAGAGATAACAATGATGCATTTTTAGCAAAATTCTGTGCTATATCACTTATTTTCCATTACATCAGAGGCTAAGAGTTGTAAAAACCATTTATGAACGACAGGTGCCTAAGCAACATTCTTCATCATTGTTGAACTGCTACCAGGCAAAACATGCCTCTTAAGGCAGAGTAAAAAGAATATACTATTGACTGAATAGATCTGTGTTTTGAAGAAATATGAAATCATTTCTCCTCTGTCTTTGAGTGAATAAGAAAGTTTCAAAGCAGAGCATGTAAGAATGTATTTCTTTTGAATGATTTACAAGTTACATGTCAGGTAACTACCTATTTAGTTGCTGTGGAAGTCTTAATAAAAAGCTAGATTTCTGGATCATTATGACAAACCTTTAAACTCTGAGAAAACAGCTATCAACCACATTATTTAGGATCTGCGTGATGTAACTGGAGAGCCTAAAACCAGTGTCTTCAAAAGCTCAAATGCAGAGTAAAAAGAGCAATGTCCCAAGCATCCTGTAGCCGAATCTTCTGCTAACTTGTGTTAACATTGGTGAGTGTCAACTATAATTTCCCACATTTTAAAGGAACCCAAATTTATCATGCAAAACTCACTACCAGAAGTTATCTGCTATCACCCAAATTTAAAACTTTGAAATACAGTGAGATACTATGAGTCATTAAAGTATAACAGACTTCGGTGAGAACTTTTTATTTGGAAATATACTCAGGCACAGTATGTCTCCTTTATGGCTTTATATTTCCATTTTTTCCATGCTGACACCTTCTCTATACATTTGCCAACATCCAAACAAGAATCCCCATGCAGAAGGCAATGTGGGAAGTACCAGTACTGTGAGCTGCATGAGAACTTGTTCTCCAAGCAGAATAAAATACTAGGGAGTCTGCAGCTCCATTAACATCACTGCCCATCTTTAACCTTATTTCAAGTATCACCAACAGAGAGGTGTGTTCACTGGCTGTGGTTCAGGAAGGCAAATAATTTGAGTTCTTCAGTTTACTTACTTCTCTGCAATGGGAGGGTAACAGTACTTCCACTTCCCACCTCTGGGCTGCTTCGGCTGCAGAGGTAACCTCTGTGGGGGTGGTACTGTTCCTTACCATGACAATGTACAGTACCCGGCACAACCAAGAGCACAGATTTAAGTGCTACAGTAACACAAGTGATAACAGCAGTACACATGCAAGTCACTCCTTCAGATTCACACCTGCACTGATCACAAAAAATTGCCAGACCTTGATCTGAGAGAGTTGCTACCCAGACAAACATGGTATTTCTCATCAACTTCAACATGAGAATTAGGATCTGAAGAGTTCAAGAACCTCTGTGTCACAGTATTAGCATTAAGAAGTAAAGCTGTATAAAGCCTATAGACAGAGTCCAGGTCTTTGAACAGAACTGGTTCCCTTCAAGTGCCAGAACAAGACAGTGTCTTCCAGGTGCAACCTTGTCAGGGCGTATGTTGAGTGCTTAAAAAGGCTGCATGTGCCTGTCTTATTGTAGTGTCCCTGGTGCAGTTTAAAGGCCAGGCAACTGATTTCAGAAGGCTGAAAAGCAGTGTTGATTCCCTAATCCCAGCTTCCCATGCCAGTGGAGACACCACAACACACCAGCAGCAGGAAAGCACCAGCACAGTTTCCCTTCATTAGGGTGTTATTTCACATGAGTGTGCTGGCACGTGTGTGTTGGTTCTGCCCATCTTTCCTCCAGAACAGTGCTCTGTGCCATCTGAAAACAAGGGACTGGCATTACTGAAATCCACAGACAAGGCATTCCTTACCACAGTCTTAAAGGGCCATTCATCCCCACTGTACCTAAAATAGCCACTGGATGCAATCATGAAATGAATACATGACTATGGATTCCTTTAAATCACTGCCTTCTTAACACTGACAAGAAACCAGTGTCCAGCAGTTGCATCCTAACCCATTGTCCTTCTCAATTCAACAATCAAATGTTGACCCTTTCTGTTCCACCCAGTATTAGTTCCTTAATTTCTAAAAGTATTTAGAAGTTTAGAGATTTTATGACAAATTTAGAGAAACAGCACAAACCTCCACCAATTCCTATGCCCTTGTAAGACCTGTATAGAATCCTATTACATCATATCCACCACAGCTTTCTATCACCAGAAGTACAGCAGTATTTCTAAAGTCCAGCTGCCACCCATGAGCTGCTCAGTGCCAGTCAACCACAACCAGCTGCACAAGGCTACTAAGACAGAGACAAGTATCCACTAACGAGAAACAATGAGAATTGCACAGGTCTGTTTCTTGCTGCTGGAGAAGAGGCTGACTAGCAGTGCCCTGTTGCCTACTATTAAGTGACTACCAGTTTTACCTCCAGTAGATACTTCAAAGCGTCCAGTAAGGGTGAGGGGAGGCCCAGGCCATTAGAGAGCAACATGCCATGGGACAAAATGTGGTTTTGAAGGAACCTGGTGATAACTGGAGCAATATAAAGGAACGGATTCTGGGATGCTGTTGCTGATCTACAGGGCAAGTAAAAAAAGTTGCTACACAAAGTTCTCCAAGCAGGGAAATAGAATTCAGGATCATGGACATATCACTGATGTCAACTGATACATCACATTTTTCAAAACAATCACATTTAGAAGTGGCTCTTCTGTCTTTGCCCCAAACAGATGCTCTTTGCTTTAAGTGAGTTTAGACGTGAGCCAGTGAGATGAGCCAAGTGTGCTAAAGAAGGCCCATACAACTCTGGTGCACATGAGCACTACTAGAAAACCTGAAACATCCATGATCACAAAACTGTGAAGAAACAGTAGTTTTTATAAGGTATCTGCTGAAATTGAAAGCAAGAAGAAAAACTTAATTTATTGATCAAACTAAAATCCCATCAGTCCTGGAGGAAAATATACTGCTGGAGAAAGAGGCAAGCATCGACCCTACTGAGGTCCCATCAGAATTTTACATAATATTCAGTGACATTGGCTCTTCCAAAGAGTAGATGAAAAATTACTACAGACAAATAATTTGAATGCCTACTGTATTATGCTAATGGAGAGATAAGGACATATTTCTTTATTAATAATTTTAAATGGGAAATGCAAGGTTTTGGGTTTTCTTTCTGAATGGACGAAAAGAAAAATACCCCCTGTTGCAAATGCAACAGATGTTAGAAAGTCAAGACAAAAATCTCCTCAGTTTTCTTCTCACTTAAAACAGTTGGCTTGTTCCATTCCAGACAGTCCCCTCTTTGGCACAAGCTCCCACACATGGACCGTACAGCAGCATCAAGACAGTCATAATGTATCTAAAGACTAAAGATGACTTCTGATGGTTTTGAAGTGACAGGAGTCCAAAAGTAACCAAAATGCTGCTGCTTTCCTCTTGTAGGACCCAATCATTCCCTTTAGCCTATGAGTGCAGCACTGCATTTAGGAACAGGCATGGTCCCTCGTGTGTCACAAGTGACCTTGTGTCTGACAACGTCCTTCTCCATTAGCTGTGATCTCTCTGAATGAGGCATGAAGTCTTGGGCTTGGAGGCAGTTACACTTCTTGTGTTACAGGGACACACACTATTCAGTTAGTGGCATTACCTGGAAACATTATCATTATCTTCCAAAGAAATAATCTGGTACAAGCTCACATCACCAACATCTACAGGGTTACCAGAAGTTTCACATCTTGGCAAAGCCAGTTGATCTTTCACTGCCTCATTACAGAAGACTGAAGTCATCTAACTTAAGAAACAAAACCAATGAGGCAGAAAAGTATTCAGATCCCAGTCTTCAGAAATGTTAAATACCTCAGCTGAAAAGGCTCCCTCTTCCTTGCTGTGTTGCTTCTGCAGCGAAGCCAGGCAGCTTTCTTACAATGCTCACCCAATGGCTCCTAACAGCTTCAAGCAGGAAACAACAATGTAACACACAACATGTAACATACCTTTCTGTGCTCATGGATTGAGTTTTGGGAGTGGGAGCAAATTCGGTACTATCACCTGGTCTCCCCCTGTGAAATTTCCTACCCAAATACTGATTCTCTCCAGACCTTCCTGACTGGGAAAACAGAGATACCAGTTTAGTATCTGATCTTGTCCTGAAATGCAGGTTATGGATTAGAATAGTTCTCTAATTAGAGATCAACAGTGGAATTGGTAGGTGGATTATTTTTAGTAATCATCTGAGAGAGCCAGAGCTGCAGTCAGTTGTAAATTTGTCACTGCTTTTTCTAAGACTACATTTTATACACAGCAATTTCCAATATTTAGTATCTCTTCAAAAGTCATCATTTATCAATCATCTTTGCAGAGAAAAGAGAAAGAAGCCAACATACACCCAAGAAGGGACTTCTTAACATCCTCAAGTTTTTCCGTCAAAGCCTAGAAAGAATGGTAATGGGAGATTGAAGACATCTGGAATGGCACAGCCACCTTCACACATCAGTGGTGAAGGCATTTACAAGCTCAAGTAACCCATCCCTCTGACAGCTGTCATGTTGGAGTACCATCTTTTATTGAAGGGGTTGTAGAAGGCCCAGAGACAGTATAACGTGCTTTTTATTGCTCACCAGGTTAAAGCAGTACTTACGCTGCTAGAGATTTTCTTCTTTTTTTGGCAAATTACAATACAGGAAGAAAAAAAAGGCTGACAGAAGAAAGGCTTGGCTCAGAAACTGGCCAACTCTCCTTGACCCAGAGAGGTTGCTGGAGACAGGATAAACAGCATCTCAGAAAAGCAAGCCTGTGCTGTAGCATGTCCATGCTACTGGCCTTGGTGGGATGCACTGCATACAGTCAAGTTGCTTTCTATTCCCAACCCCTCCTGGCAAGAATTGCTTTCAGACTTGAAACCCAACAGTTTTATCATCTTATTAAATTCCCTATTCCTCGATCAGATGTCTCCCATATGCGTTAGTTAAGATTACATCAGCCATGGAGACCTGTACATGAGCCACACGGGATACAGCTCAAAGGCGGTCAGTCAGGGATTGGATCATCAGCTCTCCGAGTTTCTCCTCCCTTATCACAGAAGCAGCAATGCAAACTGCGTGACAAGGGATAAGCAGATGTTTTATGGTGTCATGTGGAAAAGGAGACAATACTAAAGCATCAAGACACAACTGGCAAACACACGTTGCTTGAGCAGAGAATCCATGCTGAAGCAGAACCATCCCTTCAGCTTCCTCCCACAACCCCTGCATGAGGCATCGACAGTAAAGACAGGCTAAGCCAAACACAGAGACCCTTAACATAGCAGCTAAGGAGGACTTGAAAAGGCAGCCGACAAACAGCCAACAAGTAGAATGCCTGCAGGGCATCACAGCCCTACCATGTCTATGCAAAGCACCTGTAGTACTACAGAGAACACGCCAATGAAAAAACTTCCCAGTAGGTGATCAAAGATGGATGAGACAGACTGAACACGTGTCCCAGCTAACAAGTAGAGCTCAAGTAAACAGAGAAAGCAAACAACCGTAACAAATGTCTAACAGACACAATGGAAGATCACAGCCAAGAATAAAATGCATGATGCATCTAATTCCCTTTCTATATAAGGAACTGATCTTGAGTCACAGCTTCTTTGCTCTCAGGCAGCAGGACCACATGATGCTATGCTCACCAGGGTATCACTAACAAAGGAAAGTGAGTGAGAAATCTTATTTGAATCACACGTGTTCAACAGCAACTGAGCTGGGATCCTTGCCTTGTGGTTGGAGAAGTTGATATTAACACCACTAGTGAATAAAAGCCTAGGCCTGGTGCAGATACAAGTGCCTCAGGGTCCCCAAAACACCAAATACTGACCACAGGAGATCCTGAGCAGAAAAACACCACTAAAAGAGTGCAAAGCATATGTCAGACTTACTCTGCTTCATTTGGCGTATACATACATAGAGGAGATGCTTCCACACTTCACTACGAGCATCTAAAAAGCAGCCTTATTGGGCAGGTGTTAAATGCAAGGAGCACTTTAAGCAACTCTGGCATAAGGCACAGGGGCTCTGGCAGGGCTCTCCTGCTGCTTTGAAGCTGCATTTCTAATGTATCACTTGCACATTGCCTCACTAGAAACAAGTCAAAAACTTCCTTTAAGAAAGTAATCAGATGGATCAGGAAAGGTCAAAAGAGGAATAATTTTGAACTTCTTCCCATATGGAAAACACAAGAGTTGGTAGTTCTCAGTGATTTGCCTGGAAAACACAACAGTGCAGTTTTCCTACACTTCCAGAAAGGCACACAAAAAGAATCTCATCTCTGAAAGGCCTTGGGAGCTGCAGAGCTCCACAAGTGTACTAGGGCAGGACTCTTTTTCACACACCTGCTAAAGTATGTAGCAGCTCGTGGAGAACAACACGACGACCTTTGAAGCCTTCGAATTTTGTGATGAAAGGAATCTGGTGAATATTTCTGCAGAATTGCAAAGACTTAACTCTAGTGGTCTCAGTCAGAAATTATCCCTCCCATCAGGTCTGATCCTAAGATTAAGGGTACAAAATAGCTGAGCATCTCTGTCACACGAATCACAGAAAAAACATACAGTGCCTCACACAAAGGAACTGCTAAAAGGCAATATACAGTTTTCATGCCCCAAAGCAACAAGATACTTCAAGGCTACAGTAGTAAAACACTTCATAAGAACACCAATGCAATTAGAAGGCTAAAATCTGATCTCACTTCATTGGCTTCTGCTTTATTATGCCAAGAGCAAAGTTAAAACCTCCCTTCCATATTTTAAACAGATCTGCTACTGTTTTTGACTAATTCCCAAGATCAGGCTAGCCTGACAAGAATCCTGTAATTTTACAATGATATCTCTCCTCCCTCCACCCCCTTAAATTATCAAACATTAACTCTGTGAAGAGTCTGCTGCATTGTGCCAGCTCTAATTTAGAAACAAACTTTTCTCCTAGGCTTTCAGAAGGCCTTACAGTGGAAGAAGGCCATTCCATAGCAGGATTAGCACAGTCTGATATTCCACAGTTTGATATCCTGTGGTTGCAGGTTTCATAAAGGCCACTCACCCATGTGACCTATCTCGTGTCTCAAAAAGCGCTACCTCCACTAGCTTTGGCACAGGGTGAAGCTGCAGCTCTCAGTCGCGACACTGCAATTTATATTCCCTTCTTCCTGCAACATTAAAAGTTCCAGAAAATATGTGACATTTAGCCAACAGATTCATAAGTTACTGGCAGTGTGATTGCATAAGCCCACTTCCCCTCAGAAAGAAGGTTATTTTTTTTAAATCCAAGAACCTTACAAAAAACCATGATACAGATGACAACTGAGTTGCAAGAAACTAACATATGCATAGGTGAAGTAGCTTAAACTAGAAAATTGAGGCCATAAGCAGGAAAAAGATTCAGATTTCCTGTTTGTCACAAAAAAATCTTTAGCTGCAAGGGAACTTCCTCTTCTTTTTAAAGCTAAGCAGATTTTTTTATTGTCTTTGACACAAGACAGCATTTAGTTCCCAATGCATTTACACTGTTTGGTATAAAAAATCCCTTTCATCTAGAGATCACTTGTAATGTCCAAGAGTGGCTCCCCTGCAAATCCTCAGTCTATCTGCTTTTTATGCATCATATGCGTGCACATATACACACATTTTGAAGAAGCAGCCTCAGTGTAAATGAATGGTCACAGATTGTGCTAGAGAAAAAACACTGACAACTGTCCTTAGGCCTGGTACTTCTAGCTCAGTTTTGGTAGGCAAGGTCAAGATGAAAATTACCCTAAAAGCCGTAACAATAATCACATTTAAAAGGACACGGTTTTGAATACAGAACGACAAGAACTCTCTTCATGTACCAGAAAGGAAGAAAAAACCAAAGCCTACTGTTGACTTCAGAAAGAGCCTGATTGCTCCCATGTGTGTTTTCCTCTCTGTCATCACCTATGATAAACTATTACCCAATGCTCTTCACATTCTTCTGGTACATCAGACTTCACCAGGCTTATGACGAACGAAAAAGCCACTGCCAACTTTCACTTTCTGTTGAAATAGCATTCATCATACTATTAATGCAAGTCCCTTAAGAGTGGTGTTCTGAAGGAGACCATGGGAAACTTGCAAGGAGACAAAACTACACTCAGACAGGGCAAGCAGAGGCATTTACAAAATTTCTTTCTATAATATGATCTGTGTTATGAAACAATGGCAGAGCCCTGTATTGCATCACTTCTTGTACTCTGATCCAATTTTCCCATAAATATATATACACAGAAAAAAAAACCCCATACACAGATATATGCCTCATCTTTCCATTAGCCTTCCTCTTCTGACTGATGCATTCATAGTTACAAGAGATTATAACAAGGATTGGCCTAGTAGTGAATCACCCTCAATAGCACACTGCGCTTTTACAACTAGAAATAGAGGGATCAGAGAGATTAATCCTCTGTCCTGGATGACACAAGGAACCAGTGGCAGTGAAAGCAAATGTAAATAGGCAGAGAAGACTTAGTCTTGCTACAAGTCCCATTCGTTTTGAAGGAGGCTCTTCCACAACAAAGTGGTTTGAGAGACATTACAAATGACACTAAACAAAGGTATCCCTTTTGTAAGTCCTAGAGTAATTGGAGGAGGAGTGGCTCCTACCAATAATTCCCATGGCACCACCTTCCCTCTCCCTAGGAAGTAAAGAGGCCAGATTCAGCCCCACTGCCAAGAGAAGTGCTTACAGTAGCAAGATTTGACAGAATACTCTCTCAGTATTTAACTGGTGCTGTAGGGCAGGCTGCACACAGCAAGTCTGTTGCTTCCTTTTCAGTTAATGCTACTCAAATGATCCTCTACAGGCAAAATTTACCCAATGCCTAGAAGGCAGTGCTAGGTGTCATGGCAATATGCAAACCCTCACTGCTGTCCCCATGCAAAGTCTTGTGTAAAAAGAAAGCAGAACTCAAACCCAGCTCTGGCAACAGGAACAGAAGCACATCTCCCCTCTTCACACAGTGTTATTAGTGGTAAGTCTGAGTGACAAATTATTCTGGTCATTACAATCAGCAGATCAGACTCAGGAGAAGGCTAGCTATTTATTAGGAAACCTCGGGGTTTTTTTTCCCCTACATACACTGTTCCTTTCAGGCTCAGTACACATACTAAAGAGGATCCGAAAATAAAGGATCCCTAAAAATAAAGTACATTTGAGAGGAAGGAAGGCACATAGGACTTGTACACTTTTTCAAAAATTAGCAACTTTGTGTGTAACCTTAAACCCTATTAATTTTTCTTCACCCTAGATCCTTCTATCTTTCTTTCCTTCCCCTCTGAATTATCCAACTGGTCCTTTGATTCAAAGAGAAATGTTTCTCATCTTCTCTCAAGGACATGAGTGAAGTCAAGGTACCTGCTCAGGGAAGAACAGCTGGGAACAATTTTACTCCTTGTAATGAACTTCTTATCCTGGAAGGTGAATAAACATATGATCTTACTGAAACTATGACCAAACCGGGAGACCAACTTGGCCTTAGTGGTTTTCAGTCACCTGTTATATGACGTTCTTAAATTCAATGCCTGTTTTCCTAAGGAGAAACTCTGGCACAGTTGTTCATGACCAGTCTCACCTGCAGATTGGACTGGTGACATGTAGTCTGTGCTTGTCTGTCCTTCTGAAGGACACAGAAACTTTAAGGGGTAAATATGAAGGCATACCTAACTGATACATAAGATTTACCTACCTCCAAAATATACAATATTTATATTCTGTGTTAACTTTGGGCGTCGTGTTTTTGGCTTCATGTTGGCTTCATGTTTCGGGATCCTTAAATGACTCTCCAAGGATAAAGTGCTCATCTTCTGCTTGTCCTTATTTCATCTAAATGTGGAAAATCTCTGCCCAAATTTCTAGAACCTTTTAGTATTTTCCACCTATTACACATATAGGTAATATATGTGCATTTCATCAAAAATTTCCAACACTTTTCGACATTCTTCCAGGTCTCTGGTTAAATTCAGGATTTGCTACCAACCTCTCCTACTTGCCTGCAGGTACCAAATGTGAGCTCCTGAGGGGGACTCACTTTAAAGACAGAAGTTTAACAGTCATTTACGTATACCTTTGATCCAGACCAGCCCAAACACCATCATCAGCTGGGCACATAATAAAGACCAGCCTTCCTCCGGGGTCCCTGGGGAAAAGAAATTGCAAGCACTAGAAGCTGCTGATGGTTGAGCTGTCATCTTGCTATTTGTGAACTGTCTGGCTGCCTGGTAATGATTAAGAATAACACAGCTCTTAAAGTATACCTTTAATTGCAAAAAGACAAGGCTTCCAAGGGCTCTTGCCCATTTACCTACCTCAGAATTAACAAACACAATGCAATCGGTTATTTGGCTTTTTAATCTTTCACATGAATGTGGATACCTTGATAAAAGACCCACAGAAACATTGTGGAAAAAAGTGAAAGATCATCTGTTTTAGATATTGTGAGTTCTTTTGGCAAGTAGGTTTTCAGTAAAAGCCAGCCAACAGAACTAGTAAAACTGACCTTAAGTGAAGAATATTTCAACAACCTGGAGTTGCAAAAATTCAAAATGAACAAAGCCCACCCAGCAAGTTTAATGCAAGTTCTGCTATGCTAAAGCAACCTGCCACTAGATCTTTGCAGTCAATCCACAAGTCAGCAAAACAGAAGATCCAGTAAACTCTGCACAAGTTCTGTCTCACTATGGAAATTAGTACAGTGAATTCTATGCGTGTTTTACATGGTTCACTCTGTTCCTGCAGCAGCAAACATGAGATGCTCCAGAGAAAGAACTGCAACAGGCAGTAACTGGATGACTTGTTCCCCAGGAACACTTCCCCTCTAACACTTTATGCCCTAGAAGTCAGGTTTTTCCCAGACTTGAAATTTTCCATTCCTTATAGCTTTGCTATTCACTGTTTGTCTGCCACATGTATACACAATCAAAGCACAAGGTTGTGGTCAGGGTTCCTGCAAGCTCCTTCCTTCAAAGCCTGTTCATTTTTTATTGTCCAGCTACAGGTTCTTAGAGAATGTTAGACAATTCTACAGCATCAAGAGTTCCTTACATTTTTGGGGGAAGGGGGGAGGGCAGAACCAGAACAAACAAACAAAATGACACCTCATTCCTGTTTTCCTTTTTCTTAGCAGACAGCCATGCACTGAAGCTCGCTACCCATCAGTCACACTAGGGCTGGCAGAAGTATAAGGCAGAAAAGACCTATGGCAGGAGACTGTTTTTTCTTTCAATTCAAGGCTTGTAAGAACTATCCACAACTCCTTCCCTGAGGAGCTGTCACACTCCTGCAGTGGCCTGCCTTCCCCACCAATGTCAGTGTTTGGAAGAGCAATAAGGTAATCGGGCTGGCACAGATGACACTTTGGTACATTGTCTAAAGTACCTGTGACAGCCTCAGCAGTTGGGAAGATTGAGTCCTTTCACCCCTCAACATAGGACAGTTGGTTGTCCAAAACATTAGACCTAAATAACAAAAGTAAAAAAAAACACCCTCATCCTGAAAATAAAAGTTCACCCAGCATGCTGAATTAATCTATTCTTACAACACTTAAGACTGTGCAAAAGCTGTCAGGGAACAGGTCTATTTTCTAGCACTGGAATTATAACTGCCTCATCTGGACACCTCCACCAATTCTACCCATATGTCCACACACTGAGGCATGAAAAGGACTTTCTTCCAGTGTGACACCCCAAAACAGAAAATAGCTTTGACTAGTTTACCTCTATAAGCAAAACTGCTGGCTAGGGCTAGCTGAAAGCCAAGTGTAAAAAAAAAACAAAACAAAAACCAACAGTAACAAAAACAACAACAAAACCCAAAAGCCGACACCATAAAAACAAATATTTAGTGAACTGTTAATTTTTTAAGTTCACAACAGACTGTAACTTAAGCCACACAAAGTTCCCTGCAAAGTGCAATTGTTCAGATTTCAGCACTCCCACCATTTTCAGCAACTGCAGCAGAATCAAATCCTGGGGAATGTCTCACTTTCCCTGAGCAGCTACAAGGATGCTTGAAAGAGTCTGGCACCAAATGGTTTGGGCTACACCTGAGAAGATGTCAACACCCTCAGCAGGTATTATCCTCGGTGCTGGGACACACACTGTTCCTGGAGACAGGAACAGTGAGTCTTCCAGCAATCCCGGTCCAGAGACAGCCTTAGCAGAACTCTCTATCAGCAGAAATTCACCAGTGCTGGTAAGTTTCAAATAGAGTATCTTAGGTCTAAGAAAGGTTTTTAAAAGAAAAATTTTATTTGAAATTTTTTTACTAGGGCTGTTACTAGATCAATCTCAGCCTCAACTGACACTACTCCAAACTAATTTCAGAAGCACAAATTCATAAAGGTCGCTGCTGCTTCAGCTGAAGAATTACTGTCAGACCAGCTCTCTCCTCTTCCACCCCCATCTTCCCTCCATGATCTCTTTCCACCTCCACTCCAGCTCTAGCTAAATTGTCCCTTCTATGTTTGTGCTGCTGGGCTATTTCACAAATTTGCTACGTTCAGAAGTACACCAATCCTTACCAACTGCAGAGCCCGAGATGCGTGCCCTCTTGTACTGCAGTTCGGGACCAACTGAACTAACACTAGCACATTATAATTCTTACCTTGCTTGCACTTTTAGCATAGTAAAATCAGGAATAGTTAAAGTGGAACAACTCGACCATTAACTCTGCCTGCCAACTAGCTCCGGGAAGCATGAAGGAATTCTGCCTGTTTTTCAGTCTTGCCGTGAAACTTCACAATTCCTTAGGTACACGTTGTGCCCAGCACAGGGTGTGCGCTGTTATCTCACCGGCGTATCTCTGTTACACGTCGTAACTGAGTGCGCACCCACGTCCTCCTCCAAAAGTGACTCCTGGTGCACGCTCGGTCCCCTTCCCGCAGCCGGTCCGCTCTCGGTTTCCCCCCAGCAACACTAAAGCTCCCAGCGCCAGCAGCAGCAGACGCGCCGAGGCTGAGCAGACAAAGACGGCGGAGGTGGGAAAGCCTCTTACCGGGGAATTATGTGCCGCTTCCTCAGCTCCCCCCGACAGAGGAACAGCCCTGAACCCTCCGAGCGGAGCCTCCGCCCGGGCAGTGCCGGGAGCCTCCGGCGCACCCCCGGGCTGGCGGTGACCCCGCCGAGGCGCTGCAGGGCGGCCGGGCCGGGCCGGGCCCCGCCGGGCCGGGCCCCGCCGCCTGTTG
>VWZD01010238.1:312197-340402 GCA_013396695.1 Sakesphorus luctuosus
AGCACGGGGCGGAGAGGCGGCCGCGCCGGGACGCGGCTCCCGATCGCCTCCCGCTGGGGCCCCGCGGGCAGGCTCGGCACAGCCGGGCCCCATCCCCGCCCGCGGCTCCAGCACCTCCCACCGCCAGCACCCTGCGCGGGGCGGCGGCATTGACCAGGCATCAAAGGGCGACAGGCGGCGGCGAAGCGAGCTGTGCCCTCGGCCTCCCCCAGCCACGGGCAGCGATGATATTGGTACGTCCCAGGGTAAAACGGCTCACGCTTTAGTAGCTTAGAAGACAACATCTAAACTTCATTCAGAGCCGTTTTTTTTTTTTAATTTATGTATGCTGTAAGCCTGAAGATGGCTTATGGACATCTCCATAACGTGTTTTGTGTTGGCTGTGCACCCGCACGTATCGATTTCTCAACAACAGAAAGAATGTAAACTAAAAGATTCGAGTACTGAAAGGATGCTAATGACGTTTGCCCGGTACCTGTATGTGGGTGCCATGCTCTCTGTTGTAATTTTACACATGGGTTATGCAAGTAGGATACTTTCGTCTTTTCTTCCCAAAGAGGGATCTCCTGAGATACGCTGGAATAGGCAAACTATACTATCGAGGTAAATTTTACAGGCAGGAAAAAATGTGAGAGTTTTCTGTGTTTAGACATGATGTCTATCACACTTGGAAATAGGTGAAAAAGAACAGGGAAACAGGCAGCTTCACTGAACAGTTTCTGTCTGCGCAGCACAGACAAGAAAAAAGATACCATTAAGAGAAAAAACAGAAAACAAGGAAAGGTCTTGACTTAACATGCAAATTCTTTCACTACATCCAGTTGAAATTTTCATCTTCTGGAGTCTGCATTTTTTCATATGAATAATTTAGAGGACTCCAGGGAGATTATATCTACCCGTAGAGAACAATGAGAAAGGCATAAAATGAGTAAGGTAACCCCTTTTCTTCCAGAGTACAACCACCCCCTACAGAAAAACTACATGTTACAACAGGTTTTCAGAGCACAGAGAAGCTGGGATGAAATATTGTCATGATGACAGTGACCCAACACATCGATGTAGTGAAGGTGGGAGAAGCACCAGCAAGGGAGTACCGTGTATGTTCCTGACAAGAGGAGAGTTTATCTACAACTCCAATTTAGTCCTGTGTAGACTGAAATTAACAAACTTGGATTGTATCCCCTTTCAAGACAGGGTATGGAAATGCGCACGTGACCATAACCATTGTCCTCTTCACAGGCAGTAAATGTTTGTAAACAGAATCAGTTTCCAGCTGTACTGCTGGCTTGCCTTGGGGCCACAGGTTTTCTCAAGGGAGGCTTATTTTTTCCTTCACGCTGTCAATCCATTTTGTTGTGTTGAGGTTTAGATTGTTTGTTTGTTTAATAAATTATTTTTCAGGCTAGGATTGCATCCCACTTTGGGAACGGCACAGCTCACCACTCAGTGCTGTGTGCCAGACTAGGAAATGGGCCTGTAGACATAACTGGAATAGAAGTAGAAATTATACAGAAAAACAGTCGCATAGAGGGGAGATTTTCCAGGCAAAACTAGAATAAGTAAGGATTAGGCCTGACATTAAAAGCCACAATAAACCACTTTGCAGACCTAAGGCTTCCCTGTGTTTTGCAGTTATTACTCCACAGTCTCTGTTTCCCCTGAAAGCTTGTCTAGTATTTTAACATATTGCTGTTCTTGACTTAGTCTCAGCAACAACCTCAGAGCTAGTACTAAAGCCTCAACACTGAAGAGCAAACACTACTGTGGAACATCCTGCATGCCTCACAGCCCTCAGCAGAAAATGTAAACCTAGGCTTTTGCAAATGTTCTCCCCCCCCAGATTTGCTGCTAATTTAAAAAACAGGGAAGAAAGAATAAATACAAGCTAAAGGCCATTAGTGAAATGGAAATCTCAGATTCTTCTTCAAAAGCTGAGGACATACAAGGTTTTAAAAAATTATGGGAATGGAACAGAACATCTAGGCTAATTGAACATCTCTGGCTCAGAGTTACAGAAAAACCATAGTTTGGGAATATGTGCCAGAAGTGCATATCACACTTAGCAAGATACTGGTGAGTCTGCAGAAAGAGCTGCCCTAACGCCCTGCACACAAGATCTGGACTGTGACCACACATATGGCCTTTCTTGCCATCAGCAATAAATTCAATTTTATTGAATTTTATTGATTTCAAAAGACACAATAAAGTACCTCTGTGCCCAGGAGACTCCAATCCTCTCTAGAAGCAGCACAGATCTAGCATACTCTTACTAGCTCTATGCTTTTTAGAAATACTTTTACTTTTTTTAGCACAAAGGCCTGGAAAGCAGCATGGGACTGAAACCCTGAATACGAACAACTGCTGTATAACTGTGACCTTTTTTCATCTTTAGTTATGACAATACATAAAGTAGTTGTGTAAAAAAGCATAATTCATTTTTTCCAGATAATTATCTTTTTAGTCTACAATGTTGGTTTCCATAGCAACTCCACAATACTTTAGGGATTACTTTTGAATTCTCCTGTGGTTTGAGTCTCCAAAGTTATTTAGATTTTCTGGAGAAAATTCTTCAAAATATAAATTAAAGCTACTGCTACCATATATTTAATGAGCCACAGCAGTCTACTATGTTATCACCTTAAGAAACTGCAACGCTTCCTTGCAGCTTTTTTTACAAAACCATGCAACGTGATATAATTTGTGTATCTGTAATCAGAATAAAAAGGCAGTTAAATGTCACCCTGATGCCCGATCCCATCACATCTCGGAAGCTCAGCAGGGTCAGGCCCCCTTAGTACTTGGATGGGAGACCTCCTGGGAATCCCGGGGGCTGTAGGTTCTAGTCCTGAGGACTTCACTGTCACCGTCCAAGCTCGCTCAGCCATGGCCAATGAACCTGAGGAGTTAAGCGGTGGGGCCAGTTCTGCACACACTGTGCCTCACCTAAAACATCCACTGTGCAGGCTGGAAGGACACACCTACGTAGGTCAAGCCCTTCCCAAATCTGCATTCATGAAGCTGAGCCATGATGATGATGATGATGAATCAGAATAGCCATTCTGGGCTCAGAAAGAGCTGCAGTCACTGCAGAATAAAACATTTTTCTTTCTCAGATAATTTATCTTTGTGAACTCAATTTTTGGTGACTTGCAAGCAGTGACCCAGCAGAATGCACAGTTCAAAGTCTGATGAAGGAATCAGCTTTTATCAGAAAAGCACCAGATTTTAAAGCTTTTATCACCTTTAATAAAAACATCACCAGCTGCAAGAAAGTGATTTGGAGACATCTTAAAAAATGTTTTTCCAAAGTGCCTGAAACTTACCAACTTTTTCAGTCTCAGATGCAGGATATAAATTAACACTGCAGTAAATATATTTTACTGAAACCTGGGCTTGGAAAATCACTAGGATGAGATAACTTGAAACCCATCTCTGGGACAGAGTGGCATCAGCCAGTAAAGTTTCTTTTGGAAAGCAATAGGAGAAAAGAGCATTCCTGGCTGCAAAGCAAACTGTAACCTTTCTCCCTGTACAGTGTTGTAAGACCCTTGAACATTGTGGATTCAGCAGACAATGGCTGTAGCCAGCCCTACATGCAGCAGGTTTAATCTGGCATGGTGTGTGACAAACCGGGATAGGACTACACACTCCAGCAGACTTCAGCAACAGTCATGTGATGGTGCCTTTGAAGACTGAGAAGATTGGATACAGTTTTCAATCTGTCCCCAAGCAGATAAGCTTTTGCAGTAATAAAGCCTAACCCAGGCCTCACTAACAGTGTTCTCTGCAGAAGCATCCACAGGTATTTACTCCTTTCTGAGCCTCAAAACTAAAGAAAAGGTTCACAAATACCACAAACTGACCTTTTAAGGCAATTTCTCTAGATTAAACTAGTTATCTAGCTTTGGGTGACCTGGCTCTAGGGGAATCCAACCAACAACGTTAAGGTGTCACACTTGATTAAAGCTTATAGCATTGCAAGTCATTCATCCAAATGAAATAAAGGAATAAGTAAAAATTTAATGCTTATTCAAGGCAGACTAGAAGAAAGTGAAGCTCAGGGGCAAGTGATGCTTTTCCAGAAGTCAGGTGGTACTGCAGCTGGGACTTTTCATTCCCCTACTTTGAAAAAAGATCGGAAAAAAAAGTTTCCTTCTCTACTGATCGAAATTTGGAAAAAGTATTTGGCTGGTCTGCATCACCTGCATATCCTTGCTCAGACCATTGAAGAGTGTACAGAAAGTAACTTACTCATCCCAAACCCAGACACATGGAGAAAGAATGACATTTTCTGGGCCTACCTTTTAGCAGCCAATACTTCAGCTTTGGCTCTCCCCACTGCAATAAATAGCTTGCATACAATCCAACACAGAGATATGGTGAAGGTATAAAAATAGGCATTCTGGTTCTGTGCAACAAACCTCACACATCATCTTCCTCCTAAGCACAGCTATTGTGCTGGACTCAGCTAGATGTTCCCCTTACACAGTTTTCCTACATTTTCTCCTCATATTCTAATGCTATTTACATCCTGTCCAGACTACAGGGAGATTAATAATACTGAGCATTTCTACAGGACCTCCTTGGAAGAACCCTGGGCTTATTTTACCAAATATTACTTTAATCACAATTTTAGAGGCTTCCACTGTAACAGTATCTTGAGCACTAGTAGTGAAATATACAATATAGGAAAATGGGAACCAGGGAACTGAAGACTGAAAACTAGAGGAGATTTGGAGGACAGCAAACATAATTAAGGATAAAAAAAGATGAGTAGGAGGAGATGCAATACAAAGGCAGAACATAGTGAATATACAAGAGACACTGTATTTCTCGTAACACTAGATCAAAAGAGTTTCAATTTTAAAATGGTAGGAAATTCAAAACTACAGTGACAGAAAATGCTTTTCATGTTATACATAAATATAAATAAGCAAAACTATGAATCTATCAAGATTCAAAAATAGTTCTAGACATCCAAATTAGTATCATACTGTACTCTGAGATAGCAAGCTCTTCACAATTCAGACTGGTCATCAGCACAGAAGGTAAGATCCAGTATCCTGTTCCTGAATATTTGGTTAGAGAATTCTTGCACCTTCTTAAGTGTCTGTTACCTTCTATTCCCAGAGACAGATGGTGGACTGGATGGATCTCAAGCTAATCCAGTCTATTCTGATGAGTCCCATGTGTCCCCTAAAACAAACTACCCATGATCATTGGCAAGACAGGCGATGCTAAGAAGAAATCTTGGCATTCAACTCTCAGGCTCAAGACCATATTTAAAAACAGTATCACTGTGTTTTAACTTTGTACCAGCCAGTGCAGGTTTTTAGCAAACCACTACTATATCCCAAATATGGCCCATTTCAGGCAACAGTTCCAGCCCTTAAGTACAAATTAGATTCAGGCAAAATAAATCCAAGCCTACTGTTCAAATAACATCAGTTCAAGTAAAATAAAATTACTGTCTGCACATTAAGTTTAGGGATAGAAGGTAGAGAAAAAAGATTACTGTTCACTATTTTTTTGAATCATACACAATTGCCAAAACCCCCTCAGAGACAGAGAAGGAAGACAGGGTATTTTGAAACCCCTGATTTTTCCTTTTAGAAAATGTCAGTGTTTTTATTTTCAGCTCACTAACCTTCTTAATCACAAACCACATAAATCATACTATCTGTGATTAGGTACTGTTTTGAATTTCTGGTGCTGGGCAGAGCACCTTATTTCAGCAATAATTTACCAACTAGATGTGATTATAATATATAATCCTTATGTAGCTATGTATACACATACTATATATATGATACATAGTAATCAGTCTTTCTGAAAATTGGATTAAAAAGGATTGAAACAGCCTTAAAGTGTGGTTTAGAAATACATTTCTGTTGCTGGTGACCTGTAAAGCTTCTTGAATTGCAAGACCAGAAAAGACAAGTAGTAAGGGTGGTCACTTTAGCAGTCACTGGCACACACTCCTCACACCCCACTGAATTTATTCTTTTATATCTTCATCCTGTATCCATAAGAAAAACACAGCAACATTTGTCATTCTAAAGTAAGAAATTATAGGGACAGGTAATATTTTTACCAGACATATCAACCATCCAGCATTCAGGCTTGCACGGCTAGTGGGAAGGAACAGAGGAGGCCTCTCTATTCTGCAATAGGCTAAGATTACCTAATAAACTACATCATAAAACCCAGCACAGAAATATGTTTTTGAGGTATTCTTCCATTTGGATTTTTAAAAAAACTTTGGGATGAGGAAAAGGGAGGGAACACACCCTATTGCTGACCTCCTCAGATCTGTTCAGAGCTGGCTGAATCAGGGTCGGGAAAAAAACAATTACACTTTTAGGTTTTCTTTGTAAAATCTCATTATTGGACAAAACCAAAACTTTCCGCCATTCTTAAATGCCTCCGCTGCCCTCTGCTGTCGCTTCTCTGCAGCGTCACACAGAAAGGCAACACAAGAGAAAGCCAGGGAGAAAAACCGACACAAGTTCTCTGCCACAAAGTCCCTAATAATCTAATTACGTGAACAAACACACAAAACATCTGTCTTCAGCAAATGCATAGCACAGCGGTACACTGACTAATGCTCAAAAGCCAAACCATTTAGGTAAGTTTACACAGTAAAGAGCAATGATTCCATAGCACAATCTAACACAGGATTTGGTAAAAGCCAATAGCATCTAAATTAGCAACTGAAACAGTTAATTACAAATTAAAGTGCTCTTAGGGCTGTACTACTGGTCGAAAATGGATGCCTGTAACATGGTATTGATATGAGAACAAAACCAGTAGAGTTCTGCACAAGAAATGCCTGTATTAAGTATAATTAAAATGCGGCATAATAAAAAGTATGAGAAACTACACACAGGGAAATTAGATTACTGCATTGCATTTTCTAAAAAAGCACTTCATTATACATATGCAGAAAGAGGGAGACAAAAGTGAGATGTGACTCAGACTTCCTGCCACACATCTGTTACGTAGTTTTCCTAAAATTTGAGTGCGGCCATTCTAATGCACTGCAGAAATTTCTTGACAGTTATATGCATGCAAAATCAGACTAAGTGATGACAGATGATAATTTTTAACTCTTCTTCTTACCAAATCTCTGCTGTATCTTCAAAAACAACAATACCTCCATCTTCAGAAAGTTGCTGAGATGCATGCAAGTAATTGTTGGGAAAGCACTAGTACATTTGTCATGCTTCTTGTTCTTTTCCTTCATCATCAAATACTGTCCCATGCTGGAGAGGAAGTAAAAGCTACATGCATGGTCATGGTACCTATCATAGCTCACTAACATGTCCTTCATACCAAGTGCAACCTTCTTCAGTAATAATAAGCATGGAGGTCACACACAGAGAACTACAATTTTATCTTATCACTGCCCAGAAGAATGATTGCAAATGTTTTTTTCCAAGCTCATCACTCTCTGAAAGCTTCAGGTTTAAGAAGTTTCAAGTGGACAACATGAAATGGATTTCCTCCAAGGGTGAGATTCTTCAAGTTATTTCTCCCTCTTTCAGTGATCCTTTCTTCTTTTTTGGCCCAAGCTTTGACTGTTATTCTCCTAAGCTGCTACTCTTCGAGGGCAGCACACATCATTGCAATACAATCAACTACGAAGTAGCTGAGGACTTCGACAAGACAGGAACCATGACATTTGACTACCTAGATACAATGTGGGAGGATTTCTTTCATTTTGGTGGTTTGTTGTATGGTTTTTCTTAATCTCCTTATACTGGAACACTTCATGCAACTTATGTTTATAAAAAGATTTCAGAAGCATTAAGGCAATGAAAGAGCAAGGTCTTGGAGTAGGTATATTCTTCCAACATCACCTTCTGCAGTGGTTGTGTGATCACTAGAGGTGTCTAATGCATCTGCTGAACTGCCCTTATACAGTATCAGCTGAAGGGAGAAAGATTAACATACGCCATTTGCTGAACATCCATTGTACCTTTGCTAGAACCTCTGTAAGACTTCAGGAAGTTTATTTAAAGCACACAGTGTTGGTCACACTACTTCTAATGAAGTTGGTGGGAATTCTTCCCATCAGCTTCAGAACAAACAGATACAACGCAGTGCTTGTGGAAAATAAAATTAAATATCTATACCTTCCCAACAGAGCCCAACTTTTAATTTAGGAACACACTATGAGAGAAATTATTTTGTGCATTTTTAACACATAAACTAGAATAAAATTTAATATTTATTAGAATTTCTTCCAGTAACAGCATTCAACATCTTAGCAAACCAAGTTGTGAACTCTTAAAAAAATCTAGGATTACAAAAAAAGTTAAAATAAGTTGTTTCTTATATTTAATGGCAACAAACAGGGAACCTTCTATTTAGAAACAAACTTGTCATATAAACAGTATTATTTTAAGAAAATGTGATTAAGATGATATGTAATTTTCGAATGGACACACAATGTCTGAATACCAATCAGAATGAAACAGATGGGTGGAACACACTATCCCCTTAAAAATCTCAAAACAGGCTGTTTGAAAAAAGGGGAGGGAGGATGATTTTTCTAGTGAAATAACTTGAAAGACACCACACAATGGACAAAAAATGCAAGAGTACAGAAGACATTACGTGACGCCCTCATTACAACATGCCCTCAACTCTGGTTATACAATAAAGTTAGTAAAGTGCATCTTTAAAGACTTGTCTAGTGAAATAGCTTTTCCAAATATAAAACACAACACGTGCAGTAACAGTTAATCATAATGTAAGTTTTTAGAAACTAATTTTTAACCTTTCATTCACTCAAGAAGAAAAGTCTTAACTGCAGTAGTGTTCACATTATTCTTCGATAGGATGCATCTGCATGTGCTTTTTTTTTTACTTGGCAAATCTTCAAATATGGAGCATGGCAAAATTACGCAGTTTAAGCAAGTGCTTCTCTCAGTTCAATACAATTCTTCAACAGCAGAATGGCCACATGCAGAACAACCGGGTCAGATTTTGGGAAGCTTTGGTGCACTAACGATGGGATTGGTCTCCTGCAAATACCTTCGCCCTGCACTTTTATAGTCATAGGTGCAGGTGTGGGTCTCTGCATAGCGGTGTGATGCACAGAAGTTGTTTCCACATCTGAAGAAATATGAGAAGTTACAAGCTTTTAGAAGCTTTTAATGCTCTGGCATGCTCAGAGCCCTTTTGCTTAATCATTTCTTATTTGACATAGCTGTTTGCATTCTTATCATTCTTGACTGATAACATTAACTGGTAGGGTAAACAAAACAGTATTTTTCTAACTCAGTGTTGCAGTTTTGACCCAACAGTCTCCTCAGCTGGTAAGCTATCCAAGGTCAGTACTCCTGGAGCCAGCTAGCGAGGACCAAATACACTTTTAAATTAAGAATTACAAGCTTTGGTTACTTTTTTTAAAGACCTCACATAACATCAGTTGGTAGAATTCAGTAGACAAAACCAGCGAATTAAAATAATGGGGCATCAGGTGAAATCCATGAAATGCATTTCAATTCAAAATAACCATATCATTCAGACCATCAGTTCATTAGTTTGGCACAACTTCTGCCTGGCATAAACTCAGATTAGTCATTTAAGATGAATAAATACAGATTTATTCAGCTGTAAAGACATCAGACAGACTAACTACAGGGAACACAACTTCCTATATGACTGGAAAAGGGTGCATCCATTCAGTACCAGTTGCAATTTCAATGAGTTAAGGTTATGATTTTAGCCTTCAAACTGAAAGTTCAGCAGTCAATATTCCTAACAGGAGAAAAGCATGCTTTGAATGTTGTATCTGATCTGGACAAGTGCTTTAAGTGGAGACTGGTGTTAATGTCCTGGCTGCCTGATAATTCACTAAAGATGCTTCTTGACAGTAAAACAATGACACCATTCAAAATCAGAATTCTCTCGAAACTGATTAAGCATTACCCATCCAACTTACTGTCTCACTATTAGACTATAATCCCCTATTTATTTATCTGGGTTCATAATCAACTCTTCAGCTACTGTGCCTGTGGTTTTGTGTGCCTGATAATAAATTTGCTTTTATTTGGTTCTTGGTCGCATACTCACCACTTCTCTCATATAGACTGTATTTTCTGTTTGGTTCATGTTCCTTTCTAGTAAAAGATCATATGGTTGCCAATCCTTCTGAAACCAAACCAAATGCTGTTCCTGGGGATGTGTGATTCCCCCCTTCACTTTTTTAATTCCTGCAGTTTTGCAAAACTGAGAATCTCAACTTTTTTGAAGGTTGCCTTTTGATCTGCTTTGCTTAGGGAATACCAGCCAGCAAAGAAAACCTTTTGGTTAACTCAGCTATCAGTTTTAAGTAATAGCTGGTTATACACTCAGCCTACCTGCATTCATAGCTGGTTGCCAATCCAGTTTTCTTGCCACAAAGAAAGCAGTGCTTTGTAATTTTCTTTTTTGCTTGAATTAAGCCATTCACAGGTGGAAGATGGGTTGCTTCACCTGCTTTCAGAAGTAGAAAGACAGCAAAGACATTTTATTTTAACTTATTTACAAACTAGTTAAATGTTATCTTTTCAAACCCAGATTCATTTTACAATTCTTAGGATATTTCAGGTGGGAACCCAAAGCCTAAAGAGAGAGAGGGAGAAAAAACCAACAAACCCTGAAAGCCAAAACAGGAAACACACCACAAGCCTATAAATACCTTTGGAAGAGGCATCACAATAGGGGACCTAGAACTGGTATTTTTAACATCTGTTAAAAGTTCATGTAAGCAAGAAGTTAAAAAAGAAATCAAGAAACATGTCTCATAGTGGTATTCCCAAATGCAAAATGAACACATTTTCTCTACAAAGATTCTCTGCAAAGAATCAACTGGGCATTCCAGTAGCCCAGTAGCATCTATTATATTCAGTGTACCAGTCTGCCAAATAAGTACTGCAACATTTTAAAATCCTGCTGGTACTCTGTAATTGCAAGAAAAGTATAGTATTAGACTACAGGCCTCTATTTAGTTCTATGGTTACATTAGGCGCTTTGCAGATTTGTAAAATTTCTATGCTTAAAAATTTACTTTACTTTTACTTTTTGCCATGTAATTCTTGGCCATTGCTTCATTAACTGAAGTGCATGTAAAGAAAAGGAATCTTTCTTCCCTCTATAATAAAGTAAGCTCTTTGTCCACAACTTGCTTCTACGTATTTCTCACATGCTGAGACACTCAAAGTGAGCAATGCATCCCCTCAAAAATTCTGTTAGTGCTTCTACTGCTTTATTGTCAGGATGTTCCCAAAAGCGATCTAAATGAGTTCAGAAGTATTTTTTTTGTCCAACACTTTTAATCCCAATGTAAGTCACTTCTTAGCTGAGATGCAGCAGGCTACATTCAACAGTAGCAGCCGACAGTCACTACACATTGCAGTCATCACTACCATCCCTTCCCACCCCACTGCAATCAAAACTTCCAGGTAATGCCTGTCCATGCTATCAACTTCATCAGCTAAAAGCGCTATCTCAGCAGCAACAGTTAGCCCAGTTTGTGAAAGAGACAGAGCTTGAAGACAACTGTCCCTGTGGATCATAAAAAACAATACACCTGTCCTCACATTCACAGTCCCAACAGCAACTACAATGAAAACTGATTCTGTCCCTCAGCCAGTTACACAGCAGATCATTACCAGCCACCTCTCTGTCAGAAGCCTGCATCATACTTGGTCTTCCTCATGTTTGGTATCTTTGGAAAATACACTTTAGTCTGATGTGAGATACACCAGAGGAGTGTCTTCTTCATAGTTCTATGCAAAATTAAGGTAGGCTTTCCCATCATACAGACAAGGCTCTCAGTGTATCACCTCTTTTACCAAGGAGTAGCGAAGGACAGACCTGTTTATTAATTGTCTGCCAAGTCAAAGCTGCATCCCCAGTTATGAAACAAAGGCACAATCCACTATTTTAGCAGCTTTTGCTCCCATACTACAATTACATCATTTTCCCTGTTGCAGCTGCTGTTTGAACATCTATTTTCTAGCTCATAGTCTATACCTACATCTTAAAATCCTGGAATACATGCCTGCCTCTTGCTAAGGTCTACAGAAGGAAAAGAAAACTTGCAAGCTGCAAGTCCAACACGTGAAGAAGAAAAATTTAATGCAGTGAAAATCTTTAGCTCACTGCCTTCAGAGTTTTAAAAACATTTATCTAGACAACTCCTTTCCTCCCAAGAGAATTAATCACATAAGAAATTAATACCTAGGCATAACATATCCATTTTCAGTAGATGTCAAACATTAAGCATTCCACAGTTACCAAGATTAGGGTGGAAAGAATGATGACTGGCACAAAACATAGTGAGAAATCTGCACTGTATCAGGGTTCTTCAGCATCCATGCCCTTATTGCTTCCTCCCCACTTTTCCATTGGTGAGGCTGTAGCGTTACAGACAATGCTACTGATAAATTTGCCTGCAATTTTAGTAGATTCAGAATTATTCACAGAACTGACCATTTGGAAAACACAGCACAGAAAAGTCGTATTTTTATCTAGAGATGACACATAGGATTCATTATTAAAAAAGCTAGGAAGGAGTCACAGATATTCAACCCAAGATCTGGATGCCATCTGTATTTTAAAGAATTGCTTAAAATATTAAAAGCTTAATCATGCTAAAGTGTAATACAGCAAGGACTCAAAAAGCCACGTGCCTTACAAAGATAAATTACTTTTGTCCTCTCTATATATGATACATCAGGAAAGATTAAGAGTCATCTTTAATTATTATGTAAGTTACTTACCTACTCTTTTCCCTACAGCTGCCACACTTCCATTCATTCCAAGCCCATGCGCAGACTAAAAAAAAAAATTTCCACAAGGAAATTACTAGCAGATGAAAATTAAATGAAAACTTAGGCAGTCTGCTATCATCTTATTTGATATCAAAGTTTTATCAGCGTACCTACGAAGAGTCCAAGACAACTTCTGCAGACAAAGTTAAAATTCCACAATATTAAGTCTTACCCTAAATGACTATTTAATAAACCCCATACTTCAAAACACACCAAAACAACCAAGTACATTAGAGAACTGAAGCTTGGCACACTGAAATACATGACAATTAGTGAGCAGCAGAAGTAAGATGACTGTCCTAACACAGATACTCATAATTTTATCATTACAGTAATAATTTCAGATGTGAACTGAACACCCTCCTTTAATCTTTATGAAAAATTACTTCTAGGACCTGTGTAGATAAGGTAGTTAAGATACCAACAGGAATTCAGAGAACAGTGTAAGACGACCAGAGATTTAAACACACCTCCTGCTCCCTGCATCTGCCTTTCGTGACAAGACACACACAGAGTAGTTTGTAATACCAGCACCAGAAAAGACAAGAAAACTTTGATTTCTTTGAATGCATGAATACTCACTAGAATATATTCAGCAGCTTCATTTGGAGGAGCAGTTTTCCTAAAGCTTTCTTTCTGAAAATGCTGCAGGTTTGTAGGTAGTGCAATACCAGAAGTCCGAAACTTGCCTGTCCCACAGGAACTCTGTAAAGTTTCCCTGTTTGTGCTTAGGGCCAGCGAAGCCAGAAATCCTAAGTTACTTGCAGAACTCACAGGTTCTTTGGTTGCCTTGCTAGCCATATTTGTGATGTCCCTATCCTCTCCTTTAGAAATTGTATCAGGTCTTTTGCCAAGTGACTCTACTTTCACACTACAAAATCGAGCAGTCCTAGGAAAAGAGGAGTCTGCTATACTGCGTACTTCCAATGATTGAAGCACATTTGGGGAGGCTGTAGATCTCAAGTTACCAGCCTCGAAGCATCTGGGTTGTGCTTGTGGTTTCAGAGAACTGTGACATGTTTCTTGTGCTGAAAACCTAAGAGGCGACAAAAGCAGATTTTTCTGAGGACTTAGTTCATGAGTACTGAGAAGACCAGTCTCCATTGCTGCAGTGCTCAGCATTTTGCCAATTGGTTTTCTATGCTGCTCTACAACCTTAGACTCTTCGTCTCCATCAGGCAGTTCAAGCTCTGAGTTCACTTTTCCTATGTCATATATCTCACTACACTGTTCAGTGGTGCTTCCTTCTGTTAAAAAAGCAAAACCATCTGATTCAGGTAGGCGTTCTTCTTCTGTTCCGTACAGTTCTATGTTTGTTAGATTTGGAAACAAAACAGCATCCTCCTCACTTGCTGAGGTCACATTTTCGGATGCTTTTTCTGAATTTGCAGGCAGGGATGAAACAGGAGTCAGAATACTATTTGTAGGTAGTTTTGTATTATCTAGTTCAACGCGAGATATTTTTGGTGGTAACCTGATGCTGCCAACTGGCTGAGGCCAAGAGTTGCTCTGCCAAGTGTCATCTTCCTTCAGGAAGTGATTCGCTGTGGATGTCATTGTTCTACCAGCAGTGGCCAAAGTAGCCAATGCTGAAAGTGCATTTTGGGAAGATTCCGACTGATGCAAATTCCCAGGAGGAGGTAGGCACGACTGCCCAATGTGGGGGAGCACTCGTAAGAAACGGTGACGAGCAGCAGCCACTGAGCCACTCGATGGTCGAGGAGCCATTGGAGGACGAGGTTTCACCTTGACAGTTTTCTTAGGCTATTAGAAACCAAACCAACAAAAATCAAAAACCAGTTACAACAACAATTAGTATTTGAATTCCAATTGCATTCAAAGACCTGACTGAGAATATATTCTGACAAATTCAGACAGTGTAAGACCATAAAGGATCAGATCATTCCTTCTCCTCCCTCACATGTTACTAGCCATCAAGACCGCACCCCAACATCCAAGTATTACAATAAAAGATCATAATCAGAAAATGCTTTTCAGTAAGCAGGCCCCATGACAAAGAAGTAGAAAAGGGAAGCCAGAATGCCATCAAAGTTATCCAGAAGAGCTTCAGGTCTCAAACACAACAGAAAATGAAAGAAAGTATAATCTCTTCATTTTACATCTAGGTAACTTAGTCACACATGAACACCATGAACACCAGTGTAATGCTTTATCTTCAAGGTAATTTCATTTTTGGATCTCACTTTATGGGTTTTTCAGTTACAGTATTTCTAGTGAACTTTCATTTAAGAGAAACATTGACTTTTACCAGAACAGTAGGATAAAACAATGCTACTTAAAATACTGGAAGAAAAAAACACTCAAGTAAACCAACCCTTAAAAACCCATACATGCAAATAAATCCAGGACCAGTAGCAAATTCTTTGAATGAGGACAGATCCAAGAAAAGCCAATATCCCTTAGCAAAATGTTTGTACAAGAGTATTTACATAAACAACAGATGAGAAATCATCTACCCTTGATAACTTCACTTCCCAAGACAGCAAAGTATCTGACCTGTTTTTTAGAAAAGCCAGCACAAGGAAAGCCCTAGCTATTTTTATGACAGAAAAATTGAAATCAGAATTTCACCTTTTTACTCAGATTCATGTTCTCCATCTTTGCCTTGAGCAGTTTCATTTTATTCATAGTAATTGAATTCTCAATAATCTGTTGGCCAGAAGGTGATGTCTCTGTCTCATCTTCATCATCAGCATATAAATTATAAACTGAACCACTGCTGAAAATAAAAGAAAGTTTGCATTCACCTTCTAATCAAGTAATTTAATTATGTTTTCAATGCAGAGTATTCTCATAACTAGGAAGTCATATCCGTAGTTGATCTGTTGACAAAGCATTATGTAAAACTGTATGCAAAGACATTTCGAATCCATTTATCCACATCAGCATCCCTTGTAAGAGCAAAGTGATGTTGCCAAAATCTGAACACAGCCACGCCTCTGGGAAGTTGTTATATCATATACAGTTGGTTCACACTCACTATATATTTTCCCCACAGAGGGGATATCCAGTTCCACAAATGCCTCCTGAAGATATGGCCAAAGCTGTTAAGTGTGTGACTCAGACAACAAGCTGATCAGTTTTCCAATTAACCAGACACTGTCATGGAAGGAAAAGTCCAAATTTCTATCCATCCTGAGGGGTGTTCTCACCATAAATGGAAATGGAGGGGTCACCCGTGTGGATGTGATATTCTATTTCTCCTTTTCAAAATATAAAAAAAAAAAAAAAAAAGAAAGATCAGTTTATGTCAGTTTATGTTTCCAAAGATTCCAACAAGTCTCACATTTGGAAAAAAAATAAACAGAACTGCTAATCTCTGCTAAAACAAAGTATTTTAATTCAGTAGTCACTGGAATTTTATAGCATATTATTTCCTTCTTCCATTCTGCATTCTAAAAGAATGCAACGCTTCAACATTTTAAAATCAGCATCTAACTTACTTTTCCTATGAAGCAATAAAGTATTATCACAAACATTTAAACATTAGACAGTGAAATGAAAGAACCATTAGGATGTCCAAATAATTACAAATTGATGCATTTTCAACATTGTACGTAGTACATTTTAAAGAGTGTTTTAGTTCTTCCATTAAGCTGTCAGCATCTAGAAATCATGACAATCAGGCAATTCCCGTGTTCATACAAATGTCTTAGGAGATTTAAGTTTCTGGCCTCCAGAAGAGATCAAGGAAGAACTAAAGGTCATGAGGAAGTCAGTACCAAAAAAAAAATATCACTAATTAGAGCTGGCATCTTACCTGATTCTTGGAAATATTCTGCTGCCCTTAGTCAAGAGCCAGTACTTTTTGCCCTGACTCTCCAAACCCATTTCCTAAAATCTAGCAAAATTCCAGAGGCAGCACAGCTGGGAGACATTGTGAAGAGCAAGATGGCAGCAAATTCAAAGCAAGAGTCAACAAAACAGACCAGTCATTTCTTACCAAGACCTGAATGGTTCCATATGGGGACAGTGAGCTCGTATATTACATACCTCTCCTGGTAAAAACCCAACGCTAAAAGAAAATAATTTCAAAATTTTAACTCTCAAAGACTTAAGTCACCAACTCAAAACAATTTGTTGAACTTCAAGGTAAGGATAAAACAAAAAGTGGCATGTATCATGTTTGGGCTTTTTGTTGTTTTTTCCTTTCTTTTTAATGCAAAAATAATTTCTATCTTTTTTCTTCAATTTTCTGACTAAATAGGGGCCAAGAACACAAAAAGAGGAGTAACAAAGGATTGTTTGCTTTAATGTATTGTAAAATAATGAAGTTGGACAGTTTTGATTTTAATGATACTTTCAGTCCATTTTCCAATGAGTAATAAATTTCAAATTTACTTTGTCCATAGGTGTCAACATTCTTGATCTCTTGCTTTTAAAATGCATGTCTCAAAAAATATTAGCTTGCTGAAACTCTTTTGCCCCATCCTCCACCACAACTTCAACACTCTTCTTTTAATCCAGAGCCAATGACCATTGTATGCATTTACAAGTTCTAACCATTAACTCAACCACAGACAAAACAAAATGATCTGCAGAACTATAGGACAAAACCAAAACCAATGTCTCATTTCTAAATTTCAGTCACTGAATTCTGCTCCACACACACACAGTGTGAGAAAAGCTGATAAACAAGTACCTCAAAATGCTCAGTCACCAGTAAACCCACACACAGACACACATTTAACTGTCAGTGTGGAAAACACCAATATTCAGAGTGATTCACAGCCTTCCTCTAAAAAGACCAACTGAAAAGGTCTGATTTGTTCCCATTCTCTCCTCTCTTTGCTACTTTTTTCATTTCCCACAGTCTGACCTGGCCATAATAACAAATTCAAATATCAGGATTTCCTCCCCCTCCAAATTACTGTCTGCCTTAGTTGAAAAGCTAATAAATGAATTCCTATAGAAAGCACAGAGAAACAACTGAAGCTGAACGTTTTCAGCCTAGGTGGCTTCCAACCCAACTGGCTCATTTGACCAGTGACAGCACATTTCTTAAGCGTGATGTATTTGACTTTTATACGTGCTGCTGTGCTTTGAAAGGTTTGCCCAGGTGCTCTGCAAGAGCCGAAAGACTGCCATTTATTCCTTCAATTTGCAACATTTAGCCAATCTCAATTAAATTACTATTTAATCCACACACTAGGGTCACCTAATGGAAAAGTACTAAGACTTTAAGACAATTGTCCACATTAGTTTTAAATGGGGGAGGAATGGACACATGCACACAAACATTGGAACATGCAGGTGGATACCAGAAGACCATTCTACTGAAAAATGAAAGGTCAAGCTCCTCATGACAACTGCTTGCACTAATTCAGAATATAGCATCCTCAGTCCAGCTTTTTGGATTGGTTTGGATATTTGCTGGAGTCAAAAGGTTAAACAGAAACAATGTGGGAATAGGCAGGGTATCAGTGACAACAAGAATTACACTGGTTTGCTCTTTCCAGAAGAGTATCTTGCCCAATGCATCAGAAAGGTTGTCAGTTCTTACCAATTATGCTTGGTTTAATCTATCTCAAACGTACACGCAATACCATATGTGGCTATTTACTGAAAGAGTACAGGGGCTTAAAGATAAGACCACAGGTATAAAATATTTTTACCTTTTCTCTTTCTTCTCTCCAGTAATTGTGTATCAAACACTTGGTCTTTCTACTCTGTATAACGATGTGGGAATTCAACCTTGGTATTTCATTCAGTCAGTAGTTTTAAGTACAGATCTCTTACAGAAGTTTGTAAGATTAGTATCACTCTGAATACAAACATGCTGAATATAAACTTTCACTTCGCACACAAAAACAAGAATAGCCACTTAAAACAGCACCAGCCTTAGCCCTGGAGAAAATGCAGCTAGTTCCAGAATAGGGATTCCTTTCCTCACAGTTGTACAAATATTAAGTTATTGAGGAGCTAAAAAAATCTACCTAAAAGCTCATGAAAACAAAATGTAATTATTTTTAATAGATATAACCGATTTTGATAGCTTTAGGGAAACGACCACTAAGCCTCTCACTACAATGCATTAAGTGACACACTTGCTCTTCTGATTGTAACAGCAGAGAAATGTTTGCAAAACTAAACAAATGCCTTAAGATGGAAGAGAAAGTGCTTAACTGAAGGTTTTAATATCTTAGATGGTCAAACTGACTCTCCTGCAAAATGTTCCTCTTCAGAAAGGGCTGGAATGTTGAGAATTGCCTTAAGTATCAGGTCAGCTTTATCTCACTATATTAACACACACAGTGATAAGAGAACCATCAGCATGACCACCGACCACAAAGCTCTACTGTGCTGTTATGTCACCCAGCTGCAGCAATTTAATAGCCTTCAGGGAATAATTATTGCATATTCCAGATATTCTTTTGATAAAGTCAACAAATAAAGCTGAAAATTATACAGCAGCCCACTTTTGAAGAATAATAATAAAGATTAAAAGAAACTGTACCTCAAAGGTTCAGATAATGGTGTTAAAGTGCCATCGCCCCGGTCAACCACACGGAAGAAATTCAGCCTGTCTCCTTCTCGATACACCAGGAAAGTAACTTGTTTGTTGGATGGCCCTTTCTCCCAAGTCTTGTCTCTAGCAGGATCCATGTATTCAGCCATTTCCCTGATAGGGTCTTTCACAGGAACTATGAAGACAAAAAAACAAAATAAACCCAAAATATTATTGTTGTTTTGTCACCTTTGAGAGCTCAGCTCAGTTTATAACACAAATTCCCAACCTACAAGACATGCTGAGTTTTTTCCAGCGGAAGTTATCAAGGGTAGTTCTCCATTTTATTCCTATACAGATGATCCACATAACCAAGTTTATTATCTGACTGAAGCAATGCCTGATACTTACCAATCATATTTTAAAAACTATTTGAATAACGAGATTACAGTATGATTTTTTTCAAGTGAAGAATTGCTAATTTTATGACGTGATAATTCTATACATACAAATATATTCAAACTAAGAGTAAACAAAGTGCACTTGGTATGTTAAGAAAGAAAAGATGGGGAAAAAAATTCCTGCATTTTAGTTGAGCATTTTTTCAATTAATTTGGAACGAAGTCTGATTGTCTAAAATGCTTAGCTAAGAGAAGCTGTTCATAGTTATAAGTCGTTGCATGAAACCCACTATTTTTAACTAACACCCACCTCTTCTGGTGTTAACAGGTCCACCTCGCATAGCCAGAACTAACTTCAGAGTGCAGCCTTCTGAAATGCTGCAAATAATAATAAATAAATTTTATAGCATTTTCTGTTGTTCATGCTAACAGTAATTTAGAAACATTAATTAGAACCATTATGTTATTCTATACTTACTTATAATCATTCAAACAATAGTCATCCTTCAGTTCTGTATTATTCCAAATTAAGTGCTGCTGAGATACAGGAATACCTAAACAAAACAAGCAAACAACTTAAAATTGGAGCTTGGTGGAAGGGCTGCTGGGGAGTTTTAATTTTTTGAAGAGTGTGGGGCTGATGGATTGAAGCAGGAGAAGGAGAGGCACATGAGCAGCCTTCAGTCATGATATGCAACCTCCAAGTAGTTATTAAAAACAAAGTTAAGATTTTCAGAAGGCTTTAGCTCACACACAAAGTTCAATCTTTTGCCTCAACAACAGTTCTGCAAAAGTGTCCAGCTGCTTCAGGCTCTTTTTCCAGTCATCAGATGAGGGAGGCTTTTTCCTGCTATCTGTACCTCTGTACTTTATGCCTACTGACAGGAAAAACAGGATAAAACTTCTACCAACAGAACTTCTGAACATTTTAATCTCAGACTGATATTTTGTATTACCCAGATCTACTGCAGTGGTGACAACTGCAAATGTGTTTTCATCCCAGCTTGGTTTGGAATCTGAAGGTTCATATATACAATTTAGTACCACAGCAGTTAATTAAACTTCGTCCTCTAAGCGCTTTTGTTTTGTTCTGGGTGTTCTTCAAACCATTCAAACATTTTATTACTATCCAGTAATGCTCATTTTCAACTCAAGTTCTGGGACAATTTGGCTATTTTTTGTTAAAAGAAAGTAAGGATACTGAATATTTGTTCCTTACTAAACCCCCATATTCTACACAAAAAATTTTTGTTTATTTTTGCTTGCACTGTCACTTAGATACAGATGTAATACACATTAAAGATAATAAGCATAAGCTGGCACAACCTGAGATCTTCACACATTTTTACTAGGATGTTGCTACCTTCCAAATTTTGGATAGAATACAAATGAGGATAGTTATGAAAAGATGAGACATCTCAGACCATTAAAAACAAACAAACAATTAAGGCTAATGGACGACAAATAGCTGTCTTTTTTTGTCTTTGGGGAAAAAAAATCTTCCCTCCAGCAGTAAAAAGAAACCCAGGTAATTAAGGTGTCACTGTGTGTTCCTGACAAATTTTAATTAAAATTTAAATCTATAGGGGCCAAGAACTACCTTTTTAAAAAGGTATAAACACTATTCCTCAGTCTAAAAACCAAAAGCTATAAATGTATTTTCCTAAAGGTAACATTAAAATAACCTTATTTTATATTTTTATTCATTGCATGTTCAGATACTTAATGGACAATGCAAGCAGCAGGGCTACACAGTAAGACTTACCAAAATACATCTGGCAAGAGGGGAACACAAAGATCAGAGTCCTTCTGCTGCTTCCAGAAGCATCTCAGCTTCCAAAGGCTGGCAAGGATGCTCATCTAGCTGTGGTGGGTCAGTTAAACAGCCCCTTCCCAGGCAGAGGAAAGGCACTGAGCTACAAACACCAATCACCAGCAAGGAAGAAAAGGGCAGTAGATTCTGGTGAAAGTCCAGATTTAGCAGATTAAACAGGTAAGTATAAGACATGCTAAGGAGATGTCCCTTTGCAGAAGGGGGAGTGCAGTTCAGAGGAACTGTCATTGTTATTCTTTAAGCTTTAGAGAAGATTACAATTTCCTTTTTTCACTACAGCTCATATCCACATCTTCCCTTTTCTGAATGACCAACATAACTTTCTCCACTTGGATGGCATTTAACAGGAATCTTACATCCTCTGAAGTCCACAAGACATTTATGAGGGGAGTATGTTCATACAGTAGAGTAACATAATTGCTACCACACTGCCAGCTATTTAATAGCTCGTTATTGGTTATGGTTCAAGTCTGCCGAGTAAGCAAAAGAACAAGCTGGCAAGAGCCAGCGAGTCTACACTGAAGTTTTCTTTGTTGTTTTGCACTCTTCTGATTACAAACAATCATTACTGTCTTCATTTGTTATGGTTTCAGCGGCCTCCAAGGAGCAATTTCCAATTACTTTGATAAACTGAGAGAGTGTTAAAAAGGCTGGCTTGCAGCTGGCAGTACTGGAGGAAAACATGTTTTTGCTCATTCAACAATGACAATATATTTTTGATGAAATGAATAGATGAAAAGATGATACTGTGCTGCAACTGAAAACAGGCACGTCTTTATAACTTTTTCCCTTTCATGCTGCCTTCTTGGAATTCTGTATATATGGAGGAAATGGTATGTGCTTTATAGCACATAAGCAATCAGCAATAAGCATCAGCTGTCCCTTTTCTGGATTATAGTAAGGATTTCTTGAGGAGGCATTTACACATGGGATCAGTATGTAGAACTGCCAGTAATAACGAGAACTGTGAGATATCCACCCACTACCCCTCTCCCCCTAAGCAACACATGACAGTACCACTGGCCTGCTCTAAATCAGGACTGAGAGGTAAGTACAGCAATAAACTACATCTCAATGCTCAAATGGAAGTGAGCAAACAGGGGTGATGCTACAGGAGGACAGAAAAGTCTGCAGACTATCTACTGAAATGGCTGCAGGTGTACTGACAATCTGACCTACTAACATGGGGGGAGGAGAGGAGAGAAGCAGGTACTCTTATCCTGTGTCTGAATCAGCATATCAGATACAGCCCCTTAAGCTTTCCTCCTTTACTCTTTCTGGCATGCTAAGCAGGCTCACCACAGAACCTGATGTGGTCAGGTCTCACCTGGAAAAAAACCCCTGTAGACTTCAGAACAAACTTTATTTTATATTGTGGGTACAAGGTTAGTATGTTTAGAACACCCCAAACATTTCACAGTCTACATTCAAACAGTGTACTTAATCTTTCATTCAATGTTGAAATTGTTAGCAGAGGCTGGGCTGACAGTCTTACTATTTCCCACAAACTGGCTACACTAGTAAGAGATACAAAGGTTCACAACTTGGGCAGCAGCTGCTGCTCTTCTAACTGTCCAACAGCCCAGCTTTCACTGGCAAGACAGGAGCATGGAAGTGTTAAATGGCAGTCAGCACTAACTTTTTATTCAAGGGACTGACAAAGAAGAGATCCGTAAGACCCAATCAACAGTCACTGAATACAAACCCACAAAATTTCCTGACAAAGGTGACCTGAGTTTACACCTCCCAGATGCTGCCCTGTGCAGCTACCTGATCTGGGCAGTCTGGCATTCACCGGAATTCACCCTGCTCAGACAGGGCACAAGCTTAAAAATCATTTAATGAACTTTTTAGTATCCATCAGCACAGTAAACAGGCAAATGACAAGGCAAATAGAGGATGTGGAAGAAAACTAGTAAACTAGAGAAAAGCAAGACTGGTTCGGTTAACAATTCCTTACACTTGTGTAATTCACTTCTCCAGTCCTGGCAAAAGCACAGCTACTTTTTCTAATGCAAACAGTAATAAATATTATTATGACATACTCTGAATTCACAGAATATTGAAAGAAATTACAACATCCATATGAAGTCTGCCTGACATTCTTGCAGTTCCTTTTGTTTAAGGTGAAGCTGCTGTACACAGGCAGCAAAATAACCAAAGAAAAAAATAACAACTCATATGATGAATTGAGAGTACACACAAATACAGCAACAAAATTATTGTTGCATCTGTCATTCCGTGCTGAACACAAGCATTTGAAATAAGGTTGTATTCTGAAAGCTGGTTCTGTTTTTTCCCTTTACTATAATACAAGAAGAGAACACTTAGATGTTAATCTAAAAAGGTAGATGGTTCCACACACACAGACCATAAAATTCACTTGCAAGTACTCACTGAACAAACCATGACCAAGTTGTTTTTTCTTATTTTAAAGCTACGTAAATTAATGCCTTAACACTCTGTACTGAATAATGCAAGTTAAGCCCCACAAGCCAGTGACAATAACACTGACACCAAATCCCAAAGTCCACCTGCTCCCTTGAGACTCAGTTCTATCCTACTGAACAAACATGTTTGCAGGCATTATCTATGATTCTTTAACAGATGAAATAATTAACCACGACTAGGAATATGCTACCTGAATTCTTTGTCTATAAAATCCAGTGTAATAACTGGTGTTTCTGAATGAAGAATACTCAGCTTTGCCCAGCCTGGCAGCCACAAGGACTTGTGCAATGGAGGAAGCAAAAAGAGATCTCAGTTTTAAAAAACCCATTCCTTCCTCTTTCATTGCAAGCCTACTTTTTTAAATACTATTCATGTGCTGAAGCTCAGTTTTTCATGCCACCTTGAAACTCAGAGATGCTATCCATGATCCTGCCTTCAAACTCAAATAACCAACAAGTAGGTAGCACTGCTGGCAGCACTATGTGTGGCTGCATGTATTCCATCTTTTATGCCACCAGGAGAGACAAAGGGGGCTATTTCTTCCACGGTGAACCATTTTAAAAGACACAATCAGTGAATGTGAGACTAGGAGCAATTTACCCTAGGGGCTTCAAAGTCAACATTTATAAAAAATCTTGTGCTTACTTAGCATGGAACATATTTGAGGACAAATGCCTTTGATATACTTCAACTTGCACTGAAATTTTAGATGCATTAACCCACTAGTAAGTTTTTACTGATATTCTTTACAGACTAAAACCCACTGAAAACAGACAGCTGAAGACATGGAGCTCTTTCTTAGTAAGGTACCAATGTCTGCTACAGCTGTCTAAACAAAACCTTTCCGTATCAGATTGCTAATAGGCACCAAGGATGACAAACAGAATCTGAAGTATACAAAATTCCTAACATGCCATCCATATTATATTTTTTTATTACACTGGAGACAGTCTACAGCTATTGATATTCCAGCTGTTGACAAAGATCAATCTGACTTGTTTTAATTTTATTACTAGCCTCTCACAATTAGAGGCACTGGTAACATTGGAAGAAATTCGTTAACTTCAGATACGGTTTTCGATTTTTTTTCTTAGAGCTTTCAGGTAATTTTTCCAGAACATGTGTTTTTGTATGCTTACACTCTATCATCCTCAACACCCAATGAGTCCACAGAGACAATACACAGACTAGGGATCCTATACAGTCTCCCAGCAGCACAGGAAGCATTCTCCAGCTAGAGGTGCAGCTTAAAGGAGAGAGATTCATACCCCATGAAAGTTGACACAATACAATAAACAGTGAACACCAGCAGCAGAAACAGGAACACATGTAAGCTTTCTCCTTCCCATGCTACATCACAACTTTGGAATTTTTCCTCCACCTGAGTGATTTATTGCTCAAATTTGTGCACTATAATGGGAACTCTGTCACTAAAAAGTTGTTAATTATTATTTCACATGCAACAACAACCACAAATGCAATATAAAATTAATTTGTTATTGTGTATTTGTTCCCTCCACACATAGGTGATCAGCAGTTTGGTTTTCACTCTGCCTCCCACAAATCGTATTAATCGGAATATCACAAATATTTTACCTCTGTTATGGAGTATCAAGGTATTTCAACTGACTTTTAGCAATTCAATGATAAGCACCAGTGAACCATCATCCATGTTTAATGAAATTTACTTATTAATACTTAATTCTATACAGCAGGCACCTAAGCCATAATCATCTTTTCAGCCTATGAACTACAACACGTGAAGAAAATTCTGAATAAGCAGCAGTATAACTTCGTTACTGAGCTGTTCTAATAAGAAATGATGATACATTTATAGGCTGGGCACACTCAGCCTACAATAATAAGCTATAGGTATAATTCAGTATGATTATTTGCAGTCTCATGTTCTGGACTAAGAGAAATAAAAATTCCTCTTTTCACTTCTTCCACTGATCTCTTCATGTGTTCTTTAAAGCTCACTCCCCTTCAGTGACACTGCTCAGATAACCTATGCTACCTTTTAATTCACCCTTAGCATTCTGTGCATCTCTCCTATACCTCTAATTAGAGTGAAAAAAAACCCTTCCCTTTTCTTGTTTCACCTCTAGCCTCCAGGAGCATCCTAACACATTCTCTGACTTGTGATTAGTTATGGCCCAGTCCACAGAAAACGAAAGTATATCCACATAACTGCACTACTGTACCTACACGGATGTGCACTCCAGTCACCTGCACGGTGGAGCTTCTGCTATGTGGATCTCAGTAAAAAGTCACCCCTATTGCTGCAATGCTTGTGTGTTTTAAGACCTATGCCAGCTACCTTTTTTTTTTTTACCCCATCCATTAGAGCAGATTTCCATAAGAGGATGAAAGTATCTTAGATTCAAGTCTAAAGAATCACATTGCAGCTCCCAGAGGATGAGTTCCACACAGACAGAAGGATAAAAAACACGTACAGGTATACTGGGGAATGAGAGGATCCCTTTTCCTAAAATTAGCAACCCTTATACTCTCAGCCTCTGCAGCTATAATTTTTTAACCCCTCCAAAGTGAAAAAAAATGCAATACTTCAAAGGAGTTAAAATATGTATATTTAAATATTTCAAATCACATTCATTCAAGCAGGATCATTCTCTCCATAGAGGGAAAGGAGTAAGAGAGGACAAACCTACACCTTTTCTTGCATAAGCATCATGACTGGCCTCATAACTTAAAAGAGCTTTTCACTTTGCAAGACACGTAAAATGCATCACTTTAAGACAAAGCATTGCTCAGCCAGATCTCTACCAGCAAAAGAGAACTTGACTAACCAAAATTCAAATCAGTAACTTAAAGCTGCCTTTGGGATTTGCCTGCACTGCAGTTGCTCTCGTGACTGCAGTATCGTAAAAAACCCATAAACTGACTCACCAAACAAGCAACAAGCATAGCAGCAAGTTTAAACTATGCTCAGTTACAATACAGACATACTGCATGGCTCAAGATTATAACCCTGTTGCCTAACAATCAATTATTTCAGAGAATCCACAGAGTTTCTAGGATAAACCATATTAATTGTATATATATAAAAAAAACAAAAGCAACCAACCCAGTAGAAGAGCAAACATAACAATTCCAGCAAACTCTAAGTCATGAACTTACAGGGAAAGGAAAGAAAACCAACTCAACTCCACTTAAACCTAAGCCATAAACTGAGCACCTTGTTTATATACACATTACTAAATGTGTCATTTAAGTTTTCTGGTTTGATTTTAGCAATTATAATGTTTAAAACAAGACTGCCTCTCTTACTCTAAAACAATAAAGTTTAAAGTGAAACAAGACAGAATAGTACCTTCAAGTCTTTGAATTTTAGCTTTCACAGAAATAACTGTTTCAAAGGGGGAAACTCGCAGTTCAAAGCACGTTCCTGTGAGCGTTTCAATGAAGAGCTGCATAGTTTCATAGAAGGGAAGCTTGTAGTGAAACGGTCCCATACTATCCTTATTGAAAAACGGAGGCTCTTTCCTGTTGGCCATTAGAAAGGATTTACAACTTCCTCGTTAGAAGATCTGTCAAGAAACTACATTCCACTTCCAGCCAAGTCAGCTCTGACGACACATGGGGTGCATTGCTGTTCATCTTTAGGATTTTTCACCTATAAAGCAAGCAAATATAGTTCTGACAACATCTGAACGTAATTGTTAAAGACAATATCAGTTTTTTCTTGACGAACAAGAAAATGCTTACTGAGAAAGAGTAAGGTACTACCTCGGTAGTGCAAGATAACTACAAGTGATAGTGGTGACGCTGTAGTTGTAGGACTCGTTTCAGTCAGGGCTCAGGTGCAACCTGCCCCCCTTGCTATTTTTGTTTCCACAGACGACACGACAACCGGACACCCAACACCTCCTGACACGGGCTAAGCCCTCGGCAGTGTCAGAGCTAGAGGAAAACTCCAAGAGGACGTAAGAACAAGGACTGGTCCGGGCTCGGGGAAGGCAGAGCTGGAGGCGGCAGCCCGGCCCAACCCCGCACGGGGCAGCCGAGCGGAGCGGCCGCGAACAAAGGAGGGCGACCAGCCCCCCGTGCCCGCCGCGCCTCGGCCCGGCCTCGTACCCCGGGCAGGGCTCGGGGCCCCGCCGCCCGCGCCCCCCTTCCCCGCCCTGCAGGGACAGGGAGAAGGACGCGGCCGCGCCGGCGGAGCCGGGCCCGGGGTGGGTCCAGCACGGCCCCTCTGC